>JAWDGP010005014.1:40000-117500 GCA_033675545.1 Elysia crispata | reverse complement strand
TTCTCCTCACACTCTGTGGTGTGTAATCACTTACACATATCCTCCGTTTTCTCGCTGTTTCTAGACTAGTTCCTCCGGCTCCTCCAGCGAGACTCCATCTGGCGATGACGTCAAGAGGGTCATCTACACACAGTATGTCCCATCTGTGGTCAGATTCATCACAAACATGGCCAACCAGATCCCTCAGTTCCTGGATATGAGCACGGATGACCAGCGCGCGCTCATCAAGGGCTGTATTCTGGAGGTCAGTTTTAATCAGCGGACATTTCCCTTACATCTTTGAAAAAAAAAGACAGGTTAATATTTATGGCTAAAAAGGTATACCTTTCTTCAAGTTCAAGCAAAGTGTTGTGCATTTCCATCCTTGTTGGTCAGGTCAAGAGTCTTGTTTAGCATAACAACCTTGAAGATCATAACTAACATCTTTGTTTAAGGTTTGAGAACTTGCTGATGTTGACGCTTCATAATCTCAGAGGTTTGAAATTGAGTTTGCCCGGCTTAACTTTAATACTGCCCCCCCCAAAAAAAAAAACCAAAAAAAAAAAAACAAAACAAAACAAAACAAAACAAAAATACCCCCAAACATTTGGGCTTGCTTTTAATGACGTGGGAGTTTATTCTGTTTAGAAAATGAAGCCATTTATGTTGCTGGTATAATGTGCTCATACCATTGGTGGAAGAAGGGTACAGGGGGGCTGTGGGGTTAGAACGTCAGCCTTGGTATCGGCAAAGCACCTTCTTCGCGGGTTTGAGTCCCGTAGTGTTGTTAGGTAAATTAAGGGCTTGAAATTGTTAATTCTGTCCTTCTTAAGGGGAGCTTATGTTTAAAATGCTAACAAGCCTTAGATTGCCTTGTTGGGGTTTAATTCAACAACTCAGGAAAAAAAATTAACAAACATGAAAGGAAGAAAGTGACACAGATCAAGCCTGCTAGATTCTTTGAATTCTGCTCATTCGAGCAATGTTTGCTTTTCATCCACACCTCCCTTCCCTTTAAAAGACATAATCCCCCACAACGTTAGCTGCATCTACCTGGTGCTCCTTCCTCTCCTTAGTGCTCCTCTATCTCCCCGCTGCTTCTTCATCTCCCCGGAGCTCCTTCATCTCCCCGGAGCTCCTTCATCTCCCCGGAGCTCTTTCATCTCCCCGGAGCTCCTTCATCTCCCCGGAGCTCCTTCATCTCCCCGGAGCTCCTTCATCTCGCCGGTGCTCCTTCATCTCCCCGGAGCTCCTTCATCTCGCCGGTGCTCCTTCATCTCGCCGGTGCTCTTTCATCTCCCCGGAGCTCCTTCATCTCGCCGGTGCTCCTTCATCTCCCCGGAGCTCCTTCATCTCCCCGGAGCTCCTTCATCTCCCCGGAGCTCCTTCATCTCCCCGGAGCTCCTTCATCTCCCCGGTGCTCTTTCATCTCCCCGGTGCTCTTTCATCTCTCCGGAGCTCCTTCATCTCGCCGGAGCTCCTTCATCTCGCCGGTGCTCTTTCATCTCCAAGGTGCTCCTTCATTTCCCTGATACTCCTTCATCTTCCTTGTGCATCTTCATCTCCCCGATGCTCCTTCATCCCCTCTGGTGCTCCTTCATCTGCCAGATGCTCCTTCATCCCCCTAGTACTCCGTCATCTCCCTGGAGCTCCATGTCCCTGAGGGTCTATCTTTCTGGTGCTCCTTCATCTCCTTGGTGCTCCTTCATCTCCCTGGTGCTCATTTATCTCCTTGGTGCTCCTTCATCTCCCTTCTTCTCCCTGGTGCTCCTTGGTGCTCATTTATCTCCTTGGTGCTCCTTCATCTCCTTGGTGCTCCTTCATCTCCCTTCTTCTCCTTGGTGCTCCTTGGTGCTCCTTCATCTCCTTGGTGCTCCTTCATCTCCCTGGTGCTCATTTATCTCCTTGGTGCTCCTTCATCTCCCTTCTTCTCCCTGGTACTCCTTGATGCACATTCATCTCCTTGGTGCTCATTTATCTCCTTGGTGCTCATTTATCTCCCTTCTTCTCCCTGGTGCTTCTTGGTGCTCATTCATCTCCTTGGTGCTCCTTCATCTCCCTTCTTCTCCCTGGTGCTCCTTGGTGCTCATTTATCTCCTTGGTGCACATTCATCTCCTTGGTGCTCATTTATCTCCCTTCTTCTCCCTGGTGCTTCTTGGTGCTCATTCATCTCCTTGGTGCTCCTTCATCTCCCTTCTTCTCCCTGGTGCTCCTTGGTGCTCATTTATCTCCTTAGTGCTCCTTCATCTCCCTTCTTCTCCCTGGTGCTCCTTGGTGCTCATTTATCTCCTTGGTGCTCCTTCATCTCCCTTCTTCTCCCTGGTGCTCCTTGGTGCTCATTTATCTCCTTAGTGCTCCTTCATCTCCCTTCTTCTCCCTGGTGCTCCTTGGTGCTCATTCATCTCCTTGGTGCTCATTCATCTCCTTGGTGCTCATTCATCTCTCATCTCCCTTCCTCTCCCTGGTGCTCCTTGGTGCTCATTCATCTCCCTTCTTCTCCCTGGTACTCCTTGGTGCTCATTCATCTCCTTTCTTCTCCCTGGTACTCCTTGGTGCTCCTTCATCTCCCTTCTTCTCCCTGGTGCTCCTTGGTGCTCATTCATCTCCCTTCTTCTCCCTGGTGCTCCTTGGTGCTCATTCATCTCCTTGGTGCTCATTCATCTCCTTGGTGCTCATTTATCTCCTTGGTGCTCATTTATCTCCTTGGTGCTCATTCATCTCCTTGGTGCTCATTTATCTCCTTGGTGCTCATTTATCTCCCTTCTTCTCCCTGGTGCTTCTTGGTGCTCATTCATCTCCTTGGTGCTCATTCATCTCCTTTGTACTCCTTCATTTCCCTGGTGCTACTTCATCTCCCTTCTTCTCCCTTGGTGCTCATTCATCTCCCTTCTTCTCCTTGGTACTCCTTGCTCATTTATCTCCTTGGTGCTCATTTATCTCCTTGGTGCTCATTCATCTCCTTGGTGCTCATTCATCTCCCTTCTTCTCCCTGGTACTCCTTGGTGCTCATTTATCTCCTTGGTGCTCATTCATCTCCTTGGTGCTCATTCATCTCCTTGGTGCTCATTCATCTCCTTGGTGCTCATTCATCTCCCTTCTTCTCCCTGGTGCTCCTTGGTGCTCATTCATCTCCTTCCTTGGTGCTCATTCATCTCCTTGTTCTCCTTCAACTCCCTAGTTCTCCTTCAACTCCCTAGTTCTCCTTCAACTCCCTAGTTCTCCTTCAACTCCCTAGTTCTCCTTCAACTCCCTTGTTCTCCTTCAACTCCCTAGTTCTCCTTCAACTCCCTTGTTCTCCTTCAACTCCCTAGTTCTCCTTCAACTCCCTTGTTCTCCTTCAACTCCCTTGTTCTCCTTCAACTCCCTTGTTCTCCTTCAACTCCCTAGTTCTCCTTCAACTCCCTTGTTCTCCTTCAACTCCCTAGTTCTCCTTCAACTCCCTTGTTCTCCTTCAACTCCCTTGTTCTCCTTCAACTCCCTTGTTCTCCTTCAACTCCCTGGTTCTCCTTCAACTCCCTGGTTCTCCTTCAACTCCCTGGTTCTCCTTCAACTCCCTTGTTCTCCTGTCACTCCTCAGGTCGCATTTGTTCACGACTCAACGCATGTGAACTTTACAGACACGTTATGGGAAGACACGAAGCTCCGTTTCAGCCTGAGGAAAGAGAGGTAAGGCATTGCTCGTACTGGCCAAAGTAAGCGACTGACGTTAAAAAACGATTAGCCAAAGTAAGTGAGTGACGTTAAGAAACGACTAGCCTAAGTAAGTGATTGAAGAAACGACTGGCCAAAGTAAATGATTGACGTTAAGAAACGTAAAGTATCAAAAAGCTTGCTGCCATCGACTCTGCTTTACCCATAGAGAGCAGCTCTGGCTCCTATTCGCATCAACGTCAATAAATAACAATCTCGCTTAAATGTGTCTTTATTTTATCATTTTTGTCCAACCAAGTGCTGTCAACCCTGTGGAGATCGTTGCTGTCTATGTTGACCACTTTGAAATACTTCGTTGATGATCTGAAATGGTTATTCCATTCAAAACAGTTTGTGGGTTTTAACTAACATAATCCTTTAGCTTCTGAAACAACCAATGGACTTCTAAAACTACCGTTCTCAGCTTGAGGTTTCTGCACTTCATCTTACCTAGGCTAAAAAGGAACAGGCACACAACTTTATAATTACGGCACATAAAAAAAAGAAACAACGCAACTAAAAAATGCAGAACAAGTGTTATTCGCCTTCTATTGGGCTTCATCGTATCCTCTAATATTGCTGTGATAACAACTCTCGGGTCTTTTCTTCACCTGTGTGTCCAGCCTCACAGAGCTTCATGTTCAATGGACTTCCTGAACTACCATTGTCAGTTTGAGAGTTCTTGCTCATGATCCTACCTCTAATATTGCTGTGCTAACACCTCACGTTTCTTTTGTTTACCTCTGTGTCCAGCCTCACACAGCTGGGAGCTATTGGCGACGTCTTCGACAGATTCTGGAGAGTTCTGCACAAGGTGACCAGCATGGCGCTCACTGATGTGGAAGTTTCCATCCTGTGTGCTTTGCTGATTCTCTGTCCAGGTGGGTTCACGTCTTGTTGGTGCGTCCAGTCCAGCAAGATGGAGAAGGGCGAGAAGAGAGAGGGAGGGGGATATAGAGAGAGATAGAAAGAGGGGGAGGGAGGGAGACAGAGAAAGATAGAGAGAGTGTGGGAGGGAGAGAGTGTGAGAGAGATAGAGAAAGAGGGAGGGAGGGAGGGAGGGAGGGAGAGAGAGAGAGAGAGAGAGAGAGAGAGAGAGAGAGAGAGAGAGAGAGAGAGAGAGAGAGAGAGAGAGAGAGAGAGAGAGAGAGAGAGAGAGAGAGAGAGAGAGAGAGAGAGAGAGAGAGAGAGAGACAGACAGACAGAGAGTGGGTGTGATCGTTCTGTGCATCTAAAAGCCGCGGCAGTGTTCCCATTTCGCTGTACACAGTTGTAAGAGTACGTATATATGATAGATCTTGTTTGATTATCTGTATTTCAAACAATTAATGCTAAATTATATGTTCAAGCCTTTTGTACGTCGAACTTCTTTATGCAATAGGTTCTTACGAGCTTGTCAACTTTATGATGTGTCCACAACTGGTTCCTAAGGGCAGCACACTTAGGTGCGCTTTCTGATGTGTACACAACTGGTTCCTAAGGGCAGCACACTTAGGTGCGCTTTCTGATGTGTACACAACTGGTTCCTAAGGGCAGCACACTTAGGTGCGCTTTCTGATGTGTACACAACTGGTTCCTAAGGGCAGCGCACTTAGGTGCGCTTTATGATGTGTCCACAACTGGTTCCTAAGGGCAGCGCACTTAGGTGCGCTTTCTGATGTGTCCACAACTGGTTCCTAAGGGCAGCGCACTTAGGTGCGCTTTCTGATGTGTCCACAACTGGTTCCTAAGGGCAGCGCACTTAGGTGCGCTTTCTGATGTGTACACAACTGGTTCCTCAGGGCAGCGCACTTAGGTGCGCTTTTATTCCCGTGTTGGAGTTTAAAAAAAAATAAAGAAGAAAAAAAAGGGAGAGAATTCGCTTCATCTATCCCGAAGCATATGTGGCTTGTGATAATTGACAGAACTGAGATCCGCCGTTAGTGGTGACCCGGGATTTTATTATGTGATAAATTTAGAGGTTTCGCAAACGAGACTAACGGGCCGTTAGCTTGACCAGGTCAGCATATTTTTAGACTGGCCACCATCAGTTGCCTAATCTCGTCCTGCCTAGCGGCACGTAGGACGGAAGGGAAACCACCTGCTAGAGAGATGATAATCGGCCCAGCGTAAAACACAAAGCCGTTTTGTAACTCACCGGTAGAATATCAAGCAGGCCTGGCACGAACTCGATGCTGTTTATTGCTTACTTCATTAGGATTTCAATTAGAACCGGCGCTGCCCCGAATCTGCTTGCAGAGTGTTATCCGAGTTGTGTAACATCCCAGTAATGGTAACCGGTGTGCCAGTTTTTTTATATGATGTACAGTAAAATATGCGCGCAAATAAATCGTTAGCTTCAGCCGATTGTGTTTCAGTACTTGACGACAATGAGGTCATATTGTTTACTCGATGTTTCATCATGTTGATTATCAAACAAACGGAATCTTCCTCGCTTATCTTTTATTGGGGACATTTTTTGGGGATTTTTTTACTTTATTTTTTTTTTTGGGGTGGGAGTGTGGGGGCTGGGTGGAGAGAGGGGGTGCAGGCTTGCAAGAAGGGGGTCGGTGAAATGTGCAGGGGGCACTTGATATATCAAAGGTATATTAAACTGTATTGAAGTGAGTCTGTGGTATAGCAGTAAGGCTCTTCTCAGGCCTCTTGGAGAGCGCATCTTTGCTTTAGATCATAAATATGCTATGAAGAGGGGTAAGTGGAGGGAGAAAAAGGGGGGGGGGGGTAAGAATGTCTTTAGACTCTGTTCAGTCTTCATCAACATGAAGTAATCTCTACGTGACCTCTCTATGGACTATTACTACTATTGCACTTTTAGCATGGTCGCTGTCAGGTTGCAGCTTACATAAAGAGATCATTGAACTTTCCGATGCTAATCAGGAAGTAACCAAGCCTATGACGTAAACATGAAACAGAGTGAGACAAGCCCCCTCTCCCCCCTCCCCCCCATACACACCCAAAAAAAATCTGCGAACAATGGTGGTGTAGAATACATTTACGCTCTTGTTATTTCAACCAAAACCCACCTACCCACGTCTATTTGCATTATTGGCACCAGCTTGCAACGGTGTTAAGCCAAAAAAAAAAAAAAAAAGATAACACCTGCTTCTTGTCATTATAGAGGTGAAATGAAGTACTTTTAGCATTGAATTTTTATTAACTATGACTGCATGCTTGGTTTCATGGTTTGTTACCAGGATCTTGGCGTCAGGCTTGTTGTGCCCTCACCGAGGCTTTATAAAACACACACAGGCCAAGTCACCCAAGTGAACAAACTTTGGCAGTTAGTGTAAGAGTGAGCTGTATCATTTAACTATTTGGCAGAGTTAGGACGGTTAGTATGTTTGCTGTGTAGGCCTGTTGGGTGAATAATAAGTGCGTTCTGAGTACAATTCTGTCCTAACTATGCCCAAAAGTTGAAAGAAATAGATCACTATAACTCAAACATGCAAAAGTTTGTTCACTTCGGTGACTTGGCCTGTATTTTAGGACGCCTCGACCCTCACCGACCATAGCACGTTGTGTAAAGTAAAAACAGTATAAGTAAAATTGAACTCGTTTTGATTTGTATTGCGCAATTGGTGATTTTATACCACGGGCAAGAGAATAAATCTTTAAGGTGTCGACCGAAAGTCACGGATAGAAGGGATGTGTCGGTGCGACAGTTGTATACAAACATGGTGAACGCCAACGACGAGATTTTTCGTATGTTCAGGCATTGAGAACTCTTTCGTCACGAAAGGCTATATGCCCGCCATACTCGCATGTTTTCAGATCAGCTGTAACCATGGTTGTAACAGATTGTCGGTGCGCAAAGTAGGCAGCTGTGTTCGGTGCGCAAAGTAGGCAGCTGTGTTCGGTGCGCAAAGTAGGCAGCTGTGTTCGGTGCGCAAAATAGGGAACGGTGGTCGGTGCGCAAAGTAGGGAACGGTGTTCGGTGCGCAAAGTAGGGAACGGTGGTCGGTGCGCAAAATAGGGAACGGTGGTCGTGCGCAAAATAGGGAACGGTGGTCGTGCGCAAAATAGGGAACGGTGGTCGGTGCGCAAAGTAGGGAACGGTGGTCGTCTTTATAGTTTATACCTTGCTCAGTTCACTCACCCGCAGCACACCTGAGTTTGACCTTATCGGCACGGTACAATGGTGCGAAATTTCTCTCAGTTGTCGCTTTGATCTTTTGGTTTTGAATACTTAAGGAGAACTTACTGACCTGTTGAGAAGCGTTGTAATGTGCTGCATCCAAAGATTCAGTGACGTGAACTTATTTTCAATAAGCTGAAAACCGCGTTCTACAAACGGGGCCCTGGTGTCTATTTGCCTAGGCTGGGTTGTGTGTGTGTATTTAAAGAGGATTATAAATGGTCTTGGATGGCATTGCCCTGGTCTCACACAACCACAGCCAAATGCAGGACAAGACCTCAACGGTGAACCAACTTTCGGGATCAATAGGGCTTCGTATACATCCCGGAAAGTCGAAAATGCTCAAAATCAAAACAGGATACACAAGCAATAACAGTCGGAGGAAAACCCCTGGAAGTTGTAGAAAATTTTACGTATCTCGGCAGTGTTATAGACCACTCAGGAGGGACGGCGGCAGATGTGAGGTCTAGAGTGGCAAAGGTGAGAGCAGCGTTCAAAACTCTGGATAAAATATGGAGAGACAGAACCATTTCAACAAAAACCAAGATCAGACTTTTTAACTCAAACGTCAAGTCTGCCCTGCTTTATGGATCTGAGACCTGGAGCTTAAATCAATCATCTCTAAAGAAAGTCCAGACTTTTGTCAACGGATGTCTTCGCAGGATCCTGCGCATATTTTGGCCAGAAAGAATTCGAAACGAGGAGTTGTGGAACAGAGCAGGACAGCGCCCAATCCCGGAGGAAATAACACGGAGAAGATGGAGATGGCTGGGGCACACTCTCAGAAAGCCAAGAAACAGCATTACAAGACAATCCTTGCAGTGGAACCCTCAAGGCAAACGGAGCAGGAGAAGACCACGGACAACATGGAGAAGAAATTTGGAAAAGGAGATGAAGGCAAGTGGTCACTCATGGAGGGACATTACACGGATGGCTCAGGATAGGCGGGAGTGGGGGACTGTTGTTCGTGGCCTATACCCTTTGCAGGGTGAGTGGCTTTGATGATAAATGGTCTTGATATATCTCCTTTGACTTACACGATCCATATAAAATTATATGCCTTCACCTATCCATCTTTACCTAGAATCTAGATATCTCGATAATTCTAATTCTAAACACAAAATTTAGATATAGAACTTAATTCCTTTTGGAATAAAGGAAATCGACTCAATGTTCTATTCTTTCCCAATCTGTTTTAGATCCTTTTAAAGGCTTAAGAAATTAGATTTACAAGGACTCAATCGAAAGTATTATTTTTATCCCTTCTTTCATTCAAGAATGTCATTAAGAATGAAGCTGAAAAGTAAAGAAAAAACATTGCTTAAGGCTTCAAGTCTAGACCTAGTAAGGTTATTGCCCTCCTCTGTAGAGTACAGATTCAGAGCTAGTTCGATCCCCCTGTAAGGTTCTGATATCGCGATGTTTCAAAAGCTCTTCACCACTTGCAAGCCACAAATTTCTTGCTTTTACTCTAGGCGGGTACCCATTTTAAGATCGGGACGATTAAGGAAAATGCCTATGAATTGCTGTTTTGTAACAGTGGAAGATGCAAACCCCAAATTTATGAGTGTGACGCCCTATTGTACTGCAATGCTCAGACGCGTGAAGAGGGAGATAGATAGAGATAGAGAGAGAGAGAGAAAGAGAGAGAGAGAGAGAAAGATATATATATATATATATATATATATATATATATATATATATATATATAGAGAGAGAGAGAGAGAGAGAGAGAGAGAGAGAGAGAGAGAGAGAGAGAGAGAGAGAGAGAAAGATATATATATATATATATATATATATATATAGAGAGAGAGAGAGAGAGAGAGAGAGAGAGAGAGAGAGAGAGAGAGAGAGAGAGAGAGAGAGAGAGAGAGAGAGAGAGAGAGAGAGAGAGAGAGAGAGAGAGAGAGAGAGAGAGAGAGAGCAATGTGGAGAGGAGAGAAAGAGGGCTTACAAAGAAAAAGAAAAAAGAGAGAGGGCGTGTCGGATTGGATGCTAATATCTCATTTGTTTTCTGTTTGCTTGTGCGTTTGTATTCTCTCCACATGATTTCCAATTTTTAAAATTTATCTTCAGTAAGTTTATTATAAACACCCTTCCGAATTTCTTTTTCGTATCTTCAATAAGTTCATTCAAACCATCCTTTCCATTTTGTATTTTGTATCTTCAATAAGTTCATTAGAACCACCCTTTCTAATTTCTATTCTGTATCTTCATTAAGTGTATTAGAAACAACCTTTCCAATTTCTAAAATGTATCTTCAGTAAGTTTATTAGAACCACCCTTTTCATTCATGTGAAAATCAAAAGTTACCTGCTCTTTCCAGACTTCTCTTGGGTATTATTTTAATTTTCTTTCTCCCTACTTATTTGACTGTACCTTTCAGCCTCCTAGCTTTAGAAGTTTAACACTCGACCTTCAACCTCTATCCTTATCAGACCGCGAAGGGCTGAGTGCAGTGCGCTACCTGGAGAACCTCCAGACGGAACTAGCCATGGCGCTGAAGTGTCAGCTCATCCTGAACCATAGCGGTGAGAAGCCAGCCAGGGCTTTCCACAGGCTCGTCGATATCATCACTGATCTCAGAGGCATTTCCGCTCTCTACCTGGAGGCCATTTTAGGAGCGCAAGTTGACAAGGATACTGCTCGAGTGGTCGATGGAGAAGTGACTCGTATGTTAGAGGAGGGCGAAGCCAATGCTCAGATGATGAGGAGAGAGGCAGATGCTGGTGGGGCTGCGGTTTCGGTGGCTCAGATGTTCAGCGAAGAAGAGGACGTGGACGAGGAGGGAGGGAATGGTGAATCTTCGTTACAATGGACGGGGAAGGGTGGAAAAAGGAGTGTTGGGAGTTGTTTTAATGACGAGATGGAGGAAGACCAGCAAGACAGCAGACAGAGTGACTGGTCGGAGAAATCTGAAGACAAATCCAGCAGCAGTACATTGGAAGAAAGGGAGGAGAATATGACTGGTCGGAGGATAGATTCAGAGGTAGAAAGAAATGATACGGCCTTTAACTCAAGTGACATGGACAAAGAGTATATACAGAGAGACCAAGGAAAGATGGAAGAGGATGGCAGCTTGCATATGCAGAGTGCAGATGTTCCGATGGAAGAGTCACTGACGGGATGGGAACACAGAGATCTCATCATTTCTGCAGACTTAAGGCAAAGCGAGTCACACTTTGAAGAGGCATGTGCTAAGCTTCGCCGGTTTGGTATCAAAGAAAGTGACATTGGACATGCAGCGGGAGGGGATGGAGAAATAAAAAATCTCAGGTCATATGATGACGAACGAGGCAAATGTCTCCCACTTAAAGATTCTATTTCACAAGAGGGAGAAACCAATGCAAAAGACGTTCATTGCACACTTGCTGATACCCGTTCAAATTCCCCTGGAAGACTGACAAGGAAACGTTCAGCTACCTTCAGTATTGGTTGCAAAAGAGCCCAAAAATGTTGGCGTGTTCATGGTCCTGATGAGAGTCCTCGAGTTAGACCTTCGTCTGCTCCTGCTGGTAAAGGCCTACCGCTTGTGGAAGGAACACCACTACAGAGAAGCAGGAGCACATCACATGTTGGGGCTTTGGGTGCTGGGGCTTCGGAAAAGACCAAAACTCCTACAATCAGATTGTCCAGCTCAGTTCCTTCAGCTGCCAGCAGAAGCAAAAGTTTCAGCCAAGGGGACAGAGCCATGAAAAGATCAGCGTTGAAGGCTAAAGCAGGCTGGAAAAAGGCAATCTTGCACGAGCAAAACTACGAGTCCCAAGATTCCCTACTTGCCAGGTGTCCAAGAATCAGTGCTCTGATAATGGAACCAGATACAGCTCTGGGCCAGTCGTACCCAGCTTTGACACAATCAAATCAATATAACTCAAACACTCAAGTCTACTCAGGACCAAAACCAGATCACGGAGTGGTAAACCAACAAGAAAAAAACTTTGTCCCCTCCACGGTTGGCTCAACTAGTATTCCGGGTGAGAAATCTAAGCCTCATTCAGGTATTGTCCGGCATCTTTTCAGCATGGGTCCTGGAGAAATAGGTCAAGCCTACAGTTTTCCAGGTCAAGCTCAATCAGATATAAAATCTAGGGATAGGAAAGTCTTCACCATTGATCCAAATTTTGATCTGCACAAAACTGCGAAACCGCATTCGACACTTTATTCTCTTATGAATGATCAACCCATAGGGAGTGGAAGTACAGGCCTAGATCAACTGAATTTAAGAACTGACCACTCGGTTCAGAGTAACCGACCCCGCTCTAACACTTGGTCAGCTCTGGCAGCTGATAAATCCACGCATCCTCAGCTGCAAATGCCCTGGTCGAGAGCCCCTAAGATAGCAGCTGGATATCCCACCATTCAGGACCAAAGCATCACTTTCAACAGCAGCGAGGCTTTCCACCCTCCTCGCCATGCAAGCTTCCCTCACCCTGTCAACTTCAAGACCAACATGTCTGAGAGACATTCCAGCAAAACTTATCACCGCCCTCAAGGAGCACACTCCACTCACGATTATCTGTACAAAAAAGCGGTTGCAACTAGTAGAGAAGGCCCTGTCACCCAGGATCCCGCCATGGTGTCTCAGATGTTACCACCTCAAGGCACCAGAGACCACAGGACAAGTTTCCTGTCCCACCATGATGACGACACACGCTGGGAAAACCAAGTAGGCCAGGAACATGGTTTTACACACCGCAGGAACACTCTACCTTCAAGACCAAATCGCTGGAGAGCCTCTTCGGTACGTTTTTCTCCCCTATGCCAAGAATCAATATCTCATGGTTATGAGAAATCTGGCATCCAGGGATCCCCATCCTCCCATGCACAGCATACGCAGTCTCACTCTCAAAATGTCCCTTTTGTGCACAATAATGATTCAGGAAATCCTCAAATTGCCACAGCTCCATACTCTCACATGCATGCAACTAGTACAAACCATCAACCAAAGACATTGCAGTCATTTCAGGGTTATCCGGGTAGAGCAGATAATGAAAACAGGTTTTACCATAGTGGTGCAGTAGGCACGTCACCAACAGGAGATAGTGGAATCTCTTGGTCATCCCTGCCGCCTCCCCATCAGCGTTCAGCATCCTTCTCTCATGGGTCCAGGTCTAATAACCAGAGCCAGTATAACCAGAGGCGGTCTACGTACACTTTCTCCAGAAAAGCTCTCAAGCCAGGTGCCCACAACTCTCAGAGCTCCGGGTGCCAGATGGAAGGCCAACCTTCTCGTTTTGCTCCATCACCATCTCAGAATTCCTTGTCATCATCAGCATCTTCGTCCTTGTCTTCAGTGTGGTCTTTGGGCTCTGCGTCATCATCATCGTCATCAAACCATGCATCTCATTACCAACAAGGTCACACATCATATCCATCTTCACCAGATTCTGGTGTCTCAGATGTACCTCTTGATATGTCTTGTCCCACAAGAACTTATGTCCCTAAATCACTAAGCTCAATTGCGACAGCATCCTCATCATCTAATATTCATCCTAATGATGTAGACACAAGCAGTAGAGAGTCAACAACAGCAGACAAACAATGTTACAGTGAGGCAACATCCATCCGCTCAACAATACACACAGACCAAAATACATCTCAGAAAGTACAAAACTTTCTAGATTCACCTTCATCCCCCCACCTCAATTACTCGCCAAATGCTACTTCATGCTACTCCTCACCAAGCCAAGCTTCTGTGGGAAACACATCTCAGTCCACAGTTCCACTTAGCGCCCTAGCCCCTAAACCATCTTACATGAACAAAACGGTTACAGCTCTGCATTCAACACAGGAACGACTTTCCATGACAGGAGATAGATCATATCAGGTGAATCAACAGTTTACGCCTTCAGCTACCTCTGCATTTGATCTGACCAGACGTGCTACCTCTACGGCCAACAACATCAACAGCGCTAACACCTGTGCTGATGGAACTGCTAGCACACCGTTAAGTGAACACACTGCCAGATCTTCTTACTCAAACCAGTGCAATTACAATGCATCATCCCAGTCAAACCTTTCTAACACTCATCATTCCATGAGTGAGAACTTTGGAAGGAGTGCTGGAAAAAATCCAGCGTCCTATGATGTGCCACTCTCTACCAGCAGCAAAACGTCACCTAAAGTATATATCTCACCTGACCAAGAGGTTCAAAACTTGTCCATGCTCTCAAGTGTTCAAGCATTCAGATCTGCACCTCCTTCACCATCAGGCCAGCTTTATGAAAATCATCCTTTATTCACAGCACACTCTTATAATAGTCCCAGGGAAAGACAAGACTTTGCAACAGCCAGTGCCAGGGGCCATACCTATCTGGTGAACACATCTGAAGCAACAAAGAATTCTGGCACAAGCTCCACTGTAAACCTGGAGAATGAATATAAAAGTGATACATTAACATTGCGTGAGAAACTTAGGCTGCGCCTGAATCCGAAAGCAGGAGACCTGAGAAACTCAGAAGAGCAATCCTTAGTAAGCATTGGAAGGTCCAATCTAGAGACCTCGTGTACAAATAGCAGACTAACTTCTGGCCAATTTAATCAGGATTTGCGGACAGGAGATTGTGGGAAGCCTCTTATGGAGAGTGCTGAACAAACCTGGAATCCACCAGTTTGTCGGCCCAGGTCTCAAACTTACTCAGGCAGGCCTAGAGAGGACCGTCTTAGTCGTACTAACATTGAGCGGTTACTGCTGCAGGCGCCGTCCAAGTCTTATCTCTTGCAGCAGCAGCCGCGTGATCAGCAACAGCAGTAGGCAACTAGCCATCAAGATCTGCAGTTCTCTAACAATTTTTAAAATATACTACTTCATATTAAATGCTAATTAAAACTACAGCAACAGTGGTGAAACTGCAAAACATTTATATTTAAACAGCAAACTTAGCAATCAGTTTATGTACAGACAGTGAGAAAATCACAGCAGCTACAAAAACATCAAAGATGAGCTCAACAATTTAGTAGTAACATTACCTGAAAACTGTTAGAGTTGGACTAGCAAAGAAAAGAGTATGTGAATAGGAACAAAAGGAATTCATGGTGTAACTTAAGTTTTGATAATAAACTGGTGTCTTTGTAACTTTTATTTGTGGTCATTCAAAAATTATGTTTTATGATATTTTTATCTATGAAGACTGCACTGATCTGCGCACGGGTTGCATTGTATTTTGGAAGCCCTAAGTGACATAATTATTTCATGAAGACCAAAAGAATGGTTGGATAACTATTGTTACTAAACTGTGAGTTTATAATATCTTTATGACCAACTCATTCCTATTTTGTGACAATAGACACCATAGATTATGCATTGGAGTATTAAGTCGTGCACTGCTGGCAAAATAAGGTAATGTGACAAGGCAAAAGTTGATAGGTTTGTTTGAGCTGAATCAGTTGAGAGTCATGTGTGGATGAAATCCTCTTATCATTTCTTGTCATAGCAGCTGTGAAATCTATTGATCATTTAATTATTCATTGTGTTATTTATTAATGACCACAAAGGGAATTAAATTATTTGCTTTACAGAACTGTGTAATCGAATTCCACATGTACTATTTTGTAGTTTTTATTCATGTCCACTGTTTTTCTATTTATATTTTTGTTTTAACTTATGACAAGTCTACACACAGTTTTGTCATAGATTTTTCAATTGATTTTATCTCAAAGATGTAGATATTATTATAAAGTAAACTTGGTTCAAGCAAAATGAACATTTGGATCTCATTCCATATTTCTTTGAGGCAGAAACAATCTTTGTGCTCTGCCTCAAGAGTTGTGAAATTTCTGATTTCTCTTGGCAGTTCTTTAGCTTAGCAGCCAATAGCTTTATGCCATATGCCAAACTTTATTGCTGCGATTCCTCCAACTGGTCCATGTATCAACATGCTTTCAATTCACTTAATTTTGCCATTGAAAGAATAACATAGTGCCATGTTTTTCCTTTGTTGGGTTCCTGAGATGTGTTTGTTCTTGAAACGTTTTTGATAAGTGTTCAGAATACTTAAACAGAACACCATCCATGAGGCAATTCATGAAAATTTGGCGGTGTATAAATTTGTTGCTTTGAACATTTACATAACATGTGCCATAACATGTATATATTTATGTTAATTAATTTGTGCCATAGAAAATTTTCTTACAAGCTTTTAAAAAGAAAAAAAGAATTAAATTCTCCATTTAATTTTTGATGGTTTCAGATAGAAAATTTTAGTGCCATATTTTCTTTTGTAAATTTTGAATTTACCATATTCTCATATTGGTTTATTTTATATTATTTTGTTTTGCTTGTTTGAACTTCCAGAATTTAAAAAAAATTTTTTCTGGGTATAATGTTTGTGCAATGACTGCTACATTGCACATTCTTGATTTCTGATTTGTCTCATCATCTCCACGGAAATAAGACCAAAGCAGATTTGATGACACTATTTATCCCTATATTTCTTGTTATAAGCCTTTCTCAAGGTTGTTTGCGCTGTTAATGTTGTCGACTTTGTCTTTCTCATGTATTTAAAGAAAATCTTAATCTAAATTATTGTCACTGATGGTTAAAAAACGATAAAAGGCAAAACAAAAATATTTTTTATTTAAAATATAATGTCTTCACTTTAAGGGCATGGCGATCATTTGATTATTCAGACAGTAATATTGCCAATTTTGTCTAACAGTTTAAAGGGTGTGAGCTTGAATGTTTATACTTTGATCTCATCTAGACTGCCCTTACTTTTCTCTTGACAAATGTGATAATAACTAATCTTTTCTTATTATGAATTTTTGGCTGGGGGACCAAAATTAAAATTAATTCTAAATTATGAAATACGAGCAATTGATCTTTCTGTGCAAAATTAACCTGTTATCTTCATAGTTGATTTTTGCATCATGCATGCAGGTTATTTGTGTTAAGGCTTTATAAATGTGTTAACTTGTTAGTCTGTATGATTTTTAAAAGAGCAATTATTTTGAACTGTGAGAAAGACTGAATAAAAAATAGAAAAAGGTGTTTGAAAAAGTGAGTTAATTTCAGTTTCTTTGTCAAGTTCGCTGTTTTTATTTTAGAATGCTGATTGAGTGATTGAAAAGTTTTCAGGCCCAATACATCACTAAAGGTGATTATAGGGTTTCCATCTGTGTTTTAACTTATCCTCCCTAATTTCATTTTCAGTGTATATTGTCCCAGAAAAACTAATCTTGCTTAGATTAAAAGTAGAATATCAAGACATCAAAAAAGTTAAAACTTGTTTTCTAATATTCTTTTTTAAGTGGGATGTGATAACTAAAAGTATTCATCAAAGTCTCAACTCTATTGTATTTTTTTTTAATTTACAGGAGCACTAAAAGGAGTAAAACTAATAGCAACAGAGCACATAGCAGAAGCAATAGATCAATGAAATAGTTAAGCTATTATTATTATCATTATTTTTATTATAAAAATGTGAGAGATCACTGAAGCTCTTAAAAATGTTAAAATACTAAGATAAAACAAAGTTTTGATGAGAATTAATATTTACTGAAAAAGACGCTCTATGAGCTTCAAATCAAACTTTCACTGATGTGATGGATGTTTTAACTTTGGATCAATACAGGGTTACCAGATGCCGCTGTTAGGATAAATTTTTCTAACTTCGGCAGGGGCTCAAAAGTTTAATTTACACAGATAAGTCTGGGGCCTCATCATTTCAGCCCACCCCTTCTCAATCAAAGCTTGTAAATTTTCTTGTGGACACATATGCACTGAGCATTAATGCTCCTATACAGAGAACAGGAAGACTTTTCACCGAATGTACGCTTTATTTCCAGATACATTAACAACAACTATGGAGTGCTTGATATATATAATATACATACAAATGACTTTGTTAGCGTTACTCTTGACTTTAGACACAAGAAAGCAGCACAATAAGGACTCGGCTCTTTGTTACACCAAAATTAACAATAAAATAGTACAATTCAACATCGACAATTAATAACATTAAAACCTTCAAAACATTAAAACAATCATTAAAATGATATAAATGAGAAAAAGTGATAATATTAATGATGAAGAAGTAGTTCTCATTACTTGCTGTAGTAGTTGTAGAAGTAGTAGTAGGGGTAGTGGTAGTGGTAGTAGTAATAGTAGTAGTAGTAGTAGTAGTAGTAGTAGTAGTAGTAGTAGTAGTAGTAGTAGTAGTAGTAGTAGTAGTAGTAGTAGTAGTAGTAGTGGTAGTAGAAGTAGTAGCAGTAGTATTATAGTATAGCAACAACAACAACAATAATAATAATAATAGTAGTAATAATAATGATGATGATGGTTGAAATGGCATTATTATCATAAATATTTTGTAGACATTAAACAGCTTTTATCAAATTTGTACATAAATATTCCACCCAAATTTGTCACAGGTTTCAATGAGAAGGCTTTTCATAAGTTAAGCAATAATTAATATATCCAGTAAATAAGTTTTATGCTGAAAAACTAAGTGGCGAAAATAGCATTTGAAAGGGTGAACCTTTCCCTCTGTCCCTCTTTATGTCACTATTACATTTTCTAAGATGATTTCAGTCTATTGTGATATCTATCTGATTTATACTGGATGAGTGAAAAGAAAAGAACGAAGTTGATCTTAAAAGATAAAACTCTTTCAACAACTGAAAACTTATTAACACATAAAACATCAATGTAATGATCAAAATGCAGGCCTCATTGAAAATCCGTTGCATGAGGGAAGACTTACATGCAAAACTAGAGAAAACTTGTGCACGATAAACCCTAAAACGAGACAAAAGACTATAAAATGCTCACTGCATACACAACCACATTCATATTTTTGTGTTGCACATATTTTAGAAGTTCTACATTGGCTTGTCAAACGAGGAACATTAAATAATTTTTAAAAAATTAAGCAATTATGTTTAAATGTGATTTTTGCAACAACTTGCCAACACCTGAATGCTTTATTTGCCCAGATATATTTGCTGATTGAAAAGTTTGCCAAGCCCAGTCCACCATGAGCGGTGATCTCAGGGCTTGATCTGTAAAGAACCAAAAGATTTAATGTTCAAAAATAGCGTTAAAGCAAACTTAGCCATTGCAGTATGTCATAGGCGTAATTGATGGTTGTGTGCAATGTCTTAAAGTCAGCTGGAAATAAACAAGACAGGACAACAGGTCCTGATCCCATGTCTATTTATCAGTCGAATATCCCTTCAAACAAGTCAGAAAAGTTGTTGCTAATATGAGGGCATAATATAAACCTATTTCAAAGATAGCTTTTCTCTTTTAATGTTAACCTTGCAGGGCATATAACGCTCCCTTGATATATGGTTATTTGAAAAAGAAAAGGTATAATCATGCATATAAGAACAGTGTATTTAACATTGAACTTTCAGTTCCCCCCAATTTTTCATGGGCTCATCACTTTGTAGCTATAAACGTAGAGATAGATTGAATTTAAACAAATTGCCATTTTTTTCTTGTTCAACTGCTTCAATATCATAACATTTCTTTCTTACAACGTTTTGAGTCACATCTGTTGTGAATGGTATTTATGATTTATGCAGATGTTGAAAAATACTCACCATTCTTTATCATCATTCAGTGATTTTACATTACTTTCATCATAAGTTGTCACATACGACTTATTAACTCCGAAAACAAATTTTCATGACGAGTAAGAATTATTTTTTTTTTTCTTTTTTCATACCAATCAAATCATACAGGTGGATGACAGAAGAAAAGTTAAAAGCAAGATCAGGGGCAGCATTCATATTAAGAAAGATGAGAAAGAAAAACACATAACTAAAAAAATGCTCTTTTTAAATTCGTTACAAAATGCTTTGAAGATAAGTTGAATTCAAAGACATGGGCATTTATAAAGTAATGGAATAAACAAAAAAATGGCAAAGAAAAAAATGGAGCACAGATTGCACTTAGCACCATCTAAGCATGAAAAAACTGCTTTACAACTAGTGCCATTGTGAAAATATTACTGATTTTGTGTGGATACACAATGATACAAAATAACATATTTTATGTGAACCAACTGAAATTACTCTGGAGCAGTTTACAAAGAAAAAAAAAAAATTATGAAAAAAGGAGAAACAAAGTATATCACACAGCTTAACTTGGCTATGTTCAAATGATGCGCTAACTCCAAACCATCAATCTTACTCAAGAAGAATGTTTTCCAACCAGCTCAGTGGACATATTCCACTTAGGAGAATATTCTGCATAAAACAGATTGAGATTGAATTATTTGAACTCATCATCATCTCTCCCATCATGCAATTGTCTGAGCACTTACCCTCTGTTTCTAGTTGTAGAAAGATTCCTGTTACAAAAAAATAATGCACAGCACCTCGAAAGCTCTACGCATGCGATCAGATTTTTCTTGAAATGGTTAGATAATACACAAAATATTCTATTTAGGTTAAAAATGAGTACGTGATGCATTCAAGAGGATGAGCTGTAAATTTAATAGGTATATAGTGATAAGTGGTGATGAGTTGAAAAAAAAAATTATCTTAGGGGTAAAAAAGATTGAATTTTGCTTCAGTGGAATGTAAATGGAAGTTATGTTATGATGATGCAGTTTTTTTTAGTACAGTAGTATGAAAATTGAATCAGTTAATGTTGGTGATTTCTGTAGGGAAGTTTTACGCAAGCATCGTATGAGAATTAGACTAGGCACTATAAATACCTTTTTTTAAATTCTCTATTTCAACTCCACAAAATATCTTTGAAAATGCAAATAAAAAAGTCTTTGGTAATGTAAGAAATGAAAAATAAAAAAAACAACAACATAAAAAACTAAATAATATCAATAACATCTTACTTCAAGAAGCTTAGAGTAGATGAATGCTTAAGTACATGTCAATTCTTGGTTTACTTTTTAAAAAAAAAAAAGGCTAATGAACATAAATATTTTCCACTTCTGATGTTAAATTTCTAAACTCACTCTTACTTGCTCATATATTTTAAACTGAATTCATCAAAGTCATTTGAAAAACAAACAAATTAATTATTTAACTTTGGTGAGGAAATAACTTCACTGTGAAGAGACTTACATTAAGCAGCAAACAATGTAAATTAATATATCAATACACCTTACAAATGCAAAAACGTTTTAATAAAAAACAAAGATAATCTAGTGGTATTTATGTGATGTAAAAAAAAAAAAAGCAGCTCCACAAAAGCTGACCAATATTCACCACATGAAAGTGTGAGTGTTGGAATTTTCAAATAATTGTATCGAATTATACAACATTTTGATAACAAGAAACCAAAATTAAAACCAAAAATTGAACCTAACAACATGTCAAGTCTTAACACCCATTGATTGATATTGATTTTTCTAACAGATCAAACACATCTCTGACAGGTAAGGCAGAACTGAAAGACTTCAAACCTATTATCTGATGACATAAGTTCTCAAACCCACTACATATATTACTTGAAGATTTACCAGTAAATACACGCTTTAGACCACAAGCTTGGTTACAGATTTCTAAATCCTCCCTATTTCATATCAAGATACTACCTATCCATTACTCCTTTTGCAAATGTACAGACCCAATAGAGGGATCATAGCTTACTGCACTGCTGGAAAAAATTATTTGAAGAAAACAAATAGCCATAAACTGACACAAAACCCAATCTAGTCATCAGTCATTTCTTCTAAACAAAAATATCTAATCACACATTAATCATGAACTTTTTTAGATACGAAAAAAAAAATAAGCTCTTTCTGAACAAACTTCATTCAAATACAAAGATCAGAAGGGTAAAAAATGCAAAAAATGTTAAACAGTTTATATCACAAATGGACAAAGCTATGAGTTTCAACTGAGTAAGGTTCTGATAATATTGTTATGTACGACAGACTAACTCTTCAAATCAAATCTCTTACTTTCCAAAAACAAAAGATTTTCAACAATTTGCTCCTGTAGAACTGACTTACTTTCCACGAGCCATGGCATGATTCTCCATGTAAACAACAGATAAACTTTACTAGAAAAACTAGCTGATCTTCCAGGAGCAAACGATCTACTTTCAACCAGAATAGAAAAAAAAAAATACAAACCCTCCCATCTCAGAGTTTGCAAATTTTCAGACATTGAAAAAAAAATGGTATGTGTCATAACAAATGAATATTTACAGATCTCCAAATGCATGAATATTTTTGCTCTCTCTGATAAAACAGAGCAAACATGACCTTTAGAATCAGGAAATCCTTAATTTCCTTTTGAAATGGCAGTTTCCATCAATTGATGCAAAACTTGATCTTGTTGGTAGGAAATTCTATAGAAGAAAAAAAAATCAAGGATAACATTACATTTATAAAGGTGCAAATTGCAGCAATGAAATTGGAATTTGCAAAAAGTTAAACACATCAACGAAAAGAACAAAACATGATTAAACAGTTTTATCTTAGTTAGAAGGAAAAAGGTTTTATCAAAAAAGTAAAAATAATGATTTTAAATACATACAAAGGGAAACAAAATAATGAAGTATGTTCAATGCCACAGAAGAATCAATAGTTCAAACCTTTTTCTCTTTATTATTTTTTTCATGCCTAAATCACATGAGCCTTCCCAGCCGAGCTCTTAACCCCTCTCATATGTGACAAACAATAAAACTAGCTATTCCTTCTAAAAACAAGTTTTTTACAACATTCTCTGTTCATCACATGGAATTTCCTTCAAACAGTGTGGACAAATGAATAATAAAATTAAAACAAATTATCTCGATTTCAAAATATTGAAAGTTACATATTTTAAGACATGATTTGATAAATTTAAACATCACTTATGTTCCACTTCAGTTCCCGCAACTTTTCTCGAGGTCAGCCCTTAAAAGTTGTATTTGAATAAACATTGAGTAGGGATCAAAGCCTCACACACAATAAATAATTGTTTTCACATTGAAGGAACGCTCAGAATATTCCTTAAGTGAGCTGTACATTCAGCTTTTGAGTAGAAAGAATGAACAAAAGTAAGATTTTTTTTCCTACTGTTTGCTGTTTTGAGTGTGCGTCTAATCAGGAAGGTGCAAAAACAAAAAAAAGGAAAATACAAAGGATAAAGAGAGAGGATAAAATGTTTTTACTTACTCCAGAGTTTTGTTAATGTGGGTCAGGTTATAAATAAATATTAATTCCTTAGCTTCAAAAGTTAAGTGTTTTATTTGGTGGAAATAAGATGAAGTTACTCGACTTTGCGTCAACATCAAATACTTATTTTCAAGATAAAATCTTCACAATTAAATGGTCTACATTGGCTTCCTATTTCTTGGCAAGATTCCACAAGGGATCAAGGCTCCCCAATGGATCAGCGGGATCCTGTGCTGACATCCCAGAGTGCAGTGTTCCTTGCGCCTGAGCAAAGTTTGCTTTGGTGATTTTATTCTTCTTTTTCTCATCAGGCGAACCCAAGGTGAATGTTTGTGGGTCTTGGAGCTGGGTCAAACTCATTGACGCACCTTTCAACATTGTCGAGGATTGATGTTCTTCCAACTTTCTGTCCGCTACACTGTCACCATTCAAGTTTGCCGCGGATGGCCTGTTGTTGAGGTCAGAGGTTGGAGTTGTGGCCTTGGTATCCAGAATCAGGTCTCCAGCACTCCTCATGGCCTGCTCGTGCTCACCGCCGTATTGCTGGACAACGTCCGGCAGGCTACTGAGACTGGGTAGAGGCTGAGGAGAGCTGAGTCCTCCTGATACTTTGCCTCCTATATCAGAGTCATGTCTGCTAGTGGATGAAATCTCTGACAAGGACGTGTGGGACTCTTCCAACATATCCCCTGAAGATATGGATGTTGATGTTCCATCTTCCTTCCTAGTAGGCTGAGAAGAGGATTGTGGGGGCTGCGTCACATGGAGCCGGCTAACATTCTCACGGATGGTCTGCAGATCCACCGAACCGAGTACAATATCGTCAGGAGCAGGCGAGATGGTCTGATGTTTTGAGGGAGAGCTTTTGCTAGACATGGGTCCTTGTTGGAAGCTGGCAGAATGTGGGTTCTTCACAAGCACACCACCTGTTGGAAATAAAAACAAAGCAGTTACAGATGTTGACGAAGAGCGGATTTAAAAAAAAAGATTATCTATGAAAATAAATCAAAATACGCATAGTTTTTATAAACCTAAGGTGTTAAAAAAAAAAAAAACACACACGGAGAGGGGGAGGGAGGGAGGGAGGGAGGGAGGGAGAGAGAGAGAGAGAGAGAGAGAGAGAGAGAGAGAGAGAGAGAGAGAGAGAGAGAGAGAGAGAGAGAGAGAGAGAGAGAGAGAGAGAGAGGAGGGGGGGGGAGGGAAGGGATGAGAACTGGACAAATTTTTTTACTGAACTTTTGAAATCGAATTACACGAGCGCCATAGGCTGGAGCATATCTAAGTGAGGGAAATGCTCCCCCTGAATAAATTTTAATCTGCACTGCAAACGAAGCCATGTAGGATCATTTCCATACAGATTTATCTCATACTCTACGCTTTCCGCAACTCACTGGTTGAACTGAAATACCATAAAGATTCACTTCTCATAGTATTTCTTATAAAACAACTATCCTTATCCTTGTTTTTTCTAAAGATATTTGAGCCTTATAATTTGATCATTGTCAATCACGTCGGAACTTTCCCACTAGGCTCTACCAGACACTGCTAAATAAACAAACCGCTGCCTCGATCTAGATCTATAATTCTTTCTTTTGGGATGAAAATCACTCGCTTGGGTCTATGTAAAGTCTCTCCACAGTCTACAGCACCACAAACCCTTTCTGCTGGTCCTATTCACTATATGGCGAGTACTAGATTAGAATATATTTCTCAAATAAAACTTTTATATTTATTTAAATTCAACAATTAGGATCATGTATAAATTTTGATTCAATGTATAAATCAACCTACAAGAAAACACTACAGAGATAATGATTCTATTTATTTTTCCTAAGTTTTGGGAGAAACTGTAATTCATATCCACTCACAGTTATATCTACATAGAATAACAGTTTTAGATATATCTATCTAAATTAGATCTACATCTGTCAAAACAGAGTATGCCCTATATTTTTGTTGATTTTGTAAAGTATCTCTGTTTTAGTCAAGAGAAATTCACAGAGTGAATCCCGATCAAGAAATCAAAATACTGCCCATCTTTCTCTCATGCCACCTGCTTCAACTCCACGTTTTCATTTACTTTCACTTTTAGTTTTGATTCATACTCCCAGCAATCTAAAATTAGACAGTAAAATTAGTCTAGTTTTTAGTTCCCTCGACTCATTCCTCTTGTACCATCTCAGTAACAGCGGGGCCGACACCCATGGATGGGCAAACTGGTTAATAATAGCTCCGCATGCATAGTCTTTACCTTGACCAAAAAATGATAAACTGATTATGGCCTCAACTCAGGTACCTGCATAATGGTTTAGCCCTAGACTGCCCAAAAGCAATAGCATCACCCTAAACCTATATGTTATTCCTAGATGACATTAAACTCTCCTAAATAGGTTTCCATTTTTTTTATTTGTGTATGCGAAGCAAGTTCAACCATACAGATGCTAACTTCTGTCAGGCAGAGGGTCAGGATTTTGAGGATCAGCTGAGTGTCCAAACTTTACCAAATTTAGTAAATTTACTTCACTTCCAAAAACATTACCTTAATCTAAATAAACGGAAACAAAACGTAAAAAAGGCAAGTCTAAAGTAGAATTAAATGAATGCGGTTTGAAAAGCATTGAACCATCAGAGGGTACTTAAGGATTAAAAAAATGAAAATTTGAAGTTATTAAAAATAAAAGACAGAGCAGGAAAAGAGATTAAATAAGTCTTTGATGACATACGTTTCTCCAGGAATCCCTCAGCAAACTGTAGCAGGGCCTGATAACAGCACTGGAGCTGCTCTTTCTTAAACAGTATCAGACGACGCTTCTGTAACATGCGTCTCGCTAGCCCAGGGATATCTGTAAGGCCGTTGCCGTGGAGAACCTCCTGCATGGCTGCATACACCAGGGTGAACACACCAGTGCGGCCAATACCAGTTCTGTTTAGTGCATAGAATTATGAAGGTTTTATGGTTGATTAGTTTGACGCAAGAAGTGAGTTAAGATCAGAAGGAAAAGCTGTTCTAAACTATTTACGATCATTCACATCTAACTCAGCGTAGTAGTAAGGCATAAAAAGAAAAAATAGAGAGAGGTAAAGTGCAGCTCTAAAAAATCACAAAAAAATAAGTACACAACACTTATTCTTTTGTAATTTTAGAGCTTTTTTGTTTTCTTCATTATTCCTTGCAACTATATATATATATATATATATATATATATATATATATATATATATATATATATATATATAATATATATATATCAATCTCTACAATGACATTCAATTATAGTCAGTGTATTAGTTGTTCTTCATTCTTTTATGTCCCTCTAAATCTCTCTGGAAATACTATATGGGGCACACTAAGTACTACATGGAGAAAAAGCAGCAATCATAAAAGCTAAAACCGAGGAAGAAGGACTTCTTGAAGTTTTTTTTACTTCGCCCTGTCAGACTGACCAAACCTTGCCGGGCAGACTAGTCATAAGAAAAAAAGTGATTTGAGGTTAAAAAAATTGCAATGATGAAGCTAAAGGAACCTTTTGAAAAAACTATATTTATATATTCTTGCTTAGTGCTCTCTATGCTCTACTAAAATCTCCAATTTTCCCTCCACAAAGATAAAATACTTGTAAGATAATTTTGTTTTTCATATGATCATGCTCCTATAGCTATTAAAATTTTATAGAGGTATTAGTAAAAATGCTGATATTTTTGTCCCTACAAACTGGCAACCCTGCATTAAACCAGGAAAGGCATTGGGAACAATGGAAAAAATCAGATTTATCAAAACTCACCCACAATGCACTATGATGGGTTTCGTAAGGCTGCGTTGCTGCAGGTAGAAGTTATGGACCTCAGAGATAAAGTTAACGATGCTGCTTACCTCATCGGGGAAGCCACTAAACAAAGTGGGAAAGGGTCAAGGGTAAAACATAGGTGATATAGAACATGAGTAAAACCCAACAAAAAAAAATTCCATGCACATTTGCTGTTTCTGTACATATTCTCGCATACTAAGATACTGGATACACTGATAACTTACCTTGATATTTTGTCACTGTTGTAAGATAATACTACAGAAACACCTTACCCTAATAACCACAAACTTCTCAAGCCTTTTACTACTACTGGAATAGGTCTTGATAACAAATAAAATAACATGTGGGACCAAACTCTCTTATTCGTACTCCATTGACTGGTTAGATAATTAAATCATTAATTTTCCAAAAATTCAGGGTAATCCCATATCAATAATCACTCTGGCTTCCTAGATGCATAAAAAGGAAAAAAAAATCATCAAGGAAAACCTTTGTTTGAAGTAAAAATATGAAACCAAGTCTCAAACTGTGTTTATTTCAAATATTTGAATTTCATGGATTCCATCGGTTATTATAAGCTCAAATACTTTTTCTACTCTTTTGAAGCTACAAATACTATTTCCAACACAAAATAGAACTTCTAAATAAACTTGACATATTTTCAATGACTTTTTCTTTTTTTTTACTTCTTTGATTTGATTACTTTTGTAGCATTTTAGGAGCATTCAGCACAATGAACTGACTAAATTATAAATCAGTGCACAGGTAAGTGCCAGTGATCTGAGTTGGCTGGCTGATGATTTGAACTTTTTTAGATGTTTGTTGTTTATTGGTTATTAAACCAAGAAGTGCTTAAATTTAGCTCAAGAAATCAAATTTTCACCTAGGTGTCTTTCATTTTGATCTGAGAAAGAATTAAATCAAAAAGAATAAATTATGACTACAACTGGGCACATGTCCTTAAAACAGAGAGGATCTATTCTTCCTTGCTAAAACTAATGTGTGTCTGATATAGCCTCTCGAAAGCATGCTGATTCAGTTTACTTTCTTGTTTCTTCAAATAAATTTTGGACACATAGCGATTTCAGTTCTCATTCTGTTTTCATCACATAAATTTCCAACAGATCAAATACAAGTTTGCTGAAAGTTGGAGGTCAGTGGTTGACTTTTTAACCTTCAGCAAGATTCTGGCTTCAATTATACTCTATGATTAGTGGCTCATAAACATTTTGAAGCAGATAATTTTTTGGGTGAATGCAATTCTTTAAAGAAAGCTTGAAATTCCTGCCTTTTATACTGCTCTAATTTCCAACTTTCATATTGTTTCAAAAGTAAAAGCACTGTAAATAGCAAGGATTTCAAGCCCTCTTTAGGAAAATGGTATTTTCCAAGGTAATCATCTGCCGCAAAATGTCTCATTTCGGGGCGTCGCTAGACATATGCTTTTGATTTACCTGACAGGCCAATGCTTGAATTGAAGATGTACAACTGTTCTTCCTTGTTTTGTCTGAAAGTAAAATGGATATTTATAATTGATTTCCATAAACAGTAAATTTTCATAAAACAAATAAATGACAATGTCTCAAGAGCAGATTCCATGAGATCACACTAAAAAAGCTTGATCTGGCTCTTTGTTATGGACTTATATACGATAAAAATTAAAAGCTAACATCAAGCTAACAGCATCATATTTGGAATCAACATATCATTAACATCAAAATTCTAACACCTGCATCAACATTTTTAAAATAATCGCGTAAACGTTATCAGTACTGCTACAACAAATTTTATTTTGATAACATCATCCTATCATCCATGTTGCTGTTATTGCAGTGAATACGGTAATTGTCATTCAAATTTCATCTTTGTTATTGTTTTTGTTATATTATTATTTTATTATTATAAATATTAATATTATAATTATTATTATTATTATTACATCTGTTGTTGCTGTGATAATTATCATCATCATTATCATTTCCGACAGACCTGATTATTCTTCAAATGGATGATTCGCTCGACCCAGTGCTGGCGGAATTTGACCGACTGCAGGGAGAGCAGCATCAGTCCCTGCTCCTGGGGTTTGTCCTTGTCCACAGGGTAGTACACAGGATATTTCTGCGTAGAAAGGGGAAGATTCGAGTCAAAATGTTATCCAAATTGAGGGTATGACTTTTATACACGTCCTGTCGACAAATGCACTGATTTAAGGACACATTAAGGTAGGTAAAATGAGATTATGGACAAGAAAAATGAAAGGCAGAAGATTTTAAAATGAAATGATCACAGAAGCATTAAGGGAGAGTGGGAGAAAAGGATAGAGAGACAGGATGTCTATCTGTTTTTTAACCAAAAAGGGTGTGAGGGAGATGGATTTGAGAGAGAGAGAGAGAGTGAGAGAGAGAGAGAGAGAGAGAGAGAGAGAGAGAGAGAGAGAGAGAGAGAGAGAGAGAGAGAGAGAGAGAGAGAGAGAGAGAGAGAGAGAGAGAGAGAGAGAGAGAGAGAGAGAGAGAGAGAGAGAGAGAGAGAGAGAGAGAGAGAGAGAGAGAGAGAGAGAGAGAGAGACTATATACTGTACTATATTGTATATCTCTGCACTATGCGAATTTATACCGTATATCTCTGTTCCATGTAAATGTATGATTTATAATTCTGTACCATGTTAATGTATACAATATATCTCTGTAGTACATGAATGTACACTGTATATCTCTGTACTGTGTAAATGTACATAAGCTTTGATATCCTTTGGATTGTGATGCAGTTAACCATGAAAATTAAACACGCTTTCCTTTCATACAAGAGAAATATTTTCTGGAATTTATCCATACTTCTTGTATTTACTTGCTGGCTTTTAAATATTATTGAATTCAATTCTATCAATTTGTCATTATGTCTTGCAAAAATATTAATTGAATATATGAAAACTTTCAGCCAACCTTCCCGGTTTCATATTCACTGGTGATCTGCACAAGAACCTCAGAGCCTTGCTCGTAGACCATGGACCAGAACTCTGCCATAGTGAGGCTCAGCGGAGACTGTGTCACAATGAACTTGGGGCAGGATGGAGCGAGATCCTGAAACAGATTATAGACACATGCATTTATATTTTCTCTTATGACTTCTTCATTCAAATGCTGACATATTCAAAGCATACATAAAAAGAAAATAAATAGAACTTCAAAAAATTTAAAGTTTTACTGAAAAGTGTATTATATTACAAAGAAAAAAAAAACTAGATGACGAGAAAAAGACAAATGTTTATTGATAAAATGATTGGTCATCTGCTCTTTATTCGTCTGTGCCAAAATCATCTAGTCTAAATCTGAGATAAAATTTGCACTCAGTGAATACTCAATAGTTTGGGGTTTTCAAAGTATAGCGTCAAACAGATAAAGCCGTTCTATGGGACAAGCTTGATGGAGGTTAAACTTACATTCATCCAGCTTGCATTGATGTAATCATCATTGGTAGATGTGAGAACCACCCGTGTTTCGTCATCTGCAATAAATATTTAAATATTCTCATCATGCTGGCTGAAAGCCTTAAAATCATTCAAAATATGTAAGACCCTGGCAAACAAAGGCTTGAAAAAAATTCTGATTTGTCTTCATTCTCCCTCAAATAGAAAGGTTGGTTTTAAGCTTGTTTTCATACGATTTTTTTTTGCAAGCAATATTTAGAACTTGAGTTCAGGCTGTTTTATCAGAGTGAAAAGATACTGTGGCGTATAATTTTGAGAAATCAAAGAAATATAATTCTCGACAGACACAAACTTAAAATGAGTTATGTGAAAGCTGAGTAACTCACAGGGCATAATGTCCGGATCTCTGTTTTTCATTGGGTAGCACCTAGCAATAGCCATTGACATCTTCTTTGTGGTAGCATCCTGACTATCGAGCAGGCTCTGAGAATACATGGATTGATAGGTAGGTTGGTTTATTCCTTACATGACAACATCATATCATTACATCCATTTAAACCTTAGGTCAAGGTTGAGCTCAATTGATGCATCGTTTTAATGATTTAGTGACAGAAATGTGGATAAAATTATGGAACAAAAGTCTCTGCCAGTTGTAGGGCTGGTCAAGGAAAAAATGATGCAACCAAATGTAATAAAATTTGATTGTCTTTGCTCTTCAATAACAATCTTTTCACCTTTGATATTGAAAATGATAAAAAGGGATTGGGGGGAAGGGGAGTGTATGAAAAAAAAATAGAAACAAAATGATCAGAGACAATGGAAGATCACAAAAGGTGTCAGAAGAACCTAGAGAAGTAAGGAAATGGAGGGACTTTCCCAAAAAAAAAATGTTAATTGGTTGATTTTTTGTTGTTGTTGAGAAAATGTGGATTGCTTTGCAGGCCTATGCAGAGAGGAGCCCATTCTAAAATAAATGTGACATCATAATTACTAAGAGAACAAAATTTGCAGGAGCCTAGTTAGCTTTACTTTCCACACTGTGTCAAGCCGAGAGACGCCCAGGATGGTAACAGACAGCTCGTCCACAAAGTTCCCAAAGGCTTCAACATCAGCGAGAAGTTTAGTGGTCTCCCCTGGACCAGAGTAAGCTGCCTGAACACTGCTGCTGGATGGGCTCGAACGTTTCTTCATGGCTTCCTCCTTCTGCAGTTGTCTCTCTTGGTCTGTTAGTACCTGCGGGGTGATGATCGACGATCCAGATATACCTGTGGCCCAAGACAAAACTATAAATTGGATTAACTGGAAAAATGATATTGTCAAATGAGCTTTGAACTGGTTTGTTCTACGCCCATTAATAACCTGAAACTCTCCAAGCCTGGAGCAAAGAAAATTTATCCCATTCTCAGCCTTTCTTTGTTAAGCTGCAGGAAAAATTGATTATTTTTTTTTCACCCTGATGGAACTGCACAAAAGTTAATAAGTTTGAAAATTGAAAAGCAGTGTTTCAAAACTTGCTATTTATGTCTGAAATAATTTTAAGAAAATTTTTGAATGTATCTTTATCACATTAATGTAATTAACAATTTTTACTCACCTTAAATTTGTACAGATTTCTTAAACTAAATCACTGGTAAACTTGTAAAACAACCATAAAAATACAAACGGTTGATAAGATCATCTTGCTTCATTTTTACATAAAGACAAGTTTCTGAGGGCAAATTTGGATACCTTATGCAGTATTTGTATTTCCTGATAAATAAAGTTTGACTCAAGAAGAAATCACTATATTCCATATAAGATGCAACTGTGTAGAGCATCATGAAAGCATGAAAATACAATAACTCACAGTTAGGACTAGAGGAGAGGATTTCATCAAGTGAAGAGCTCTGTCTAGACACTGCTATTTTGCCTGGTATGGGGGACGCAGGGGTAGCTGTCACAACTACAGGAGTAGACGCAGGAGAAGGTCTGACAGGCGGAGCAACTTGATTGGGTCCACTGAGAGCTGGTGTGTGAAGCATACGTTTGAGAAATTTTAACATTTATAAGCAATAGGCGATTTCATTTCAACAAAATAAAAGTGTTAAAGATAAAAATTCTACTTCTGCAAACTCTTGATAAGTTATATGTAAAGGTTCAAGAAATTTAAGGAAACAAAACTTCAAGAACAAAAAATACAAGAGGGTTTTAGAGAAACAAATTATATTTTGAGGCTCAACTTTTCAAGTTTTACAATAATTATGCATGAAATGGTATGATGGAAAGCCAGAAAAATGCAATTTTACAGACTGAGATTATATCAAACTCATTCAAAGACCAACAAAAGATCCAGCATTAAATCATACCCACAAACTGAGATGGATAAATATGTTTCAGATAAACAATTCAGCTAAATCAAGATTCAACTGCAAGGTCAAAACAGAAGATCTAAAAATCAAAGAACTGCACCAGTCTATTTTCACAATATTCTTGTAATGCTGCTATCTTTCATACTTGATGATCCCAGATTCACACCATCCATACATTGTTTTCAATGAGACAAAAGAAAAATGTGCCATTTTTAAACCAACACTCACTATTTCCAGGTGTAGAGTGAGACACAGCATCTCTCGCCACACTGACAGGCTGTAGAGGAGTCTGCATCATCGCAACTTGTGCCATCATTGTTTGCTGTGTCTGACCAAAAAGAGAAAGAAATTCTAAAGTAATTTGATTCCAAATTATTTCAATAATTGTTTAATGAAGTGATGGAAACAGCAGAATGTGATCATGTTCGGGATAAAAATTGCAAATATAACATAATCCTAATTTAATACCCTCAATATGCAATGAACAATAAACACGCCCTATTATTGAAAAAGCAAGATAAGGTTTTTTAATACCGTATCACATTTTTAAATTACAATCTTGACATTTTAAGCATCTCATTTGCTCACACTGACAATGATACATTTTTATATTTTGCATTTTCTTTTTTAAAAAATTAAAGAGAGTATACTGAAACTTAAGGAAAAAAAATAATGAGATGACAACTATTTGCAAACAGTAATCACATTCTCTCCCTTATCCTCACATTAAATTTGAAATACAAGTATCTTATGTATCAAAGATGTTCAATGTTGATCTAATATCTGCTCATATATTGACATTAAGATGATTTCATGTTCTAAATGAAGATCAGCTGTCTTTGTTTCTAAGCAGGCTTATTTTAAATGACAGTTTTTCCTTGAGACAGTCACCACCAAAATTAAAATGTTATATTAATTGCAGATGAACCTTTCACATACTCAGGTTCTTTTTGAGTACCATAAGAGCTCAAACAATTATAAATTGCATAAAATATGGAATGAGAGGGTTTTAAGTAGTCTTTAACCTGCTGAGGCCCTGCTGAAAATGGTTGCTGCTGTGGTAGCATTCCACTGTAACCAACATTTCCTGGACCAAAAGACGGGTGCTGTGGCTGTGGCTGTTGGTGTTGTTGCAGTTGATGCTGTGGAGGACCGTGACTGGCAACAGCAGAAACTCCTCCCACACCATAGCCACGATGCTGAGATTGTTGTGCATTTTGTGGCATGTGCTGCTGCTGCTGCTGCAGTTGTTGTTGTTTTTGTTGTTGCTGGGGATAAGACTGTATACCACCAGCACCAAGCATTTGCTGATTTTGCTGGGGGAAGTTTCCTAACAACAAAAAGGAAAAAGATGAGGTCAGGGTAAAGCAATCATAGTAAGTCTTAAGTATTAAAATTAAAACCCTCAGGAGTCATTCTAAAACAGCCGATTTTGATCCCTCAAAGTGTTTACGTTCATATGGCAAATGCAAAAGAGAAAAAGAATACGTAAAATCTGTCCCTAATTACATAGCACTTCACTCCACAAACCAGTGCTCATACATATCTGAAATCAAAGATGTTTTGAAAAAGAAAATGTGACGCTGCATTTTTTAAAAAATAATTAATGGAGGAAAAAAATATTTCAAATGTTTAACTTGGCAATCACTTCAAGCTGCTTTAAAGCTAATCTAAAACTAATTTATTTGCTGATGTGATCATAGGAGCTGAACAACGATTGCATTTGAACACAAAATGTCAGCATTCAAAGGTTATCAGTGTTGTTGTTAGCTACTCTGAAAATGACTCTTTGTTGCAACATTACAATTACATGATTTACCTGGTTATTCAGCTGTTTCTTTTTATTTCAAATGAATAAGATTGTCTAGGTGTAACAAGAAATACAAAAGATTATCCTCTAACCTTGAGCCATGCTGTTGGTCTGCTGGTGCCCTTGAGTTTGACCTCCCTGCTGACCCCAATGACTCATGAAGGTTGTCCCAGCACAGGGGTGACTTGCAGCAGCTGTTTGCCCTGCCTGGTCAAACATCACAGGCTTTGACGCGAGGGTACCTGCATTATGAAGAGGGAGCACAGGAGGACCATTAAGACAAAGTATTTGGGGTGAGGACAAAAGGTCAGGAAATATCGCAAACTTGGATTGAAAACTAAACTGAGACTGTTTAACTCTAAAGTATAGAATATCCTTTTTTATGAATCAGAGACACGAAAAGCAACATATATAGGAACCAAACATAAAAAACAAACTTGTTTTAAAGGTTGAAATAATAATGTTACCCACCGAAGGATCATTAACAGATGTGTATGGTATAGGACTTAACAGGAACTTCTTGAGACTACATATTTGAGCGGGTAAATGGAGATGAATTAACATAAACAGGCATGTTTGAAAAAGAATCTTTAGAGCAAAGACAAAACACACAGAGAAAGGACATGGAGACAAAGATCAAACACTTAGGACATACATGCAAGACAACTGGAAAGAAAAAGCAGGGACTAAACTAAATGGAAGACATATTGGTGATCAGAAGCACCCAGGAAGAGCAAAGGTCTTGAACAAACCTGTGACATGTTGGGCGTTCTGGTAGCTCCTCCCGACAGAATGTTGATATCCACCAGAGTACTGGAGGTTAAAAGAGGCAGAAGATGAGGAAGAAGAGGGGGCAGACATAGGAGTGCTATTGGCTGTTGATGAAGGCTGCAGTTGATTCTGAGTCTGGTTCTGAGGCTGGTATAGCTGCTGGTTTGGATAGGCAAAGTTAGAGCTGTATGGGGCGCGCCCGTCCCTCTGTGTGTAGCCATACCCTACGCTAGTCACAGGAATTTGATCAGGATAGTTTTGATTGGTCGGATGATACATTGCTGTTCTACCTTGTTGTTGCTGTGGCAGTTGCTGGGGGCTCTGTGAGTGAGGCTGTTGTTGTTGTTGTTGGGTTTGTTGTGGGAATTGGGGATGTTGTTGTTGCTGGATTTGTTGTGGTGGTAGTTGGGGATGTTGTTGTTGCTGGATTTGTTGTGGTGGGAGTTGGGGATGCTGTTGCAGTTGCTGAGATTTCTGAGACAATTGGGTTTGCTGTTGTTGTTGATACTGAGGCTGAGAAAATCCTGTTTGACCCAGTTGAGTTTGACCATGAAGCAACTGGTTTTGGGGGCTTTGTTGCACAACAGGTTGCCCTGTTGTCCCGCCTTGTGCTTGAAATTTTGGATGGCCTTGGTAACCTGGTTGTGACTGAATTTGTGGCTGTGTGTGATGCTGCATTTGTTGCCGCACAGGAGGTGTCCCTGTAGGACTTGGGTACTGAGTTGCCCATTGCTGTGGGGTAGGATACCGCATTGGTTGATGCAGTGCATTTTGAGGAATCTGTTGCTGCTGCTGTTGTTGATGTGGATGCATTTGGTGCATCTGAGGTTGTTGTTGTTCAGACATTTGGTGAAACTGTTGCCGCTGATGTTGATGGGAAACCTGAGCTTGCTGTTGTTGCTGTTGAGGCATCATACCCCCTGAGACTTGCAAGACACCACCAAAATTCTGCATACCATTTCCTGAAGGGTTTGATGAAGGGACTGTATTAGTTGTATCTTGGCGTCGTGTGTTTGGTTGCAATTGCTGGTAGCCTACTCCAGGCAGGTTGCCGTACTGTTGGTATGGAAGTGGCTGCTGCTGCTGATGTTGCTTTGGTTGAGGCTCTGATGATTCTGATGCTAAGCTGGTTGGAACCATTCCACCTCCCATCTGGACAGAAGGGGAGGAGGACGATGGAAGCTGTGAATTCATAGACATTCCACCCGCGACAGCAGGCTGTGTGGGCAAATTCTGCTGAGGAAAGCCTGAATAAGCAGAGGATTGAAAAGACACTTGACCTGAAGTGGAGGCTGGCATGTGTGCCTGGGAATATTGCTGTGACGTTGCCGGGTTGCCCGAGGCAGAAATTGCACTGGGATGTTGAGGGTACTGTGAATGCTGTTGTTGGGGATGATGGGCAAGAGGTACTTGCTGTTGGGGGTGCTGGTATGGCTGATATTGTCCAGTTTGTTGGGGTGATGGACTGTGCCTCGGAGGAGTCGCTACTCTGCCATGTTGTGGTGACGCTGAAGGAGACAGGTTTCTTGCTCCACTTACTCCTCCACCGCCAGATGTCTGACCTTGAGACACTGAGGCAAGATACTGGGCTATAGTTGCAGGAAGAACAGACGCCAGACTTGGGTCCAGGCCAGGAAAGTTCTGCTGAAAACTGCCAGCACCAACACTAGAGTAATCAAAGCCGGAGTCTCCTACAGGAGGAGTGGATGGAGCAACACTTGGGCCAACAGTTGCAGACACAGCTGGCATTGCAGTTCCTCCATCTACTGAAGTGTTCTGATCTCCAGTTTTAGGTCCAAAGCTGCGCGGCTTCATAAAGGGGAGGTAATCCTTCAATTTAGGACCATCAAAAGATGCTGGGAGATTTTGGTGCTGGTTCGCAGGCTGTTGAGATGCTGGTATGTTCGGGATGGAAGATAAAGCTCCTGGCATACCCTCTTGCCCTGGAAGTACACCTACTGGGAAGCTGCTTGGCATGCCTGGGTTTGTTGGAGTTGATGCTGACCCGGGCTTTGGGGCTTGTGGTCGTGATGGGGGAGCAACTGAGGAGAGTAAAAACAGAGATTTTGAGACTAACACAAATGTAGAGTGTTTTTGCTCTTAGAAGGTCAACTTGATTTATTCTTTGTCTTTGTATTTATAAACTACTTATCAGTCCATAACAAAGATAAGCCTGATTCTAGGATTCCCCTTTACAAAAGATCCTTGCAAAACATATGTGTGAGCGCACAGGAAAATCCTTCACATGGGCCCAGATTATTGAGAAAAAATTAGATGAGCTCAGTTTTAGATTCTGCAAACAAATCCTGAGCATTTTACTTTTTATTTAAAATTTCTATCTTGCAAAGATAAAAAATTATGGAGTTTTAAAACACCTGTTTGGGAAAGTGTTGTTTTGAAGAAATGGCCTTCAAGTTGATCTGAAGTGTTTTCACAAAATCACTTGATTGAAAAGTTTAGATATTTCAGAAACCAATAAAACTAAGCGCGATAAAAAGATAAATGAATGGAGTGTCTAAAGATATTCATTTTTCCACTTAAAGTAAGTAAAGTGCAAAATAGATCTAGTGATATCTGAAGGGTTTTACGGTGCACCCACACATATACAGAAAGACATGAAGAAGGAAAGTTCAGGAAAGGGGAAATGGCAAGAAATAAGGGAAAGGACAAACCAGACACACTTGACTCTGGTTAAAGTCAACCTGGGGAAAAGAAAAGTTTATTGACTTTAAGCAAGAGTTGACTTTCACCGTTAAAGCGCTATGTTCATATAAAGGGGAAAGAATGGACTGCTTAGAGGGGTTATATAAAAAAAAAAAGACAAAGAGAAAAAAATATAGAAATATTACATAGGAGAAAGAAAGGACACACAAGAAAAAAATAGTGGAGAGAGTGCAACATATAGAAAAGGAGGAGAACAAAGTGGTGGAAAAAATTACAGAAACACATGAATGAAGAGGAACAGGAAAAAAAGCATTAAAATGAGACTTACCTTTAGGGGCAAACCTTGCCAGGAGCATTTCTCTCTCCTCCCTCCTAACTTTGCACTCAGCCCTACAACGCTCCAGGGTTTTATTCACAGATTCTGCCAGCTTCCTGTAGTATTCTGTTCCTTTGTGAGCCTTCCCCAACAGCTCCTCATACTTGTCGTACGATGCAATCAGATCCTGCACTGTTTTCTCTCGTCTGAAATATCATTCAAATAACATTTGTTACAAGAAAAGATTTCTAAAATCTATGATGTGATTGAATCATTTATTGACTGACTTTTTCTTTCAGGCGCAGTCTAGCATTAATCACAAAGTTCAGAACATGTAAAAAGTTTTAAAAAGTCAAGGAAAAGAAGTAGAGCCCAGCCTTCATCCAACAAATTATTGACAAGATCTTGTTTACAGAAGCATTGATAGACCTTGCCCTATCAATATCCTTCATTTTCAAAATTCTATAAGATACAGATATTGAACCTTCAAAGATGTGAAACCACACACATTGTTTTAAGTTAATTCAATACATTGCTGAATTAGGGCATTCATCACAGACTCATCCCAGACTTATAGCAGCGGAATGTGTTTTACTTCAGGTGGCCCTTCCTTATGACCCTAAATGCATAAAAAGAGAATCATTAGAACAAAAAGATTGCTGAGCTTTTGCTCTGACCTGGCAGCTGCCTCTTTGTATGCCTGTCTGATAAGGGCAAACTTGGCATTGGCGTCAGTTAAGGCCCTCAGAATGTTGTCTTGAGCTGTCAGGTTTTGTCTGATGTACCCTACCAGCTGATCATGCTTCTTAAGCTGCTCGGCAAACACCGCCTGTCACAAAGAATTAGTATTTTCTATAACTGCATGTTTATAAGTCAAACCAATCCAGAAATGAAAGAGACATGAACTTGAAATCAAGTTTTAGAAAGAATCAGAGAGAAAAAATTTATGGATAGCAAGGCAAATGTGAGACAAAAGATGAGAGATGCTGTGTCTTTAGCTTGTATTACAATTAAGAAGCAGAGAACTTCATGCAAATGGAAAAAACGATCATATCCTAGATTAGCCTAAAATTCAACCCCTGTTCTTAAAACTAGTGTTGATTTGACAGATCGGAATTTAGACATATTGATTCTTTGGCACCATATATTAGGCAATTTTCTGCCCTTTAAAAATGTTAAAAAAATTTTGAACTTCAGTAGTTATGCACAAAAAATTTTAGAATGAACAGACCATCAAAAACCTTACTTTTAAAACAAATCAAATTTAAGCCAACAAAGATTTGAGCCAGGTATACCCGAGTTGCCCTGAAAGTCTCATATAATCAATGAGTTTGAAACAAACCAAGTTTTGGTTGCAATATATAAATCTCGAGTGTGCTTCTCTTTGGTCACAAAGAGAACCAACCTCTTTGCTTGTCTTGTCTTGTGTTAGAAGCACACTGGTAATGTCATCTCCATGGATCTGGCCACGAAACTGCTCCAGCAGAGCCTTACGTTGCTCCTTCATTTCTGATACCTTCTGCATGAGGCGGCGAACTTCACTCACGACTCCATCATCCTCTGGAGCTGTATTAGATAAGAGATTAAAAGGTTAAGAGACCTTTATTGTCATTTCTTTTCACTTTCCCGTATAAAGAAAACCAAGTTCTTTCTTCAATCAAGGCATGGCTAAACAAATGTGACTCTATTGTCTCTGAATGAAGGAGGTTGAAAACGAAATAAAATTATCTTGATCATAATGGGAGAAAAAAAAAAATTTTTGAGTCTTCCACAAGCAAAAATAAAACCAAAACGATATAAATGAAAAGACTTACAAAAGAATACCAAAAAAAAAAAAAAAATCAATCTAGTCAAACAACAGTTCTCTGTTTCAAAAACATAGTAGTAATTTATTCAATGCATTTTTCAATATTGCAAAAACAAAACTTATTCTAAATCGGTGTCCACAGAGCTTACACAGTGAGGGTTGGGAAGAGGGCAGCATGGCTTGGATTTCAGAAGGGGCCAGGGCTAGAGTCTTCAGATTTGTTGTGTGTGTGTTCATGGCTTTGTGGAGTGTGTTGTTGAGCTGGCTTCCTTCCTCGTGACGTTTCCGCAAGTTCTCCAGCTCCTCCAGCAGCCGAGGAAGGACAGAGCTAGGTTTCTTGTTGCCGTATTGCTCCTGAAACAACCAAGTACAGCGGTGAGTAAATACTGTTTAATATTTTTTTTCATTTCTTAATATTACCAACAGAGACTGTAAAAAATTCAAACATCATAGCACTAAGTGCAAACTAGCTTTGTCCAATTTACACACTATGAACTAATAATAAAAATGTTGTAAATGTTTTAGATTTTAAATGTATTGCCTAAAAATCAGCTTTACTATACAGTACAATTCTACATTATTTTCATTCTCAAACCTTGCTAAGCACAATGGTCTAAAAAGAATCATTATCGAAAAAACCTCAAAATATTTTAGTTGGCGTTTCCAGCCAAGGGAAAAGGACTTGGGTCAAAAAGCCGTAAATCTAAAAACTCTTGGTCAACCTGTCCAGCCCCAATAGTAGTATTTGAAAGATCTATATGGCAAAAAAAAACAGCAAAACATTCAATCATTCTCCTAATACACATCAAGCCCATTAGAAAAATAATACAAATCCATATTAAAAATTTAAATTACAGATCAGTGCATTTTTTTGAGATTAGCATTAGTTCCAGTTTCAAATCTGCTACACCAAAATATATTTCAACAGATATCAAGTCGGCAACAAACCTTTAAAAACAAAGCCTCAGGTTTGATTTCTTACAGTTATGGTTTTATGATTAACATTTTCTTACTGACCTCAAACTCCTGTGTCTTCTGTGTATCGGTGTCAATTAGCTCCTGGATCTCGTTCACTCCCAGATCAACATCTGTGGCCAGGCCGGACACACCTGATGATATGAACAGAATTCAATGTAAAATATGATTGAAGATTAGAGACCATTTTTCACACGAGCCACAGTTAATATCAGACCTGCCACTCTCCAGGGAAAGAAAATCTGAATGATTCTGTCAAAAAATCTGAATCTGCCCAAAAAAATCTGAATGACTCCCTTTACCCTCCACAACATCCATTACTAAACACATAATGCGGTCATTGGTGAATGTTCATTCATCAGTTTAGCTGTGAACTCTGATAAAAACTAGTTTCCTTAGCTTGTAATTCTTCAATGCTGAAAAATTCTAAATAATCTTAAGATTTAAATGACTCGATAAATTGGATGGAATTGGCATTATGCAGCATTTGATGAATTCGCAAAGAGCAGAGCTGCCATCCTAGATCCTGTGGGAAGTGTAGATGACTTCAAAAGGTTTATTTTTATATGAAAAGGAGTAAATGTGCTCCTTACTGAAAGGGTTAAAAATGACATATTTGATGTGCTTATCTGATTTAAGGTATTTTTTCTACATGGTGTTTAAAGCTTTCTCACACTTGACTCAGAAATTAAAAAGCTTATGAATTTTACTGGATCCAGCTGTTTAAAACGTAAACAGATATTTCATAGGTAGCAAATTGGCAATTTGATGGAAAGATGTAATATTTTATTTTATAAATAATCTAAAGAGGGTAATCCACTCTATTGTTCAATCACTTCATTGAGAAACAGGTCAATTTAAGTACAAAAATTACGCTGTGACGTTGAGACGAGTTAATCATGATGTAGCATGAAACTTAGATCTAGATCTAAATTCTACATTAGATAAAATGATCAAAATCATAGATCTTGTGCATATTGTAAAGTTTGCATCCGGATAAAACTTCTTAAGCCTATTATCAGATTCTAGAATTTACTTTTCACGGACCTACAATTCTGAGTCTTGTGTCATTTCATCTTGATTTACTCTAGTTCTATTTAGAATTTCTCAATCAATCTTGATAACTTACAAGATATAGATTAAAAAAAAAAAACCACTGTCCTGTAGTAGATCTAGGAATTACTTTTAGAAGATAAAATATGAATAATCCTTCATTGGAAATAACAGCGAAGTCTAGATGTGAAGGTAGAGAGAAGGTAGCGCAGACGAATAAACAATAAAGTAAACAACTCTGCAGAATCACTATTCGGGATGGTTACAACTAAAATAATAACATCAATTTCGATACCGCATTTGATAATATATAAAAAAAAACTATATTCATATGATATAACTACGTTGTTCGTATTTATTCTTCTGTGCAGGCTGTCTGTCGATCTTATAGGTCTAATTAAAAAAAAAAAACTGAAAACATTTTTGATTGTGGAGGTGAAAACTTAGTTTCAAGAAAAAAAATCGGAATATTTCCTAAATGTTCGGAAAATCGAAAATCCAAATTTGCATAAAAAATTGAAATGGTTTTGACTAAATCGGTATGAATGGCAGGTCTGTTAATATACGCAGTGATTTAAGGTCACAGTAAGACTGGAAAAGGCATTCTACAAATGGATTCCAGATACATGTGGTGATTGTATAAAGCAATTTAAACAGATTTCAATGACAAATCTGAAGATTAAGAGACCATTTTTCACACGAGCCACAGTTAATATACACAGTGATTTAAGGTCTCAATGAGACAGGAAAGACAATCTACCAAAGTAGGATAAGTAAAGCAGGTCAGTATATGTGCAAAGCATTCAATTGAGCTCGCCCTTTTGAAAGTTTGTTACAGGGAAGTTCAATCAAGACAAGTGAGGAACTCTCAGTTCATGGCATACGCTTTTTTGTTTGCCTTTTATTCCACATGCAACAGAGGTGCTGATAAAATTTCTGCCTCCTATCTTATTTCTATGGTTCTTAACTCTCAGTTTAAAACTATCATCCTTGGCAACAGCTTCTATCAGTTATGAGCATAAGAACCGATTTTACAAATTTAACAATTAAAACTTCAATATTTTTATCCTTTAATATGTAAAAATTGGACCACCAATTTATTTTTTAATTTATATCTACACATCCCATGGGATTCAATAATTCATTTATAAAATATGCATATATTACACCCTGAAAAAATGGTATATAGCAATTTTATCGTACAGTTGACCACATGACCTGCTGACAAAACTAAGGGTTGCTGCTCAACAACCATTTAAAAAAAACTCACTGGCCATAGCATCTGTGAGCTCCTTAATGGCATTGACACGCACGCTCATGGCCGCACATTTTTCCATCAATTGTTCTGGAATGATGTCTGGTTTTGGCATTAGCTGGTCCTCATCCAGCTGCAGTGATGATAAAAATTGTCTGGAGAAGACAAAGAAGTTTTTTAAAAGTTTATGGTTAATCCTAGCTGTGCTTGACAGATGATACAAACATCAGTTTACAAGATACAAGAGGATTCAATACAACTTATAATCATTTTAAAGCTTTCAGATGAAATGCTTAAAATACATACAGGCAAAGCAACACTTAGATTTGTACTTGAAAAAAAATTGTTTTGTTGAATTAAAAAAAAAATTATTTTTTACCAATCTGATGTGCTTTCCTACACTCTTAAACAATTTTCAAATTACAGTAATTACTAAATTGCTTCAGAAGTAATATATATTTAAGTATCAACTCTGCATTCATTATAAGATATGCACTACTTTCAATTTCAGTATCTATGGAAACTATGTGAAAGTGGTTTGCCTTTCATTTAAACAAACATAGGATCTACCAAATAATTACTTGATTTTTAAAGTCAAAAATTGGTTCTTGCAGTGAGCATGGAATATGCATCTTTCAGGTCAAATATGTGCATCAATTGATAAATAATTTTAAAATAAGTCTTGAATAAAATAACAGGAGAGATGATGCATGAAAAAACATTCATTGGACCAGTGTATAACTTACTGAAGCTGCAAGTCTTTTTCCTCAATTTCGCCAACCACGTTTCTGGATAGTTTAGCCTTCTCCTCACTGGGGAGAAATGAAAGTATCATATTATTTCTAAGGTCTAGTGCCTTTGTCATTACAACAATCACAGACTTATCTTGATAATCTCTGACAAATTCATGCTGAGCAGATGAGAATCCAATTCAAAATACAAATTTCTGTTGAGTTGCTGTTCATACCAATCAAATAAAGTGTCGAAAGACATCATAGACAAAATGAGAAAGGCACAAGGTTGTTCTGATCATGTAAATAGTTGAAGGAAAGCTAATTAGCACTAGAAACTGGTCTAAAGTGTTTTCAGCACATCACAGATGCCCTTGTTGTAGAGGATTGTGATGAGTAGTGTGGATGTCAATATTTTATCACGATAAGGGTGACATTCTTGATTTGTGAATGTGTGTGTGAGAGAGAGAGAGAGAGAGAGAGAGAGAGAGAGAGAGAGAGAGAGAGAGAGAGAGAGAGAGAGAGAGAGAGAGAGAGAGAGAGAGAGAGAGAGAGAGAGAGAGGGAGAAGGGAAAGACAGGGACAATGTAAAGCTCACCTGTACACGGAGGAAGCCTCATGAGCCTCCATGGGCACAAGCTTCTGGAAGATATCTGGTCCTGATATCTCCTTATCTGTGGGGTCAAATGGGATCCCTTTCACAAGAGAGGCTCCTGCAAAAGTCCATCAGAAATATAGATGAAGAAAAAATTTATGAAACTGAATAATAGTATCTCTTCTTTTTTTTATGAATAAGTTACATCTATAACAAATAGTCATTACAGAGAACACTAAGGTGGCACAACAGCAGGCATTATTAAAAAGAGACAATGATGAATAGCTCAGTCATTTCTCTTACTCTGATTTTGGAACTTTAGTTTGAGATCCCTGTAAAATGATACCCATGCCTCTATGCTCAGTGAAGCGAGATAATTGCTCCTGGCTGGCCGGATGGTCCTGTAGTTGTATTTAGGTAATTTTCATTGTTTATTCTAAACTTTCACCTGGATTTTTTCTACATGTGTCAACATTCCACACCATCCATGTTTGGTGTTAAACTGTTCATGGACATATGATCATTACAAAGCTGTTTATTTTATCAGTTCAAAAGTTAAGCTTGCTTTTTTTTTACATAGATTTTAGAGAGGTCGCCAAAAAAAAAGGCATATTTTGTTGCATTTCATAATTAATTTTTACTGAAACTCCTATGTAACTTTTCCAGTCCCCAGAAACAGTTTTGTTAGATCATACATACTATTATTGTAATAGTGCTAAAATATCTTCCTGCGGTTTTGCTTAGTTTCTTTACAAGGAAGGTTTAAACATATGCATTCGAAACCAAGCTTTTTACTTTCTGTATGTTCACACTTTCAATATGACATATTTCTCTTCTTAATGTAGTAATATTGTTTAGTAAGAAGTTTTGTGCAATGAACTCTTTTATTCCTAAACATGTGTTTTGAAACTTGAAACAAATAAATGTTTAATTTCATTTTTTTTAATTCCGTTTAAAAGAATATTTTTGAGCTGCGGAATGGATAACAAAAATTATACAACATCTGTTTATAAAGCCTATATCAAAGAGTTTTTTCGAAGACAAGAGACTTTATGCAACAACTCGCCAGTGTGCACATCACATGAAAACAATTTCAAATCTCGTTCACATAGACATATCTAAAGACCAAGCCATAGATTCCCCTTTGATATGCAAAACGTGCTAGTTAAAGTTACAACTTTTAGTAAAAAATGCTTTAACTGAGAGATCACTTCAGTCTGCATAGGTAGGCACAGTAAAAAAAAAGTCATATTTGGCCTGAGTTTGATGCTTGCCTACCTTCTTCTCAGAGTCCTCTGTCTGCCTTTTAACTTTCCTTTGGGAAAGGAAGAGGAATGAGAAAGGCTACAAATACAAGGTAAAACGTATCAACAAAAAATGACAAAGTCATAAGCCTGGAAGAGACAGTTCCATTAACAGAATATTCACAAACAGACGATTTGTTTTTGTCTTTTGATGACGCTCCAGAAACACTATGATTGTCCACAGTACAGGCAACCACTGCCCAAAATACATGCAACCTGCTGTCAGTGAAGCTATTTGCTCAAGAGAAGTGAACAAAACAAAAGAAATTACAAGAAAGAAAAAAATAATAGATGTTGCTGAAAGTGTGCACTTAACATTTAATCAAGCTAACTCCCTCCTCTTCAAATACACAAAGCCATATCATACAGCAAACCCACTGAAAAAACAACTACAGCAGATTTTCAAAGATTGATAGAGGAGTATATGGCATTTAAAAAAAAAAATATCAGTCCCAAAATCTTCCTCAATTACATTTTTAAGAGCACATTGTATAGAGTGCATAGACAGATAGGGTTTTGGAATGGGTCTGCATGGAAAGCAAGGAGTAGACCTTGTGCATTGTTCAATAAAGAAACTGAAGAATCGAGTTAAATATTCGGCAGACCAGCTAAAAATTGTTATGATGTCATACTTGACACTAGTTTCTTCTACAGAGAATCCAACTGGAAAGACACTAAGTGACAATATGTATGTCTGTTCAGTACATTTATGTCTATCTGAGAGGTTAAAAAAAAAACATTCACCTACGATGGAAAGTTATTTTGGGGCCTCTATGAAACAGTCTTAGCTTTAGTTCAATGTAAGTGTTTGGTGGACTCTTGTGTTTTTCACAATGTAAAGCAGCAGAAAACCAGTCCACTATTTAATTTTATCTCCCAATTCTTCCATTATGTCTTCTTTTTCTGCTTCTTTTTCTCCTTTCTTGTGTATGGTGCCTAGAGATATCTTTGGAATTCCTGGTGATCTTATGATTAGTCCATATCATTTCACTTAGTATCTTTTCAAAAGGTTGATGGGCTTTTTTTCATTGCTAATGGGTTCTTTGATTCAGATCTCAAACAGTCTTTTAAAACTCTCATCTCTATGTCTTTCATATTTCTACTGACAAAATCCACTACTGATTGCTTGCCTTTGACTTCTGGTAAACTTGCGATGTCTGGAACTTTTTCGTGGTAGACAAAATCATTGTCTTTTTTGGCAGCCTCATACCTGTAAAGATGCGACAATGATATTGATAATATTAAAGAATCTCTCCACTCCTTTTCCCTGATCTTTTACTCATAATTTTCTGAAATTTATGATTTTATTGAGAGGAATTCTTCAAATGCGTGCTTGAAATGGAAAAAAAGAAGGTGAAAATAGAGAGGAAAGCATGAAACAAAGAGAATTATATTGGGGAAAAAAAAGGATTCTGTTTCCAAACTAATCACAACACACTTTCCTTTGGAGATAAATAATCAAAGTTATTTTGAAACACTTACTTCAAATAGAGATGAAAAAGTTAAAAGGGTTGATACAAAGTGTGAAAAAAAAAAAGAGCTACCCATATTATGCGAGTAAAATGATGATGACTCACTTTCCCAGGATGACATCTTTGGCAAACTGGAAACAATGCTGCTCAGCCACTTCATTCTGAAGAAATATAACAAAAAAATACTAACCCAAATCAAAAACCGTCTCATATAATTTTAACCACAGTCTGAAACATTCTTGAAGCATTGATGTCCCGTTTTTTACCCTTTGATTAGTTTCAAGAAAAAAAACAAAACAAACAAACATGGATACTAGTACTTATTAAAGTAATTAACAAACAGGAGAAAGCCCTCAGATCACCACTCATTCTTGACCGAGCTTATAAATATTTTTTATCAGTCAATCATTCATTATTTGAATGATGAATAGATTATCTGTTTCTATTACTTACACTCCTATGATTTTTTAGGGGGGGTTAAAAATAAGAATTTGTTAAATAAACCTTTAAGTGAATTTATTTTACAATAAACGATATCAAGCTTGGTTCTAAGTGAAGCACACCAATCATCATATCTGCATTGGCCCCTAGAGTTCCTTCCCATATAAAGTTCCTAGCATTGTTAGATCAAAGTAATCTTATTTAGTCAGGAAAAAACATTAACCACAACAAAAAAAGCACTCCAACAATGTCTCAATGCCAATCTTTATAACTCTGACGTCATAAAGCAATATTAAAAAGACCTGATATTTATAGCAACACATTTTCAGATTTGATCACAAGGGATTTTTGATTCAGGTTGATTAGCTTGCTCTTTTTTTTTTTGCACAGAAAAGTAACACGAATGTAAAATAAATCTAGACTGCTTGATTTAGACACTAATATGATGGAATTCTTTCACAGCTTTAGAAAATTAAAAAAACGTTTATTCAAAAAGCATACAAACAAAATGGATATAAAAAAAGTCCAAAAAATACTTTAAAATACCTTTGCCAGCTGCATAGCTTTCTCCAGTTCAGATTTGGCTGCAGTGAAGTAGGCCAGACACTCACCCCACTTTTCCCCCTCTTCTGACTGTCTGCCCAGGAAAAAGTAGGTGATGCTTTGATAGAAAGTCGATTTCATTTCAAGACGTCTGCCCCACTCCTGATAAAGCACACAGAGAGAAAGAGTAAATAGATTCATCTTGTAAGCTAACACTAGTGTAATTTAATGGAAAGAGTATAGAAGCAACATGATTGAAATCCTCCATAGAGAGATGCATAAAATTAATTTTTAACATGCTTCAAATTACTCCACAAAATAGTGATTAAAAAAAAGGACAACAATAAAATTGGCATTAAATATTTAATGGGTGTATAAATCTGTCTAAAATGGCCTTATGCCTTACTTGAGACAATTCATGCCTTTAGATGTTTGAAGATAGTTTTAGAACTGAATTTTGTTTCAGCTTACTCTTCTAAGAAATGTGAACCGAATTTCTAATATATAGAAAAAAAAAACAAAAAAAAACATGAACATCAAAGAAAGCATATTTGAAAGAAAACTTGATAAGACTGACCAAAGAAATTATAACTGCAAAAAAAATTGACAAGAGTAGCTGAAAATTAAACAAAGAAAGTGCAAAGATAGAAAAAAAAAAAGCAAATTAAAGAAAAATGTTTCCACCTTATGCATTCTGGAATTGACTTGATAGTTGCGATCAGCCACATCCAACAGTCTGCTGGCGTCCTTGTAGAAGTCTACAACTTGAGCTGCCACTTTTGCCGTTATGCTGCTCTTACGATTATCAATCATCGACTTCTCCAAAATACACTCCTGGGCTTGTGCCTGAGGATTGAATAGAATAAATAATTACTTTGTTACACGTCTGGAAGCAAGTGTTGGCCTTCTCCATTTCATGTACTAGTATAATTACAAGTTCAGGGTCTAGTTTATTAAAATTGTTCAATGTTTTGAACTTTAAATATATGTCCCCTAAATCTGCCTTAAGTAACCTTGAGTATAAAAGCAACTTTAGCTCATATCAAGAATACCAGGTCTTTTTTTTTAAACAAATGCCTTGATGCCCAAAGCAGAGAGGTAAATTTTATACTCAATGATCACTTGATGTAATACTACTATACAAGAATTTCAAAATCAGTTAATTTTATAAGGAGCCAACACTTTTAGTTGTCCTTTTCTTCATTCTCAAAAATTACCTGAAAGACTGAAAAATAAAAAGACATGTAATTTTATTTGACGAAAAATCTACCTAAGAGCTACTGCTTCAGATTTATAGTTCTTGGCAAAACAAAAAAAAGCTAAAAATCAAAAGACTTTGATAACTAACATGCTTCACTATAACAAATCCAAAGCCTTATATTCCACCTCAAATCTTGAAGAGTATAATCATTGCAGAGGAATGTGTATCAAATTAGTGAAAAGCTCATCATGGCATGTTCGGTCCCACTTTAAAATTGATCTCAAATGTGACAGTGTTAACCATCTCATACTTTCTTAACTCATGTAAACTTAGTTAATCACTCCAGGAAGGAAGGGTAGGAGGTGAAGAAAAAGATCACATTATAATCTGGTGCTTCAAGCTACTCAGCCATGTCATAGCAAGACAATCTTAGATGCAGGTTGGTGGCTTCTGTTTTATTCCCGTATTTTTCATCTTGTGAATTTTCAAAACTATTTTTCCACCCTCTATCTCCCAGGCAGCTTAGAGCCCTGAAATTCTAAGCCAAAAAATATGTTCAAAAGTTTTAATGGAAGTTTTAAAAATGCAGCAACAGTATATTTTCAATTTGTAATGAAATAAAGCACATCTCTGGAAGAAAGTAAACAACTTGCTATCAAAGTAAGGATTCGGTAGGAAGAAAACTGATTACAGTGTGAGATGTTACAATTTGAGGCATAGAAAATTTCCAATTTTAAAGGGAAAAAAAATGCCTTTTGATACACTTACTGAAAAAAGATAGGCATTTGGGTACATTAAACACATATTAAAGGCACTTTCAAGAGCTTTTAGGAAAAATGTACAAATTTGTATTAATTTCATGCACATCTCAAATTATGATACAAATTCATAAACTTTCAATGAATTACACAGAAAAATGATTTTAGGAACATTCTGGAACTTCTATGTGCGATTCGGGTTGTGGAGATTGGAGTGACTGTTTTATCTTAGCATGACAAAATGAAAAGGAATATATATATATGTATATAAACATGAATATATATAAATAAAAAAAGCCTCAATATTACCAGCATCAGAATGATGTGAAAAGAAAGGATCTCAAAGCCCATGTCTGTGCTCATTGAAGATGTTGAAAAGTTGTCTTTGAGGTGCTCAAACGCCCAGGCTGCACATTGGAAATGAGTGCAGGAGACTTTCATACCCTGCAAGCAAAAAGTCAACAGTTCATGGATGTCCTGTTAGCAAGATACGGGATGTGGATTGCGTACTTAAGAACAAACAAATCATAGCCTAGATCTAAATCTAAAGCCAACATTGGTCTTGGTGAGCTGTGAAACTGAAACTGAAGGTAAAAGTAGCTTCATATTCTTGGACTTCTTGAAGGATATAAAATTGTGTCGCAGCACCATTCTCAAAATAAATGTGACAATAACTTGAAAGGGTACAATGCATGCTCATTGTTTATCCTCTAATATGTATGAAGGGCAGTGCTGTTCATTGCTACCCATCTTTTTTTTAATAGCAGCAAAGAATAATGCACGAACAAATCCAGTTAAAGCAGCTTCTGAAATATACTGAAACTGATGTTTATGGATTATAATGAACTAATTTACTTTTTGAGCACAGCTTGAAACAAAAACAGTAACATAAATCTTGCATATATCAAAGCTCCAAAGGGTTTAAGAAGATTCCGATAAGGGTTGATAAGCATTCTCCTATTATTTAAAATAAAGGGGGGTTGATTTTTTCCCCACTGACTTACTTTCAAGCACTTTTATCAACTATAGGATCTATTAAATTTAATTGCTTTGAAATCTTATTGTTTACAAACAAAATGCAAGCACTGAGTCCTTTCAAGCAACTCATTTTCATCAATTTAATTCTTAATAAGGTTACTGGTGAATCCAACATGGAATAAGGTCATGGAAAAAAGTGCTGATGTAACACTTTGGCAGCAACGACATAAAGTTTTGGAAAATCATTCTCCATATACATTTGACATAATGAAAATCCTTGCTATGTGTGAGTGACCTCTCTGCTTACCTCTGCATTGTGCCTTGTGTCTAGCACTCCTAAATGTGAGTGTAAAGCACCAATGTTGTACAGGATGTTTGCTTGCTCAAATTTGATGTCACTTATAACATAGTCACGGCCACTTTGAATGTCTTCCCTGGATTTTTTTTTTATCAAAAGAAAGAATTCCCACATATCCAATGATTTTTATATATATATATATATAAAGCACCCTAAAAACGTTTTTATTCTACAAAGGACTTGAGAATTGATGCGTATTTCAAAGTGCCTTTTAAATTGTTCTAATTAATAAAGCTGTGTCTCAAAGTTTTATAAAAAAATGTATTTTTAACAAATACTTATTGAGTATTATTTGCAAGATAAACCTGCAAGAGAGTTAACACTTCCTGTCTCAGACAATTGAGCTGTACATCATCCACAAACAGTAAAACAAAAATTTGGACATCCTTAAAATAAGTGTGAGGTAATATTAGATGGAAAAAAAACATTTTGATTGAGTGTATGGCATACTGAATAAAGAAAACAAAAAGTTGATATACAATCAATTAATTTTAATATTGTTATTTTCTAAAGTGGTAAAAAGTGAGAAAAAAAAATTATGAAGGGATCTCAGCATGAAATACAAAGTAATTACAACAGTTGCTGTGAAAAGTGATTTCTTCAAATATGGAACTTAAAGCAGGTTACAAACCAGGTGAAAGCAATGGCAGCTTCTCCATCCTCTTGCATCGGAAATCGACCCTGCAGGTACTGCAGCTGAGCATAGTATTTTTTCAAGGTTGTGCAACCCATGAAGTCTCTGCTCACCTGAATTGCTGCCTGGACAATGAAGAATACAGTGTTAAGAATATAATAGCCGAATTGGCTTCAAATGGAAACTGTATTCCCAGATAACAAAATTCAGCTCTATACTAATTTCATTTATAGCCTGCTCCTTATTACACATGATATAAAAAACTTACAGAGAATCACTGAACTACTGTAGATAGTTAAAGCTGGAAATTTTTAAAAAATAAATGCAGAGAAGAACATTTTTCTCTTTTTTTTTTTTAAAGAGTATTAAAAAAAATTTGTTGACAGCTGATACATAAATACTTTGCTTAATTTTGTGTGGATAAATCTGAAATACAACCTTTGTTTCAAGGCCTGTATACAGAGGTCTAGATTCAAGATCTTATAAATAGCATTAAAGGCTCACTGTTGATGGAATGAAAAGCTGCTTTGTTTTTCTGTCTCCAAATCCATACCAAAGCAAAAGTCTACCCTAAAACCTATGTTTACATGATGGCTGATATATACAGAGAACATGTATGTTTCGATCCTTTCTCTGTTGATTGTTTTTGGAATTTGCAAGATTGTACTTATATATATAGATTCAAGATAGATGAATTCATGCAAATTTTTTTTAACAGAAATGAATTTTAAAATTTTAAAATCTAAAAAAAAAAAAAAAAAAAATTAACTAAGGATTCGGAACTATAAAACTCTTAATTTTAGATGAGTAAAAATGTTTCATCAGGCTGGATCTCTGGTCAATCTATTCACAGAGTTGAATTTCTAAATAAAGTAAAGAAACAATAGGCCCCTATATATGCTTTATTTACTTCCTTTAAACTTTAAAAAGCTAGATAATGACTGTAAGTGTTACAAATGTAACATAACAGCAGAAGAAAATATAAATATAACAATCAAATAAATCATGGGTGAGACCTCACTTATAATTTTGGCCTTTATTTTTTCTTTCAGTTCAGCAAAACACATATATTAAAAGGCTGGGATTTTTTTTTGTTTCAAGTTTTTCTTTTTTTAACTTCTGGAGATTAAATATGTTATATTATAAATAATATAAATTTGAATTTGTACCTGCCGCAACTGTTCCAAATCTGTGCATGCTTTGTTGTACAAGGCTGGATCTTCTCCATAATGGTCCTTGATATACTGTGAAAATTAAAAAAAAAAATAGCATAAAGAGAGAAAGATCTAGAGTGTAGTATACATAAAACTCGAGTCCATGTGAGATTATATTGTAGCCTATTTGGAATTGTATCACACAGGTTTAAATCCCATTTAGTTTAGGAGTTAAGCTAAAAATGTCTTCTAACCTTTTAAACCTAATGATCTGTAGCATTATAATAAAACTATTCCAAAGCAACAAAAAAAATCAATATAAGTTCCAACATGGCATTACACTTTGTCAGGATCTTGTGACATGGCTTAAAAGTAGATCTAGATATCTAGATCTAGTAGTGTCGAGCGTCTCCAGTCAAAGATAGCAAGATCAGCCGATCTAGATCCACACCGATTCCGCAATATACTTACCTGTTTTAAAATAGGTCCAAATTCAATGTACTCTGGACTATGTTTCAATTCAAAAGATAACATAGGAAGTCTTGGCAGAGCCTCCATCATAAGGATTTCAATGGAACCACTGAGAATGTTTTGGTTAGAAGACGTTCGTGAGCTATCACTAAAAATAGAATTTTTCCGGAAGTGAAATAGTTATTGAGAGTAACTTTCCCTACAATAAAAAAAATATAAATTTTGACTAAATGACTAACTTTTATGCATAACTTGTTTTAAATACATTTTGTATATAAACCTCAAAATTTGTTTAGCATTTATATTTCATAGTTGAAAACATTCATGTCGCCTCATTTACATATTGTTTATTGAATGATTTATTGATATATTCGTTTTTTATAAAATTCATGTCCTGATTATTGTACGTATTTTAGACTAGCTCTTCCTTTTTTCGCGCATGTGCAAATCAGATTAGCAACAGTTGCTACAGAAGCACTTGGCGCAGACTAGTATGATAAAAATACATGTTAAAATAAGTGAATTTGTTGTTGCATCCCAGTCAATTGGTAAGTGTTATTATCCAGAAATAGTTGAATAACCAATAAATCACATGTTTTTGTTATTCTAGTTTTTGTTTTACCATGTGTGGTAGCTTTTGGGTGTAGATAAAAAATATCCTAAATAAAGCAAATAAAACAAAAGATGGAAAAGGTCCATCAATTGACAATGCATCTCTCTCTCTCTCTCTCTCTCTCTCTCTCTCTCTCTCTCTCTCTCTCTCTCTCTCTCTCTCTCTCTCTCTCTCTCTCTCTCTCTCTCTCTCTCCCTCCCTCCCTCCCTATCTCTCTCTTATAATAAAAACCAAAAATTATACATCTAAATATTTGAACACAGAACAATCACATGCAGGATACTGTGCAAAACAATATTCTACTCTGTACGTTTTAATTATATTGAATTTTCTTTCCTTTTATATAGCGTCGAACTACCCCAAGCAATAAAAAAAATCCACAATGGGACAAACTTTACAACGAGCAGCACAATGGACTACAGCTACAGATGGTCATTCAGGAAAATTGGAATTCTCTTCTCTGAACGAAGATCTTCTCAACACAGTGCTCAATTTTGCTGAAGGACCAAGTGGAAAATCTCCCGAGGAAGGGAAATTAGTGTTCAAAAAGCCTTTGACATGGACCACAGCGCTGAAGCCTTCAGCATTTTCTGGATCTGGATATATTGAGAAGTAAGTTAAAAACATTCTATGCATTTTGTGAACTTTTCACTGTTGAAACAATGTGAATCATATCACGTAGTCTGTCAAGTATTATAAAACTTTGCATGTAATGTTATGAGATAATTTGAAATGTCTTTTTCCATTTTTTCAAAAGCATACAATTAGAACTGAAGCTGTTGTATCATCAAAGATGTAAGAAAAGGGAAATTTATTTCATTACCATGCAAAACAAATATTTGGGAATTTTTAAAAATTTGAAACCCTTTATTTTTCCTCTTGTTACATATTTATACTTCATTCAAGTTGTTGAACAGATAGAACTTAAAAAAAAAAATTTTTTTAATTTTCACATTAAACTGGCCTATCACAGCATGGACATTATCTTACATGACCATCATGGTTGGGATGCATTTTTCCAAATTTTTTCCCAGTATTTTAAAATAGCTGTTATATAACTGCTGGAAAAAGTTCTATTCTATTTGTTTACCACATTAAATGTTGAATGTTCTTGAAGCCAAAATTAATACACTGAGCACTCTCTATTTGTAATGCATGGTCATTTGTGAAAAAAAAGGCGCCAAAATTTTATATTATTAAACTTGAAAGATGAAAAAGAAAATACAGTAGGCTTTTGAAGAACACTTTTTGTGAGCGCAATGATGTCGTTTTTTTAAATCAAAAATGGACTTTACTACAGGTGTAAAAGTCAGAGATGAGTCTTCTTACTCTGATATTGATTTGAAAGTTTTTTTCTCATACTCAAGAAAATAAGTACATGTATACCATGTACCATGACAAGCAAGAAGCATAATATATGTTTGTGTGTGTGTTTTAAGGGATCACTGCAAAGAAATGTTTTCCTTTGAGCAATGGGTATGTATACAATATTTTCAAAAGTTAAGACATTTGTAAGAAAATAGGCTACATTTTAAATTTGGGCTCTACCATTAAAATTTGCAATGCTCTATTTTATGTTAAACCTCATTCTTTAAAACATGTTTTTTTTTTTAACTTTTCTTAATCCACTATATTATTTTTATTATACCTTGAACTAGAATTCAGTTGGGATGGGGAAAAAAATACCCTTAAGCCACTATTAGTGTTAGTGGTAAAATTGCTTTGCAAAAATATATATATATATATATATATATATATATATATATATATATATATATATATATATAAATGAACTGAAGGATTAATATCATGGATTTAAGAGAGGTTAACATAAATTGCTATTCTTTTACATTTTTACAATTGCCTCACCCAGAGGTACATCTGTCGTGTCGGAAGCAACCTCTCCCAAAGATGCTTGCCCATTGCTGGAACTCAGTGGCAACAAGCTCAGTGTGCTGTCCCTTGAGCAGGCTGAGAATGTTCTGCGTGTTGCTGGTGATAGGAAGATGGTGGAGCTTAGAGCATGTCTTGAAGGTTTGAATCTTTTTCTATTGGATTGTATCTTTGATTATTTTAGAGGCTGTATCAGTATTAATTGATTTGAAAAATTTCAGCAAAATCTTCATTTGACAGTAGTTTGTCACTTTGTATAAATACTTCAGTTTGACAAATAGCTCTATTAGACAAAATAGCTTTGCTTTGAAGTTAAATTGAATGATCAGCTACTTGTCATCACATGTACAAAAGTCAAATTTATTTGAGTATAATAAAATGTGATAAAATACTTAAATGTTGAAACTATTAGTCAAAACTTTAGTATTAAAATTGCTGTTTTGTAAAAAGTTTTAAGAGGATGAAGATAATATTTTGCAATATCTTGAATGTTCTAAGTGAGGAAATAGTTTTAGGAATAAAGGAAATTCTCTCACAATAGTGAATGTGTTTGATGCTAATTAGGTCAATCTAATTGTTTTTATCATCAGAAAACAAAGACCCAGTGGCAAACATGTTAGGTGACCGTTTTGCTACTGTAGATGGAGCTGACAACTCAATCTTTCGTTACCATGAAGAAATCACAAAGGAAATTGAACTTCTCTCAAAACAGGTATGTGTATTTTCCTTTCTGCACTTTGACAGAAAAATTTTAATATGATGAAATTTAAAATTTTTCTTTTACTCATTGGTTATCCAGAGCAGCACAAAAAGCACACGATAAAATGATTCATGTTAAGACTTTTAAAAGTTTGCCCTTATTGATAACTGGAAAATTCAAAACAAATATTTCCTCTCAATAACTTCTATCAAAACTATGCATAAAATCCTCATCAGGCCCTTTCTCTGTAACATATGAATATTGAATGTTTCAGTCTGACGAGAGTGAAGAGAAGAAGAGGGAACTGGAGGAGAAAAAACTTGTGCTTAGTCTTAGGTTGAAGTTGCTGCGACTCGATGAGCACATGCTAAATGCTAGTATCATTAAAATCACAAAGTAAGTAACCTTCCAAACATTAATAGGGATGCTAAAAAGCTGCTATGTGGTAAATTTGAAAAAATGCTTTTATTTATTCATTGCTTTAAAAATAAATCATTATTACCAGGTGGCATAACAGTCCTTTCACATACATTAAAATATTATTATTGACTAGAATGGTAAGAGTCCGCGCTTTTAATTGTGAAGACCATAGCTGCAATATTATACTTGAGCTACCTTTTGAAATTTGTTTTACTATCACAATATTTCAAGATAATATTAACTGTTATCACATCTGATCTATTATATACAATTTTTATTCACTGTGCGGAGTTAAAAAAAACGACTCAATTTAGTTTAATCTTTTCTTCGAATTTTCTTATATATCAGGCTTCCAAAATGCCTTCATAATTGAAAGGCAAATCTTATGCACCTGTAAGCATTTAAAGTATTTCTTGACCTCAGCGTTCAGTACACTTGATCTGTGAAGGCCCCTCTTAATTTGCCAACTAGAAACTATACAGAGTTTTTGAAATTCATGTATTTAGAACTTCAAGTGGGTTGTGAAAATTTAAGATTTCTTAAGTAATTGTAATCAATTGTTTTTTAAGGAATTGAGAGTTGATCAAAGGCAAAAACAAAATATATAGGTAGAGTTTGCTTCAACTTTATTCTCTGTATATTTATTAACCAGTATACATGTGTACAACCAGTTAATAATTGGTAAAAGAGGTATCCAACCTTAAGTTGTACATTGACCAGAGAAAGCAATACAAGTGTGTATGTTGGCACCCATCTTTGCTGTATACCATTATATGATGTAGGAAAAGGAATGCTGTGTGTCACATTTTGCTTGCATATCTTGCATAACATAAATCCAGTCATGAAACTGGAGGTAACTCATTATCTAAGTTTCTTTTCTTGTTATGGTAACAACAATAAATATAAAGATAAATTGGCAGAGTTTAGCTGCTTTTTAAAAATTTTGTATGAGATGAAGCTTAATTGGTATCCAGATTTGAAGTAGGAAAAATTACTGGTTTGAAACTTTTAAATATAACAGGCCTAACATTAAAAAAAAAACCTGTTATACTTTAGTTTGAAAAATTACAGTTTGGGTGTGGAGAGTAAAATCCTGTTTTATATTAGTGTTATTTCTTTAGAATGTCCAGATTTTCTTGTGTTTATGTTGATCAAGATTTATAATTAACACAAAGTTTTAATACTCAATGATTTTTTTAGGATCTTGTGTTCTTAAAGCTTAAAAAAATCGTATTAGAAGAGAGGTACTTTGTAAAAACAAGTAATAATAAAGTCAATCTTTTAATCAATGCACCAAAAGAAAAAAAAAGATTTATGTTATCCTGTTTTAATTTTATAAAGATGAAAGCTTATCATTTTTCCTCCTGATTTTACATTGTCAGTGATGTTCGCCTGAACCCCAAGATTGTGGATGGAGAGGTGACTGTGCTGAAGCAGGTGTCAGGGGAAGACAACAATAGATATGCCCTGCAGTTTATTAATTATTTCGGTAGGCTGTCTTAATCTTCAAACAATAATGCTATGATGCACAGATTTTGTGATTCGAATTGTGTATATATTAATTTGCAAAAGTATGACGCACTCTTAAGCTTTTTTGGGTTAACTAACATCTTAAAAAGTTTGGTACCTGTACCTCATAGAAATTAAGTCTTATGACTCACTTGGAATGTAACAAAATGAATAAAAAGAATAAAGTTCTACATTTTCTGCTACCCTGGTATGTATACTTATTTGACACCTAATGTCAGATCTTTTTTTCTGTTGTAGGAGAGAACTATGTTTATCAAAATGGCTGTCGTGCCCAACCATGGAGACAACTTAATGGTGACATCTGTTATCTTGTAATCAAATGTTTTGATGTAGATCATCCTCTGTATGTCACTGCAAACACCAGTGGATACTACTTAAATAAGGTCAGGAGATTTTTAAAATCCATTTCTATATTATAAACAATCTCAAATGGCATTAACTGAATGTAAATTCGTAATGGCTTGAATCTTTAATAAATACAATATTCTGCAATAAAGATGCAGAAAAAAAATGTTTCATATAAAAAAAAAGACAAATAGAAGCCACAGACTTTTCATATCAAGGAACAGTCAATTATTTTGTTTTTATGATTATTGTTTTAATATCAATTATGTTGTATCTACAAAATTATAAGGCACTGGTTTTCCCTTCTATATAAATAGTCTTGAAGTGATACCTACTTGCTCAACTTTGAGAATTCGTTTTTTTGCAATTTTTGTCTTTTTAGACGATTCATTTTTGTACGTTCTTAACTACTCAAAACTCAGTGTGCATATATTAGTTTTAATATGAAGTGATGTGCGAGTTTAATTCACAAGGCATATGGCTCAATCTCCTTCAGTTTGAAAAAAAAAGACAGGAAATTTTGCTTGATGTGAAATTCCTAAAGACATATGGAGGACAGAAAACAATTTAACTCTTTCATGCAATGTTCAGTCTCATCTCAATGCCATTTGAAAATAGAATGCACTGCAAAATAATGCCGTGTCTATTTATACAACCAATATATTTGTCTCTGTTACTTAAATTGCAGAACTTGGGTCATAAAACATAACTGATTATACATACATGTATCACATGTTTCTTGTGCACTGAAGAGATCAGGTATAAGGATCCCAGTATGAAAAGAGCTCTTGCACTAGTCAGGGCTGTTATAGATTCATTACAATCATGCCTGTCAATTCTCTGTAACTGTTTAATTCTTCTATCATCTGATTTTCCCAGGGCCCATCCAAGGAGAAGTCAGGACAGTTGGAGTATGAGAGACCAGACAGTGATACCTACAGAGAATTAGTTACAATGATCAAAGCAAAGTCTCCACACTTTGCGGAAATGATTTCAAAGCAGGTGCGAAATGTAACTTAACTGGATATGTAGAGCTTCATTTTTTGTGTGACTGATACGTAAAAGAATTGAGATAATCAGTTTTGTTCTTAAAATTTTTTTAAAGGAAATTTGATGTTATTTTTATGTGTTTGCTTTGGAAAATAATTCGACCAATTTCATATTTGTTTCCTTTTTGAATGGAAAACTTTGTCATCAAGGCTGATGGCCTGAAAAAATATTGCAATAACTAAAGAATTATTTTCTATTCTGAAAGTTCTTTGGAAAATTTTTATTCATAATCTTTATTTTAATTTGTTGTTTCGATTGATATAGTTCTTTATTTCTTTTGTTTTACTTCTTCCTCTTTTTCAACAATGGAAACATTCACATTGACCCTACACATATCCAATCTTCTGCACAACTCCACTCAATTCCCCTTTACATTGGAATTATTCACACATTTCCATATAAAAATACTGTTATAACATTCATTTTTACTTAAAATACAACATTGGTCAATAAATATTTGATCTATGATATAATATCATTTAAATATCTCCAATAATATTTTAAAACATTTATCTCATCATTTAAAAACAACTAACTTACATTTTTTTTGCATTAAAACAATTTTGTTCACCCAAAACACTAATTGAATAAAAATTTCCGATCATACCCCTTTCCTTAAAACACATTCATCTCCATAACACACCACATATTATTTTGGTCCCATTAAACTGTATGGCACAATCACAAACACGAAAAACACATTGTAGGAGTTCAATGTGAAGCAGACTAAAGACCGAGACTTTCACTTGGCTGTTGCTCAAGATGACGACCAGGACTTGGAGACAACAGCCCGTTCCGAGCACCACCAGCACCATTATCAAAGCAAAGAACAAACCCAGCAAGGGGACAAAGACAGGAAGAAAACACAGCCGACTAGGACTAAGCTGGAGCCATCGCTCAAATGGAAAAACCTTAGTTTGGATGATGAGCAAAGATCGTACGCAATGGCATTTTATGCCTTTTCTTATTTTGTAGTGCTAAATAAGCTTCGACACTCTTGAAACATTATTTGGTATGACCTCTATCTCAGCAGAAATTATCAGGTCGAAAGTTTTAATCCCATATTACAAATGGTCTCCATGGCTGATAAGGTTATATTTCAAAAAACCTTAGCAGTAGGCTACCGGTACTTCTTTGTTTACCAGCCATGTCCTTGAAAGTGCATGAGGCGAATTGGCACATTAAAACTACATCATAAATTTGAAATTATAGTCAACAAAATCTTAAATAGTTATTATAACATTTCATGTTTCTTTTCTTCCCTAAATTCTGAAAGTTTATTCATCAAAATGATGATTCTGATGGAAACGGGGATGTATATGGCTGTTTATTAATCAAATTATAGACAATAAGCCAAATTGTTTGTTGTAAAGAAATTTTAGCCACATTTTTTTTAATTTAATTTTTTTCTATAATCTGCCATTTTGCCAGACATGTACTATTTAGATCTCACAGTAAGAGGGATTACTATTCTCAAATCAGATTCTGACAATTAACAAGCGGGCAGTCAAAATTTGAAATAATTGGATAAATGATTAGCGTTGTTTCTCAACTCTCCGCTTTTGACTCAGGAAATACAAGATGTGTTTACTAAGGCAGGATTCAGAACAGGTCTGGAAGACTGCCATCTGGCTCATTGGCGTCGACATGCCTGGGCGTAATAGTTTGACTGAATTCTTGCCATTTTTCATTTTAAAAAAGGGCTTTTGCTTTTGCATTTGCAAGTTATAATTTTAAGTTAAAAAAATTATATCTACTATTCTTTTGTGTTAAAATCTTACTGCATTTGTCTCTATATGCAAATTTCTTTCACAAAATTTATGTCCAATTCCTAATGTTATTTTTACTTTGAGTAATTAAAATAGCAAAGGATCAATTTTAATCACTTAGTAAAATGGTCTAGTCAGATTTTGAAATTTCAATTTGACATGTACTAGAATCCAAACATCAGTTGCTTTTTTTTGTTATTATTTCACCATTTTTGTCATCTTGGTAGATATCTAAAAGATTCAGATATTAAAGTTTTTGTCAACAGGTTTTTTTGTATTGTTTTTTTAGTACCAAGAGTATATATAATATTTCTAAACTTTAAAAAATCTTAATTATAATTCCACATAGCCGTTAAAACTAAGCGATATTGTAACCCACAAGTTATACTGACTCATATTGATTTTCCTTTTCTATCACCATTTCTATTAAAATTTATCCAATTTAAACTTTCTTCAAGACATTTTCCCTTTAATCCCATGTTTTAATTAAAAAAAACATTTTTTTTCTCAAATTTAAACACAGGCACAAATCAGACCGAAAACCAACCAAGAAAGCCTCAAATATTCATGAAACGTAAGTTTATGCAAGAAAAGTGAACAAAGAGAGCCAAGTATCTCTTCTTAATGTTTAAACAAATCATAGGAAAGCACATGAACTTTCTGATGAGATAATAATCGACTTCTCTTTTTTCAGTTTGCACCCTATCTTTTTCCAACTATGTCCAAATTGTTTTGTGGTCATCATCATCACCATCATCATTATTAACATTATTATTACTATTCTTCTTCTTCTTCTTCTTCTTCTTATTATTATTATTATTATTATTATTATTATTATTAAGAAGAGAAATTTCATGTATTGAGAGAGAGAGAGAGTATAATTAAAAAAAATGAACCTTCCTTTTCTCATTTCCTTGACTAGCCGCTCACGGTCCACCAAAACACCACTCGCTGAGCAAGAGGATCATTTTAGTGAGAGTTCTACTGAGAGTGAGGAGGAAGAAGAAGCAATTGAGAGAAGACCAGAGGCCAATGCTGATCTGCCTTCAGAGTACTGGCAGATTCAGAAACTAGTCAAGTACCTCAAGGTGAGAGGTTGATAAAAATATGGTTTTTACAGGATAAAAGTCAGGAAAAGTTATGCTAAGAATATTTGAAGTGTATTTTATTTACTTTCATCACTCTCAAATAGAAAGAAGTGGTGAGGATTTTGAAAACCAAATTTGGAGTTTTACGACCATAGTATTAGCTAAGCTTGCAGACTAGCTTAGGATTCATTACCATGTGATTATCATCTACCATGAAGACCTTAATTAGTCTGAGAAATTTGTCTTATTGTCAATGTCTTCTCTTATTTTCTTTGTACATGTAACTTATTTATTTTTTTTTTCCTCTTCTGTTTGTTTGAATTGTTAATGGACTAGGTTTTAGACTATAGACTAGTGTCACTATGTTAAACTATGTTTGTAAATAGACTATTGTAAAGAGCTTCGAGCCTACAAGTAGGAAGAGGCGCTAGGAAATAACTTCATTATTATTATTATTATTACCATTAAGGTATTGAAGCTGCTGTTTATAAAAGTTATGTTTGCAGTTGAGATCCATGGCTTGTAATGCCATATATGAACTATCTAGGAAAAATTAAGCACAAGGCACTTTAAATTGTCTTAGCTGGAGCCCATTAGATATATTTATTATGTAAGAAATCTGCAGAATTTTCTAAATATCAGTTCTCTGATGGTAGAAAAGCTAGAGCTATTACTTTTTCACTCTTTTTAAAATTATTCATTGATATTTAGAGCCAAAGACTCTATGCCTGATTAATTTGGGCTGCCTTACAGATAAATTACATTCATGAATCAGTTCTATCAATGCTGTTCCATTATGTAGGGAGGTAACCAGACGGCAACTATCATCGCTTTGTGCTCTCTGCGAGATTTCAACCTGACGCAGGAGACTTGCCAGTTAGCCATCCGTGATGTTGGTGGATTGGAGGTGCTTATTAACCTGCTGGACACCGATGAGGTCAAGTGTAAGGTAAGGCAGCATGACATATTAAAGCTTCCTTTCTAAGCCTTAAAATTAGCTCTCGGGCATGATGCATGGGAAAATGTTTCTAACATTTTGCCGTTTACTCTTACTGCTTTTTTCTCTTTTACCCCCTTTCATCATCTTGTTTTTTACCTGGCTCCAAAAAAGTCTGAGCTATATCTATTTTAATGCACTTTATTAGTAAAGAAAGAAAGCATTCAACTTATCCTTAAATCTTTCAGCTAAGCCTCATGAGGTTTTACCTCTTGTTGCTGCTTTTGATTGGTACCTTTCCATACCTGTGAATTGTGCTTCTCCCTTTGGTGCAGATTGGTGCCTTAAAAATCTTGAAGGAGATTTCCCGCAATACACAGATCAGGAGGGCGATTGCTGACTTGGGTGGACTGCAGACCATGGTTAAGATTTTACGGGACCAGGACAAGGACCTGAAATGTCTAGCAGCCGAGACTATAGCTAATGTGGCAAAGTTCAGGCGTGCCCGCCGCACTGTGAGACAGCATGGCGGTATCAAGCGTTTGGTAAGTGTTGCCAGGGGAAGTTGGATTTCGACATTCTTTCAGTATTTTCTTGTCAAATAATAAACAGGAAAATGAAAAAGCCACCTGATTAGACCAATGAGCCTCAAAGAGAACCTATGTTTCTACTAACATGGTACTTTCATCACATATGTAGCTGGGAGAATGTTGTTAAATTTCTTCTCCTGTTTGAGGTTCATAATGTAACTTAACTATCTCATAGATACAGAACTGGAGCAACTGAACCAATTACTTTCAAGAACTAGTTCAAAGTTAGTTTTAAACAACAGAGTGCTCTAAACTGATAGCATTTAGTGAGAGGGAAAATATTTTATATTCTATTTAACGATACAAGATTATAATTATATCTAATTCATTTTCTCTTTTAACTTTTTAAAAATTTTTATCGTTTAGCTTTCTTTGACCTTATTCTAAGAATAAAATCGCAGAAGAAATGGTTTTAATGCTTGGTTTATTTATCTTATATGGACTTTGAGGCAAAAAGTATTTTATCTAGGAAAAAATGATTGATGTTTTGTGATGACTTTGAATGAGCTTTAGGTAGAAATTCACATAGTTTGAGCAGTGCAGATTTATTTATATATGCTGTGCTTTCAAAATTGCTTTGTGCCTGATTGCCATGCATGTTTCGCAAATTTGACTTTGTATTTCAAGTCAAATTCCCAATGAACAGTGAAAATGTTTACAAAGCTTTTAGCTATGTAATTGCCTAGCTTCGGACAAGGATGTTTGTTTTCCCTAGACCTTTTCTCTCTCTGAACTGAAATAATCATATGAAACATAGAAGGATACCAAGGAATTAAAGTAGGAGCGCACATCCTTAACAGCTTTAGATACCCTGATGACACTGTTATAATTGCAGAAATAAAGAAGACTTGCAATGATTTCTAGACATTTATGAAAACGAAAGCAGAAAGAAAGGCTTGGAACTAAATGGCGAGAAGACAGAAATATTGGCCATCAGTCAAAAAATGAGTGTCCACATCTTTATCAACGGGAATAAACTCAAGCAATCTCCACCCACAGAAGAAGAAGAGCCCTGGGGTGCTATATTAAACTCATCCTGATTTATGTAAGCAAGGTCTGCACAATTTCAAAACGGCTTAAAAAATACTGGAGGCAACAAAAATGAGGTTTCTACGGAGAATGCTACAAATCTCATGGATTACACAGAAATCAAAGGAAACAGTATTACAACAACATCATGCTTAAGTAGAATAAATGAACTCCAAGCAATATTTTTTTACCTTGTCATAAGGTGAGAGAAAGAAATCAGAACATTGTGTGACGACTGAACAGATCAAAGGAAAATGCAGCAAAATACAGCACAGGAAAACAGTGAGAAAAGATGTTGGATGGACAAACAAAGTGGCAAAATGTGGGAAGAGTGACAGATGCACTAAAAGCAAAGAGGGGGGGAGATATGTAAAAGGTCTTGATCTCCTACACTTACAGCATGACACCTGATTGATTGAATGACTGTTTAAAACATTTTATCCATTTTTATTTTCTAGCCGATTCGTATTACTCAAAGTCCTTTTGGTATATGTGTGTGGCAGGTACACTAGTTTCTTGTTGATCACAAGTGTGTTGTGTGTGAATATTACTACTTTTCTACCATTCTAATAACCTCCCAAGGTTCATCTACTAGACTGTGTGAAGCTCAACAGTACAGTTATGACCCCAGAGATGGAGATGTCAGTGGAAGTCGCGCGTTGTGGAGCTTTGGCATTGTGGAGCTGCTCCAAGAGTAAGAAGAACAAGGAAGCGATGAGGAAAGCTGGGGCCATCCCCTTGCTGGCTAAACTGCTCAAATCAGAGCATGAGAACATGTTGATACCAGTGGTTGGTACGCTGCAGGAGTGTGCCTCTGAGGTGAGCTAATGTTTTAACAGGAAATAAAGGCAAGCCCTTTAAAAATCTATTTAATATCATAGAAAAAAAACAAACCAATGGCATTATTAGATTTTAAAGGTGATATCCATCCCTGAAAGCTCTCTGCAGAAGTTTTTTTTTTTAGGTGAGCCAGGAGAAAGAGAGAGACAGCATTATTTTGTTCTACTGAAATTAAAACTTGGAGGGATGTAGGCTCCACATCACCAAATGTAGCTTTTATGCCTGCATTTAGCATTTGGTAAAATTGAAATTATATTGAAATTGTTATCAATCTTTCAAAGAAGTGTCATCAATACCATCAAAGCTGCTGAGGCCATACCTATTCACAAGCTGTATTTAGGGTTGTCTAAATGTTCCACAATATCTTCATTATCACCTTGTAAATTTATACAAACAATAATATTTAGGGTAAAAAATATGTTTTGATAATACTAATGTAATGCATAGTGTATATGCTAGGGAGAAGTAGGTATTATTTTAGTGACATATAACAAACATACTCTTTAAGGTGAAGGTTAGTTGCACCTCTAGAGATATCACCAAATATAATCATCAAAGTTAAATACAGCTATAGTGAAATGAAATTAAATCTATCTTGGACTCTATAATTCTTGAAATGTTTTGTCTTGTGTTGACCAGCCAAGTTATGGGCTCGCAATCAGAACTGAGGGTATGATAGAAGACCTGGTGAAGAATCTAAAGAGTTCTAACCAAGAACTCCAGATGCACTGTGCTGCTGCAATATTTAAGGTAACTTTTTCTAAATGATTGTACTTATTCTACATTTTTTTAATTAAGATTTTTTTTTTGGATTATAGATTTTTTTTTGTTTGTCTTCTATTAAGTAGATTTTGTCAGCATTATCTCGTGTGGAGCAATGTCAAAACTATGCTTGTTTAATGGTTGAGTTTTTCCTTAGATTGAAGCTGCAACTGTATTGCAAAAAGTTAAAAAATGTGATAACTAAGCATATTTTAACATAAATGGTTATAATACATTTTGAAAAGATATTAAATCAACATGGATATTAGTTTTTTTTTGGTTTTTTTTTTTTTTTAATGGAAAGGTGAGGTTGAAGAAGATGAGAAATTTAAGAGTGTGATAAATACATGTATATCTTAGATATTTTTTATAACAATTAAATCTCTTGGTAAAGCCTTGTTACCAACAAAGCGTAAAGATCTCAACTTTCTCTAAATCTGCTGTCTTTTTTCATCATATGGCACATTAGAACTAATTGGACAAATTGCAAGACGACTCTTGTCTGGGTTAACTTTTGAATATAACATTTCATCAAGTGTGCGGAGGAAAAAGAGACTCGTGATCTGGTGCGGCAGTATGGCGGCCTAGATCCACTTGTGGGACTTCTATCATCAGGAACAGACGACAAGCAGTTGCTGGCTGCAGCCACTGGCGCCATCTGGAAGTGCTCCATCTCTCCAGAGAATGTGCAGAGATTCCAGGAGCTGAAAGCCATTGACATGTTGGTTGGTCTGCTCCACAATCAACCAGAGGAGGTGGGTTCCATACCCAGTTGGTGTTTATAGCCTTTTTTGGTCCAGTTTACTTGACTTATTCACTGAGAAATCAGCAACAAAGGCATACATCTCAGCTGTTAAAAAGATGTAATAGGGCTTTGTTTCAAATGTTAAGAAAAATATAGATTATGTTTTAGAGCTACTAATTCAGAGTGTCAGTACAAAACTTATGTTACCTTTAAAATTTTATGCAGGCTTACATATATAACCCTAGCAAAATGCAAGGGTTTAACAAGGTATCTCAGTTTTCAATAAAATTCTTTCTTTTTTGATTATTTGAAAAGTGATGACCCAATACAGACAATTTAAATTGGGTGTTTCCTCATTTTTAAAAGAATTTTCTGTTTTTTTTTTTTCACCATAAACCAATGTCTTTATATAAAATTATGGAATAATGTTCTTAGCCTTGAGTTTTCTTTCTTAGCAAAAAGTATCAGTCCTAGACTCATTGCCTTGGTCAGAAATTATACTCTTTAAAAGTATGATATTGTAAGCTTTAAAATTATTTGAAATAGGAGTCTTTGAAGCACTGTTTTTTTTCCTTGATTCAGGGTAAAGTGTTTTTGCGCACTTTAGTGAAGACAACTAGTGCTAAATATTTTATATAGATTATTTCCCTTTCATTAAACTGAATTAGCTGGGCTACTTGTTTGATATAATTTTGTATTATAATAATTACTACAAATGTATGATATATAAATTTGGCAATTTTAACTCTGTATGACAGTTGTTTGTAACTTAAGATATTGTGAATAAGTATTGATTGATTAAAATATCTTTTTGCAACAATGTCAGTAAATATTGCAATGAACACCTACTTCATCATCACCGCCATGCCTACCATGAAATCACTACAATATTAAGACACTACTTTGATTATCAACATTAACATTCACACCACAACCATTATTACCAACACCATATTTACAAATATCCCCAGTAGCTTTCTCATATTTACAAATATCCCCAGTAGCTTTCTCATTTCTATGAACACTAGCGGTCCGGATGAGCTTCAGCAATGTCAATGTCGCCCTTACTAGCCAGCCTACGTCATGGCTGCCATCATGACCATCTGCAACATCATGTGAACTTCAACCTTCTTCCTTTCCAGGTCCTAGTCAATGTAGTTGGGGCGCTGGGAGAACTGGCTAAGGACCCCCCTAACCGGATGGCTATTCGTAAGGCCGGAGGCATCTCTCCTCTGGTCAACCTGCTGACCGGCACTAATCAAGCCCTGCTGGTGAACGTGACCAGAGCTGTAGGGCAGTGTGCGGAGGAGCCCGACAACATGATGTGAGTCTCGACCCTCGACAGCATGATTATAAAAATTTTCAATGAATAAAGTAGTGAGTTGCGAAATTCATCTTGTCAAATCTACCCTGGCTGAGTCTGCTATCAATCAAGCATGCTGTCAAAGAATCAGTCAGTTGATCAAGCCAATATTCTGTTATTTTTCCAGAATCATAGACAAGCTGGATGGTGTCCGCCTCCTCTGGTCATTGCTCAAGAACCAGAACCGTGATGTCCAGGCAAGCGCAGCGTGGGCCATCTGTCCATGTATAGAGAATGCTAAGGTCAGTGATCAGTAGGTTATTAAAACAGCTCATGACCCTTACCTAGTCGACAAATACTTAGCTTTATTGTTAGATGTCTTAATGACTGTTCATATCCCAAAGACAGTTTTTGGAAAAAGGCATATAATAGCTAGGTAGGCTTACAACTTGCCATAAATTTTTGAGTCTGCATAAAAGGAAAATTGTTGTGTGGTACAAATGTGAGTGAATTAAAAAGTGTACCAGCACACCTGGGTTAGAACTTAAATTTCCACTGCCTCAGGAAAGCAGTAAATTTTTATTCCTTGTCTGTCACTCATTATCGATCTAAATCAATATAAATGATCAGCATCTGATATACACTGCTACTGTGATGTACATCAATTATGATTTGCTGCTATGTGCAAAGGCATAGTTTGGAATATTGTGTAATTGGAAAGTGAAGTCATCACAGGAAGTAAGTCCTACCTATAAAGTCCCACATTTGCTAACAAGGATTGAGAAATTTTCCAAAACCTTGGTTTGTTTTTCTTATATTGCTTTTGCTATCTCTTCCATCCAATTTTTTGCTTCTCTCTATATTTTTTGAATGAATATCATTTCACTCTTTCCTGACTCAGTAAGCCTAAGGTTATAGTAAATTCGATGTGATATGTATAAAAAAAAAGAGCATTGATCCATGAGACAGTTTTCATTTAAAATCAGTCTCTATAGAGCATGGAAATCATGGACGGCTGTAATGCAAAGCTCAGGCAAGGAGATTTATGGTAAGTTGATAAATGAATTTGTAGCTTAGTTTTTCAAGCTCACGATGGAGGCTCCAAGGAATGCTGTGGGAAATTCCATCAATCATATTTTAGTAAACAGACTCTATCATGCAATCAATGAGTCAATCTGTCTATTAACCATTTCTAATAATAACTGTGGTTCCTGTCTCTCTTCTCTAGGATGCTGGTGAGATGGTGAGATCTTTTGTGGGAGGCTTGGAGCTTATAGTCTCGCTGCTCAAGTCGGAGGACAAGGAGGTTCTGGCTGCTGTGTGTGCAGCCATTGCAAACATCGCGAAAGACGAGGAGAATCTGGCTGTTATCACAGATCATGGGGTGGTACCAATGCTGGCAAAACTTACTCACACAGTGAGTTGATCTTGTTGTTCGGGGTTATCTTTCTCTGGCGCTGTTTCTTTTTTGCCTTCCAGTTTGTTTTCTCTTTAGCTTTTCTCTCTTTCACCTTATCCCTTTCTATCCAATTTTTTTCACACTTTATTATTTATTCCCTTTCTCACTCTCTTTTGGTCAGTCAGCTGAGAAAAATGGTTCTGTCAGATCAGTCAGTTGGCTTATCCGTTTCTTCATGGACTCAAGTACTTGTCACAAAGTAATGTTTGTTACTTTAATTGCTAATTTTTCTCATAAATTTGAGGCAGACAAAGAGTGCTGAAACAGCAAGTACCAAAGTCACCTCTTGGTTACAATCCAGATTCAAGTGGTTTAAGTAGCCTACAGTTTATCCCTTTCAAGTGTGTGACAGTCCAAAATGGTCAGAAAAGGAATGAAAAATTTCCAACAATATTCCACCAAAATAAACTGCAAATAATTGTCCAAAATGTCATAAAAACGTGAAGGGCTCGGAACAACATTTTTTCAAACAAGTCCCCTGAGCTGTTGTAGAACTAACTTCTGTATATATATATATATATATATATATATATATATATATATATATATATATATATATATACATATGCTTCAGATTCTGAACTATCAGGGACATCACAGATTATCAATGTTTTCCTTCTATTAAGTCTTATAAGCAAACTGAAAAGACTGCTTTGCATTTGTGAGTTGCTTCCATTGTCTAATAAAGAGAAAGGGCGATAGTCGTGGTTGTTTGGATGAAGTAATCACCTCAAGATCTACACACTCTCTGTTTCTGGTTGGAGTTACGTCACCATCAGTATGTTAAAAGGCCTGCATATTAAGTAGAAGGAGAATGACTAAATATCAAATCCACTGATCGTATTTTTTGAGCTTAGAACACTGTCATTCTCAGCCTACGATTCATTTCAATAAAATGATAAGACTTGAACGTTTTTACAACTTTTTGAAAAAAAACCTGGACACTCATACGCTGGTTTAGAAGGAAGGGGTCGTGTTTTTTTTTTTTTCACTTGATTGAAGGTATTTTTAACTTCTAAAAATAACATTTACAAGAATGCTTTAACAGTAGCATTCATCATCTTACTTTAAGCGTCGTGGGAAATATGTCAGGTGGAATGGCATCTTGGAAGTTCTTTTTAGGTCACTCTTTCAAATAGTCTAAAAGTCTTCTCTCTCTCTCTCTCTCTCTCTCTCTCTCTCTCTCTCTCTCTCTCTCTCTCTCTCTCTCTCTCTCTCTCTCTCTCTCTCTCTCTCTCTCTCTCTTGTTATTTTTTTTAATCAGTTCTCTTCTTGCTTTCATTAGGTTGAATGTTCAAAAATTCTTTTTTCATTTTTCATGCCAACGTGCTTAAAATTTTATAGTCTGTGTCTCACACGTCTACCTGTGACATGTTTTTATTTTTTGTGTGTATCCTTCGCCTTGTTATGTAGGAATCTCGATCTTGTTATGTCGGAATCTTGATCTTCAGAGATATCTATCATCACACTAAAAAGACTTGCAGTTTTAAATAAGCCTTTTTTTTTTTTTAGCCCCGCTCGTCATCTTCAGTCTATGACCGGCCTGCTGATCTCTGAGTGACAGCTTTTATTTTCCTCTCCTTGTGACTTTTTGTCTTGCAATCTACGTTTTTCTTCCATCTCTTCACCTTTGTCTGTCTGTTTCTCTTTACCCTATCCATCTCTCGATTCATCCATCCGCCAGTATGGTCTGTCGAATTACCTTCATGTGTTTGTATATTTATGTCTATTTCTGTTTGTCTGTGTATATATATATATATATATATATATATATATATATATATATATATATCTTCTCCAGTCTCTCTCTCTCTCTCTCTCTCTCTCTCTCTCTCTCTCTCTCTCTCTTTCTCTCTACCTACCTACAGCTATTTATTTTTCTATCTATTGATAAATAATCTCTCTCTATATATAAGCACACCGCTAGCTGCTTGTTTGAACACCTTGAACGCAGACAAAAATCTGAAAGGTTTATGAGAAACGAGGAAACGAAAATAATGAAAAGAGAATTGCTAGCATTTCTCCGGTATACCTAATTATGTCGAGGAACCATACACACCATTGCTCTCTAGCACCTGATGCGACAGATCTTTACTTCTTTCCCTTTTTTTTCTTAGGATAACTCATTCTAGGTAGGAGAACCCGGAAGGTGTTTGAAAAGGGGGGAAAGCCGTCAGTATTTCACCTATTGAGAGGGAGGAAAAGCCCTTAGTATTTCACCTGTTGAAAAATTCTTTTGAAGATATATATCAGAGATACGATAAAATTCAAGTCAGATATTTTAAAATGTGTGTTATTTAAAACTCTTAGCTACATTGCAATGTTTCTCTAGGTGTGAGAAGAGCGGTTATCTCCAATGCAGACAAACTAGTTGAAGCTGTAGACCGCTTATTGAATCAACAAGTCTGGCCAGTCACTGTCAAGGCGACTTTTGAATTTTACAGCCTCCGTCAGGTTTTTAATGTTACATACAAAATCTTAAGCTCATCATCTAGACTTTGCTTCAACTTGCTATGGAATTTACCTTTTTTTTTTTTTTGGTATATCACATGACTTTAGTCTATCACATGACTTTCACGGACGAGAACGGATTGTTGGTTTAAAATCTAGAGTTGGTCCTAGTTTTTTAGTGTCTCTTAACTTAGACTGTATTGTCCTTTCACTTAAGCCCAAGATTATCATTTAGCGTTATAGGAGTTTGAGAGTTTTAAGAGGAAAAAAAAATAATCAAAAAAACAAAAGGAAAGAAATTGTTGATCATAATTGTAAAAATAAACAGTCATACGAAACAATGATTAATCAACCACATGTCATTAGGCAATCAGGAATTTGATTTACACAATGGTGCATTGATTAGACAAGCCTAATCACACAATTCTGACTTGTCACAGCTGTAGAACCATGGTATTTGTACACACTAATGGGCCGCAGAGACCGTGTGCTTATTATTAACAACACAATGGCAATGACACATTTGACCTTTGTGCTGACACGTATGACCCTGCGACCTCAATTGATAAAGAGGTTATCTCATATTATTCCGCTTCACTCTCCTGTTTTCTTTGTTTCGGAACAAATTTTAATCAGTTTTTTTAATCAGTCAATATAAATTTGAGATAAATCATTTGTAAATCAGCATTTCTTTGAGGGGGTGTGGCTTCAGTGAGAAGTCCGCATTTTAGCCTTGATATTAGCTATTACAGATTTTATCAACGAAAATTAACTTTTCTTAAATAAATCTAGGCTTTCTCAGAGTTTAGCTCAATTTGGAGGGAAAACATTAGTGCATTGGACAGAAAGTTGATAAGTCTACTAGATCTAGTGTGCTATGCTACAGTTGCTGAGAACAGCATTTTAAATTAAAAAAAAAAGGTTTTGTTGATCTAATAATAACTTAATAACCCTACTGCTCTTCGGTTTTCTTTCCTGTCACAAGCCGTTCATATTGTGGCTTCACCGTATTTAGAAGGGCTTAGGACGGAAGGGATGGAAGACAGACCAAACCTTGTATCTTAAAACATCTAAACCAATCTACATGAAACAAAGCGCTACTATGATCACAAACCCAGCATTGATTATGAAAACATCGCAAACAGTTTGGGAGGTATGAGAGAACAATAACCTTTGTTTTTCTCATAACTCATGAACAAATCTATTCCAAGCGAGCTTTGGTCATCTTAGAAATGCTGATAGACTTCCTTCAAGGTTTAACGTGACTAAGACACTTCAGCACGCATGAAACAAATACACTTCCTCTACACTCACTTCACGCCCGCCCCCCCCCCCCCCCCCCCCCCTCTCTCTCTCTCTCTCTCCCTCTCAGTACATATATATATATATATATATATATATATATATATATATATATATACCGAACTAGCTCAACATGTCAAGAGCAATATACATATATATTATATGTATATATGTATTTATATATTTTTCCCTGTCTATGTTTCTACATATGCAGCTTTCCTTAACGCTCTCTGAATTCCTCTTTTCTAACTCGTCGTCTTCCTGCCTCCTCTTCAACTCCCCCGGTCCCCCCCCTCCCCCCCCCCTTTCTCTGTCTGTATCTCTCTCTCTCTCTCTCTCTCTCTCTCTCTCTCTCTCTCTCTCTCTCTCTCTCTCTCTCTCTCTCTCTCTCCCTCGGTCTGTTTCTCGCTCTCTCTTTATCTATCTGTCTATCAATCTCTCTCTCTCTATCTATCTATCTATCTACCTATCTATCTTCTTACCCATTTATCTCGCCGTAGTCTTTTTTTAATAATTAGGCAACGTTGCGATGCAAAATAGATTTGGAGCATAGGCAACCGATGAAGTAAACAAACATATCGAACGTGGCAGATATACAACACGGAAACATTTTCATATTTTCCGTCTTTGTCATATAATATACATCATACGAACTACATCTTTTCATCTTATCTAATAAAAAATGATGCTTAAATTAATAAAATACGCTGTTTCAACATAGACATAGGAAGAGAGGACATTTCTACAGAATGTTAATCTGATTTGTGTCCCAATAGTGACGATTGTGCAAATAAGAAATTGTTTTCTTTGGAGACCACAAAGTGAATGTACGTCAGCTCAGACCAACGTTACTTTGGTTGGTCGATACAGAGTTTTCTTGGCGTGCTCGGCCATACATCCCTGGATCTAGCTCTTGGCATGTTGAACGAGTTCGATCAAATTTCTGATTTAAGATTAATCAAGCTTTGGAGAGTTCGGAAGGGGAAAAACCTACTGAAGTGTTTGCTTGTGTATTGAGAAATCTGTGATCATGGCTGACAGTGGTGTGTCTGGTATGTAAAAGAGGAACGGTGTGAACTTTCTCTGGACGGGGTTTATCCATCGATTGATTACAGATAGCATTGCTATATATTGGCATCGAAACAAAAGTGATCCTTTCTCTTTGCTGCAAATTCCTCCAGTTTCTCTGTAAAAAACTTAATGCTTTAGTTTTATTACTATCTTTCTTCTTCTTCTTCTTCTCCTCCTCCTCCCCCTCCTCCTCCTCCTCCTTCTTCTTCTTCTTCTTCTTATTATTATTATTATTTTTAATCGGTGCTCAAATAACTAATAACAGTACCGCTAGGACCTAGTGAAGAGGTTTTATAAGAGAACTAATGGGGAGGGGAGGGGAGAGAGCGAGAGAGAGAGAGAGAGCGAGAGAGAGAGAGCGAGCGAGAGAGAGAGAGAGCGAGAGAGAGAGAGAGCGAGAGAGAGAGAGAGCGAGAGAGAGAGAGAGCGAGAGAGAGAGAGCGAGAGAGAGAGAGCGAGAGAGCGAGAGAGAGAGAGCGAGAGAGAGAGAGAGCGAGAGAGCGAGAGAGAGAGAGCGAGAGAGAGAGCGAGAGAGAGAGAGAGAGAGAGAGAGAGAGCGAGAGAGAGAGAGAGAGAGAGCGAGAGAGAGAGAGAGAGAGAGAGAGAGAGAGAGAGAGAGAGAGAGAGAGAGAGAGAGAGAGAGAGAGAGAGAGAGAGAGAGAGAGAGAGAGAGAGAGAGAGAGAGAGAGAGAGAGAGAGAGAGAGAGAGAGAGATAGAGAGAGAGAGAAATGTGTGTGTAGATGGGGAGGGGTGACAAGTATTATTGATTGCCAATATAAAACGCAGGGACCTATCTGGTGACAGATGATTATGACAGTATATGGCCTGGAAAAATGGAGGAGAAGGTGGGAGGGAACATGAAGCAGTTAGAAATACCTTCTAACTATGCCCCAATATTACACGAGAGAGAGGGAGAATGTTAAGAATGAACTTTTTTTGTTATCAAACAAGAATGTGTTAAACAATTACCCATTAGTGCCAACGTCTCAAAATAGGATCACGTTACGCAACAGTGTAATGATACAAACTTAGTATGGTTGGGGTACGGTCCATAGTATTGATGGCCTTGACAGTGTTGATGATGAAGATGATACTGATGATGATGAGGATTTTTATAATGATGCTGAGGATGATTGTCATGATGATGATGATAATGATGATAACGATGATCATGATAATTTTTTTATAATTATTGTGACGGTGATGAAGATGATGTTGCGGATAATGATGATGAAGATGGTTGTGATTATGATGATGAGGATGATTGTTATGATGATAATGATGATGATGATGGTGAAGATTTTCATAGTGATGCTGAGGATGACTGTGATGATGATGATGATGATGATGATGATGATGATCATCATCATCATCATCATTTTTATAATCATGCTGCTGCTGATTTTTATTATGATGATGATGATGATGATGATGATGATGATGATGATAATCATGATATTTTTTTATAATTATAATAACGATGACGATGATGAAGATGATACTGATATCGATAATGGTGATAGTTTTGAAACGTTTTTTCTCAAGATGATAATACACATCTCAGCAGCACTCGACCAGGTCGAGCATGACAAGCACGTCACTCAGAGCGATAAAGATCGGGAGAATCGCAGAGACACAGGAATCGATCTTTCTTGCTAAACCGTTATCAAACCTTTATTGGGAAACCCATAAATTGGCCACCTGCTCTAATCTTCTCTCACACTCTAGTTAGATCAAGATAGATCCGGATCTAGGCCGCGCCTTGATTTGGTTTTGGCCTAAACAATGACGACCAGTTCTGGGATGCAGGTGGGGTTAAGGGGAGGACAAAACCGAGGTTGGGTTAGG
>JAWDGP010005014.1:0-37500 GCA_033675545.1 Elysia crispata | reverse complement strand
CCCTGTCGTTCCATGCCGTGTTACGGCAGGCTAGATATGGAGGAGGCGTTAGAATCGAAGCGCCTTTGCATGTAGGCCAAGTCACCGAAGTGAACAAACTTTTGCATGTTAGAGTTATTGTGATCTATTTCTTTTAACTTTTGGGTATAGTTAGGAAAGAATTGTACTCCAGCCCTACACAACAAAAATCTCTAACTGTCCTAACTCTGCCAAATAGTTAAATGATATAGCTCACTTTTACACGTCCTGCACAAGTTTGTTCACTGCGGTGACTTGGCCTGTAGTTTAGGAAGCCACGGTGAGAGCTCATCCACGTCCAGTGGCATATCTAGACTTGAACCCTGGTTGGATATTCCTGTAGTTCATAGGATGGGTGTTCATTGACTCTTCTTTTTCTCTTTCTTTCTCTGTCTCTCTCCCTCTTTCCCTTCTCCTTTCTTATATTCTGATTTCTGATTACTTTTCTCATCTTTCTCTCTCTTTTTCTCTCTCTGTCTATCTGTCTGTCTGTCTCTGTCTCTGTGTCTGTCTCTATCTGTCTGTCTGTCTGTCTGTCTCTATCTCTGTCTGTCTGTCTGTCTGTCTGTCTGTCTGTCTCTATCTCTGTCTGTCTGTCTGTCTGTCTGTCTGTCTCTGTCTCTGTCTGTCTGTCTGTCTGTCTCTCTCTCTCTCTCTCTCTCTCTCTCTCTCTCTCTCTCTCTCTCTCTCTCTCTCTCTCTCTCTCTCTCTCTCTCATCTCTCTCCTTTTATCGTACCACAATTTGCCCTGATAACGGTTGGAATGTCTTTAAACTCAATGCATGTATGCTATCACCAGCGCTAGGAGCATCACTCACCCTCAACAGTTCACAAACATCTGTTACCACCCCGCAGCTATGCTATATACACATGATTGTCTCGCTTTCAGAGTTTTGGTCGTAATATTTTACAATAATTGTGGAACTAAACGGAGTAATTAAAAAAATAAAGAAAAAGAAAGGAGAATAAACTTGATGAAAGCAGGGGAAAATTGTAAAAAGCTAAATAAATAAATAACTAAAAATAGAAAGACGTGAAGAACAGTCAATTATGTATTTGAAGAACAGTCAATTATGTATTTGATAAAGACTTAATAGGCCGTGTGTTAACACCTATAGGTTTGTCTTTTTTTTTTCTCTACTCGGTTCACACGGCTTGTGGCGCGATTATTGAATCAGAGGAAGCTTAGGAGGGAAAACCTGATAAACATAGTGCTGTGTCAGAGAACCACACACGGGGCCTCCTAACCTGATACACATAGTCCTGTGTCAGAGAACCACACACGGGGCCTCCTAACCTGATACACATAGTGCTGTGTCAGAGAACCACACACGGGGCCTCCTAACCTGATACACATAGTGCTGTGTCAGAGAACCACACACGGGGCCACCTAACCTGATACACATAGTCCTGTGTCAGAGAACCACACACGGGGCCTCCTAACCTGATACACATAGTCCTGTGTCAGAGAACCACACACGGGGCCTCCTAACCTGATACACATAGTCCTGTGTCAGAGAACCACACACGGGGCCTCCTAACCTGATACACATAGTCCTGTGTCAGAGAACCACACACGGGGCCTCCTAACCTGATACACATAGTCCTGTGTCAGAGAACCACACACGGGGCCTCCTAACCTGATACACATAGTGCTGTGTCAGAGAACCACACACGGCGAGGCCTCCTAACCTAATAAACATAGTGCTGTGTCAGAGAACCACACACAGGGCCTCCTAACCTGATACACATAGTCCTGTGTCAGAGAACCACACACGGGGCCTCCTAACCTGATACACATAGTCCTGTGTCAGAGAACCACACACGGGGCCTCCTAACCTGATACACATAGTGCTGTGTCAGAGAACCACACACGGGGCCTCCTAACCTGATACACATAGTGCTGTGTCAGAGAACCACACACGGGGCCTCCTAACCTGATACACATAGTCCTGTGTCAGAGAACCACTCACGGGGCCCCCTAACCTGATACACATAGTCCTGTGTCAGAGAACCACAGACGGGGCCTCCTAACCTGATACACATAGTCTTGTGTCAGAGAACCACACACGGGGCCTCCTAACCTGATACACATAGTCCTGTGTCAGAGAACCACACACGGGGCCTCCTAACCTGATACACATAGTCCTGTGTCAGAGAACCACACACGGGGCCCCCTAACCTGATACACATAGTGCTGTGTCAGTGAACCACTCACGGGGCCTCCTAACCTGATACACATAGTGCTGTGTCAGAGAACCACACACGGGGCCTCCTAACCTGATACACATAGTCCTGTGTCAGAGAACCACACACGGGGCCCCCTAACCTGATACACATAGTGCTGTGTCAGAGAACCACACACGGGGCCTCCTAACCTGATACACATAGTCCTGTGTCAGAGAACCACTCACGGGGCCCCCTAACCTGATACACATAGTCCTGTGTCAGAGAACCACACACGGGGCCTCCTAACCTGATACACATAGTGCTGTGTCAGAGAACCACACACGGGGCCTCCTAACCTAATAAACATAGTGCTGTTTCAGAGAACCACACACGGGACCTCCTAACCTGATACACATAGTCCTGTGTCAGAGAACCACACACGGGGCCTCCTAACCTAATAAACATAGTGCTGTGTCAGAGAACCACACACGGGGCCTCCTAACCTAATAAACATAGTGCTGTGTCAGAGAACCACACACGGGGCCTCCTAACCTAATAAACATAGTGCTGTGTCAGAGAACCACACACGGGGCCTCCTAACCTAATAAACATAGTGCTGTGTCAGAGAACCACACACGGGGCCTCCTAACCTGATACACATATTGCTGTGCCAGAGAACCACACAGGGGGCCTCCTAACCTGATACACATAGTGCTGTGTCAGTGAACCACACACGGGGCCTCCTAACCTGATACACATAGTGCTTTGTCAGAGAACCCCACACGGGGCCTCCTAACCTGATACACATAGTCTTGTGTCAGAGAACCACACACGACGAGGCCTCCTAACCTAATAAACATAGTGCTGTGTCAGAGAACCACACACGGGGCCTCGTAACTTGATACACATAGTGCTGTGTCAAAGAACCACACACGGGGCCTCCTAACCTAATACACATAGTCCTGTGTCAGAGAACCACACACGGGACCTCCTAACCTGATACACATAGTCCTGTGTCAGAGAACCACACACGGGGCCTCCTAACCTGATACACATAGTGCAGTGTCAGAGAACCACTCACGGGGCCTCCTAACCTGATACACATAGTCCTGTGTCAGAGAACCACACACGGGGCCTCCTAACCTGATACACATAGTCCTGTGTCAGAGAACCACACACGGGACCTCCTAACCTGATACACATAGTCCTGTGTCAGAGAACCACACACGGGGCCTCCTAACCTGATACACATAGTCCTGTGTCAGAGAACCACACACGACGAGGCCTCCTAACCTGATACACACAGTGCTTTTTCAGAGAACCACACACGGGACCTCCTAACCTGATACACATATTGCTGTGTCAGGGAACCACACACGGGACCTCCTAACCTGATACACCTAGTCCTGTGTCAGAGAACTACACACGGGGCCACCTAACCTGATACACATATTGCTGTGTCAGAGAACCACACACGGGACCTCCTAACCTGATACACACAGTGCTTTGTCAGAGAACCACACACGGGGCCTCCTAACCTAATAAACATAGTGCTGTGTCAGAGAACCACACAGGGGGGCCTCCTAACCTAATAAACATAGTGCTGTGCCAGAGAACCACAGACGGGGCCTCCTAACCTGATACACATATTGCTGTGCCAGAGAACCACACAGGGGGCCTCCTAACCTGATACACATAGTGCTGTGTCAGTGAACCACACACGGGGCCTCCTAACCTGATACACATAGTGGTTTGTCAGAGAACCACACACGGGGCCTCCTAACCTGATACACATAGTCTTGTGTCAGAGAACCACACACGACGAGGCCTCCTAACCTAATAAACATAGTGCTTTGTCAGAGAACCACACACGGGGTCTCCTAACCTGATACACATAGTCGTGTGTCAGAGAACCACACACGGGGCCTCCTAACCTAATACACATAGTCCTGTGTCAGAGAACCACACACGGGGCCTCCTTACCTGATACACATAGTCCTGTGTCAGAGAACCACACACGGGGCCTCCTAACCTGATACACATAGTGCAGTGTCAGAGAACCACTCACGGGGCCTCCTAACCTGATACACATAGTCCTGTGTCAGAGAACCACACACGGGGCCTCCTAACCTGATACACATAGTCCTGTGTCAGAGAACCACACACGGGGCCTCCTAACCTGATACACATAGTCCTGTGTCAGAGAACCACACACGGGGCCTCCTAACCTGATACACATAGTCCTGTGTCAGAGAACCACACACGACGAGGCCTCCTAACCTGATACACACAGTGCTTTGTCAGAGAACCACACACGGGACCTCCTAACCTGATACACATATTGCTGTGTCAGGGAACCACACACGGGACCTCCTAACCTGATACACATATTGCTGTGTCAGAGAACCACACAGGGGGCCACCTAACCTGATACACATATTGCTGTGTCAGGGAACCACACACGGGACCTCCTAACCTGATACACATATTGCTTTGTCAGAGAACCACACACCAGGCCTCCTAACCTGATACACATATTGCTGTGTCAGAGAACCACACACCAGGCCTCCTAACCTGATACACATATTGCTGTGTCAGAGAACCACACACGGGGCCTCCTAACCTGATACACATAGTCCTGTGTCAGAGAACCACACACGGGGCCACCTAACCTGATACACATAGTCCTGTGTCAGAGAACCACACACGGGGCCTCCTAACCTGATACACATAGTCCTGTGTCAGAGAACCACACACGGGGCCTCCTAACCTGATACACATAGTGCTGTGTCAGAGAACCACACACGGTGCCTCCTAACCTGATACACATAGTCCTGTGTCCGAGAACCACACACGGGGCCTCTTAACCTGATACACATAGTCCTGTGTCAGAGAACCACACACGGGGCCACCTAACCTGATACACATATTGCTGTGTCAGGGAACCACACACGGGACCTCCTAACCTGATACACATAGTGCTTTGTCAGAGAACCACACACCAGGCCTCCTAACCTGATACACATATTGCTGTGTCAGAGAACCACACACCAGGCCTCCTAACCTGATACACATATTGCTGTGTCAGAGAACCACACACGGGGCCTCCTAACCTGATACACATAGTCCTGTGTCAGAGAACCACACACGGGGCCTCCTAACCTGATACACATAGTCCTGTGTCAGAGAACCACACACGGGGCCTCCTAACCTGATACACATAGTGCAGTGTCAGAGAACCACTCACGGGGCCTCCTAACCTGATACACATAGTCCTGTGTCAGAGAACCACACACGGGGCCTCCTAACCTGATACACATAGTCCTGTGTCAGAGAACCACACACGGGGCCTCCTAACCTGATACACATAGTGCTGTGTCAGAGAACCACACACGGGGCCTCCTAACCTGATACACATAGTGCTGTGTCAGAGAACCACACACGGGGCCTCCTAACCTGATACACATAGTGCAGTGTCAGAGAACCACACACGGGGCCTCCTAACCTGATACACATAGTCCTGTGTCAGAGAACCACACACGGGGCCTCCTTACCTGATACACATAGTGCTGTGTCAGAGAACCACACACGGGGCCTCCTAACTGATACACATAGTGCTGTGTCAGAGAACCACACACGGCGAGGCCTCCTTACACACAAGCCAAGTCACAGAAGTGAACAAACTCTAGCAGTAAGTGCAAGAGTCAGCTATATCATTTAACTATGTTGCAGAGTTAGGACAGTTAGATATTTTTGTTGTGTAGGACCGAAGCTGAATTATAAGTGCGTTCTGAGTACAATTTTGTCCTAACTATGCCCAAAAGTTAAAAGAAATAGATTACTATAACTCAAACATGCAAAGTTTGTTCACTTCGGTGACTATTAGGAAGCCTCGATCACATAACTTAGCAGTGAAAACAACTTTAGACTTCACCTCTCAAATCTGATGAATACTAGCAAATTTAACATTGAGATATTCCTCATTGAATTTACAGTAAATTTCTTACAACTATCCAACACACAAGATCTAGTGAGTTTTTTTTCCGTTTCTCTTAAATACAGTCTAGTTTTTTCCCCTGCCGCTAAGTACATAACACTTAGCCATGTTTCCATTTTCTTGCATTTATATGAACAGGTTTATTTCTAGACCATCTCCACATCGTACTGGCACAAGAAGAAGGAAGTAGAATGATGCCAGAGCTGTTCAAATTGATTAATATCGGACTGAATTGAATTGGAGAAGGATAAGATCTGCATGTCTATTTTTACTCTCCTCTGGCTCTCTGCCTTTTCTTCTCTCTCACTCTCTCTCCTTCTCTCTCTTTATCTCTCTGTCTCTCTCTTTTTCTGTCTGTCTTTTCTCTTTTTATCTCTCATACATCTATCTATCCCTGTGTTTCTTTCTATATCTGATTCTCTTTCCTTACTTTCTATCTGCCCACCAATGTTTATACGGTATAGACTGCCTATCTGACTGTTTATCTGTCTGTCTCTCAGTCTTTTTCTATTTAAGCCTGGAGAATCCAAATTTGCTCTGCTCCCTTTTCCCGTTCTCTCTATTCTTCTTTTTTCATTGCTATGTCCCCTGCCTTTCGTTTTCCCTCCTTCTTTGGACTTTTTTTCTTTTATTTCGTCTCATACCATGTTCTATTCCAAACCCTTAAGTACTTTTTTTTTAAATAAAACGAGTTCACTTGTTTAAAGAAAAGGGGACTAGATTATTAAATAAAACCTTGTCTCTGGCGTCATAAAGGATCTAACTTCCAACAACATAGATGTTCTAAATAAAGCATTATTAGAACATCTTTGTCCAACAAGCAAAACCTCTTTCTATTATTTTATAGAGACTGAACAGCATTGGTCTGCACTACATTGGTAACTATGACGTAGAAGGGGGTGGGTCCTTGTCGGTCAACACAGGTTTGAGACGGTCTTCACCACGCACGCATCATACCATGCGCGCCATCTAGGTCTGAACCTACCATTGGTCTGTGGTTGGAGACCCACGGTTTGACGTCAGTTGGGAAGAAGCGGTGAGAAGAGCATCACAAAGGCTGGCAAGTGGCCTTGACTTTGATTCTTAATATAGTTTGCCTGACCTGCTGTACAAGACAATGGCTCTTTAATTTTCATTGAAGAGATATCATCGCATGATTCACATTACTCATTGTCTCTGACTTAACTCTCTCTCTCTCTCTCGCTCTCTCTTTCTCTCTCTCTCTCTCTCTCTCTCTCTCTCTCTCTCTCTCTCTCTCAAGGAAAAAACAAGCCATTGTCAGAGCTAATTACAAAACAACATCAACATCAAGCGGGAAGTCATTTCCTTCAAACTGTCTGAAGCTGGCAAGATAATTGGATTTGAAATCAGTTCCATGGTGTAGAAATGTATCCTGAAGATATGGGTTTAAAAAAAAAAATGGTCCAGATGTTGTCTTCACTCCATTTCCCCACCCTTCTCGACACAATGCTTAGTTACAAGATCTACACAAAGACCCAAGTTTTCATCCCTAATTTGAAAAGGAAGAAATGTATTCACCGAGGTGAAACAAACTCCGACTGGGCGGCAAGAGGCCTGTATAAAATTATAATCTCACCTTCGATACAGCAAGAGGGAATGCGATTTTACAAAAAATTATGTCCCTTTGTTGGAAGTCGTTAGTTGCGTTCAACAATCGAAACCATTTTGAAGATCTAAGCAAAACTAAATAGTTTTCTTGTGAATTTTTTCCTCATGTACTCATTTTCTCTTTTTCTTGTTTTAGTTCATATTGTGTATTCTTGCAGACGCTATCGCTTGATACTCTACAGCGACTTAAAATAGAGCTCATGGCTTTCAATTCGGTAGCATTACTCTTTGTGAAATCGCATTCTTTATTACAGTAGAAAAGAGGCTATACTTTTACAAAATCGCATTCTTTATTACAGTAGAAAGGAGGCTATACTTTTACAAAATCGCATTCTTTATTACAGTAGAAAAGAGGCTATACTTTTACAAAATCGCATTCTTTATTACAGTAGAAAGGAGGCTATACTTTTACAAAATCGCATTCTTTATTACAGTAGAAAAGAGGCTATACTTTTACAAAATGTCTTTGTTAACCCCGGTCAATTTAGAGCCAGCAATGGTATCAAACCATTTTCCTCGATTGTCACCACTATAGTTACGTTTTTGTGGCTCTTCCCAGATAGGGGGATGGCGCGGTGTTGCTGTGTTTTTTCAAAACCAGCCGTCGAGAAATGTCAGGCAGACTTAATTCACTTGGCCTCAACCACGAGATATTTCTGGCTTTTGTCGCACTTCCCAGATATGGGTATGACGTAACTATTGCCGTATGTCTTTAAAACCAGCCGTCTAGAAATATCAGGGAGACTTAACTGACTTGGCCTCAACCACGAGATATTTCTGGCTTTTGTCGCACTTCCCAGATATGGGTATGACGTAACTATTGCCGTATGTCTTCAAAACCAGCCGTCTAGAAATATCAGGGAGACTTAACTCACTTGCCTCAACCACGAGATATCTCTCGCTGGGCTGTACAGCAGCGTCTTGTCAGCTCTGCCCCATGCGCCCGAGGCTTGAGTAACGCACTAGTGCTACAGCAGTGCCAAGATTACAAATCAGCCTGAATTGCGTCAATTAATCTCTGGTTAAAGATAACGTTTTAAAATAAAGCTGGAATTAAATCTTTAGCTCTACGAACTTAACAGTTTTTTTTTTTTTTTGTGTATTCGCGACTGTTTTAAGGTAGTGGTTGGTTTAAATTTTAAATTAAATTCTGAAGCCGTCATCAAATTTGTTCAAGTGTAGGCTAATCCCCACGTCTAATATATATGCCTACTTATACCGGCTACTATGTTGATAACACTGTTCACATATTGTATTCTTTATCCGTATTGCTACTCCGCTTTTCTCCTTTCTCTCTCTCTCTCTCTCTCTCTCTCTCTCTCTCTCTTTCTCTCTCTCTTCTCTCTCTCTTTCTTTCTCTCTCTCTCTCTCTCTCTCTCTCTCTCTCTCTCTCTCTCTGTTTCACACCCACGCTCTCTTTTTCCCCTCTCTCCCTGCCTCTCTACATACATCTATCTCTTTTCTTTAATAGGTCCTCTACCTTTCTATGCCATTCTCCCTCTCTCTCTCTCTCTCTCTCTCTCTCTCTCTCTCTCTCTCTCTCTCTCTCTCTCTCTCTCTCTCTCCTATCACACACTCTCTCTCTTTCTGTTTCTCTCTCTCACTCTCTTTCTGTTTCTCTCTCTCTCTCTCTCTCTCTCTCTCTCTCTCTCTCTCTCTCTCTCTCTCTCACCTCTGTCTCTCTTTGTATTCTTCCATTCTTAGAACACATTATTCGGGAAGATCAAACTTCTGTCAGCTTTATCACGATAATACTCTTCTCCTTTATGTGCAGATCTCTTCTTTTATCTTCCGAATCTCGTGGCGGTTCAACTAATCCTCTTGGGCTTCCTTTGTCGAATCGAAATCAATGAACAATTTTTCCTCTTCTCTGGGCAACAGTTACTTCCTGTGTAGAAGCTCACCGTAAGCTGATTTTATGGATTCAACATTTTTGCATTATTCATTCAAAGATGTACTGAAAAGAGAAAAAAATCCAACAAAAAAAGCCCCAAAACATAGATCCGTCTTTTACTGCAACCAGATTTTGCGTTGATAACACGGCTTGTTTCACTCATGGTGAATTGTATCCACCCTCAGAGACCCCCCCCTGATTGTTTCGACTTTTTGTAAGCCAAACTTATTGAGAGCAGGTTAGGATAACGAGTGTTTTGCTGCTGTCAAGGGAAAAAAAATAACCCAATGTGTAAGATGTCATCTGACACATACTTTTAATTTAACGTCCATAAAAATCAAGAAACAATTGATGAAATGAATTTTGCCCACAGCAGGGACAACCGGACGTGCGGTCTAAATTTTGTCAATATTGAAAAAAGCATTATTTTAAGTGTCTAGTCTTTGTACACCTGAAATTTTGACTAAACAAGGGTCTGGAATAAATTGAGAACTACATGTATACCACGCTTGTTATAAACTTGATCTTAACCCGCGAAAAAAAGACAGTGCTTTATCTACAACATTTTTGGGGGGACGTTTTCACAAGGGTTTAACTAAAACAATTTTTGATGCACCGACCAGCCCGGACGTCAGAATGTGTAATAGAAGCGACTGGCTTCCTCCCTGAGATGGGAAGGGAGGAAGCTGGTTTTTCGGAATGTGGGATTCTACCTCTGATGCACTGTTCCCATGTTCTCCTTGTCCTTCCTCCAGACGGACGACAAGCTGCGGCGGCACCTGGCGGAAGCGATCGCTCGCTGCTGTAACTGGGGCAACAACCGGATCTCGTTTGGCAAGGAGCGCGCAGTGGCGCCTCTGGTGCGGTACCTCAAGTCTAAGGACGAGAACGTCCACAGGTCCACGGCCCGCGCCCTCTTCCAGCTGTCGAAAAACCCGGAGAATTGTATCACCATGCACGAGGCGGGCGTTGTGAAAGTGAGTAGAATACATCTCGCTTCGATTGTCTCACGCTATAATTTTGTTTCTCTCCGCCCTTTTTTGGTCTTTTGTTTGTTTCATCCTTTTGGGAGTTAGGCTTGCTGTTACTGTGCACTCTTCTGTGAATGCAAAGAATAATGTTTGTTTTCAGAATTTTCATCTCACTCATTTTTTTTTAATGTCTTTCAGAGCCCCAAGTCCCTAGCGATAGAGATTTAGGATTTTTCTACACAATCAACTTTAATTTATTTTCGTAAACTTTACATTCCTTTAATTTAATATCGACCAAGAATATAAACCTGAAATCAACTGGTGGTTGTTTTTCTATCTCTCCACAGCCTCTCATCAAGATGGTCGGCTCCAGGGACGAAGACCTTCAAGAGTCGTCTGCTGGATGCATTGGCAACATCCGCCGGCTCGCATTAGCCAATGAAAAAGCTCGATATTCTTAGAAATTCGATTGTTCACCAATTAGGGTTAGGTTATTGAATTACATCAATGAACAGCAAGACAACTTACTGAGAGATATTTCCTTACTAAAATTAAATAAGAAGACAAAAGAAAACATAAAGAGGCGAAAATATGATAAAAGTTTTCTCAAATTTCTGAAAGATGCCTAAAAGCAATCGGAAAATTTTTTGTTTTTGTTTGTTTCAAGAATTTATATCAACTTAATGACTAAGGTCATGGAGGAGATGGCCAATAATGTCCGCAGGTCTTTTTTCTAAAGTAAAACAAAAATGTTCGAAACAACAGAACGGGATTTAGGTTTTCTTCTTGTATCGCTTTGGAAGGTCTTATAGAGAAAGATATCATTGGCGGCTCTTTTTATTTTGTAAGGAACACACACTCACACACTCTCTTTTTCTCTCTCTCTCTCTCTCTCTCTCTCTCTCTCTCTCTCTTTCTCTCTCTATCTATCTACTATCTCTCCTTCTCTCGCATAAGACTAAAAGAAATTTAGGGAATTCATTCCAAACACCTTTAAATTACACGAAGAATTCGATTTCTCTAAAAGCACGCAGCGAAATTTTAAAAAAAGAAGAAGAAAAAGAAAACCTCTCATACAATGCGCTCACAATTGTGACAACATTTACATAGAGAGATATAATCACCATACTGTATAATTTTTTTTTTTGCGGATCTCTAAGGACACGAGTGAAATGTACAAGCACCATCAAAACCATCATGGGCGACAGTTTTTTTTTAAGAAGAGAGACAAGTGCAACATGTTGAATCACCTAGTTTGAGGCTTCCTTTCCACAAACCAAAACCGCTGGTTTATAATCGCGCTAAGTTTTAAGAGGTTACTTCCGCGGTGGAAAAATTGTAGTGAAGTATTTTATGTCCATCTCTTCTTTTCTATTCCGTGTACAAATTGTACATGTTCTCTCCCCCCTCCACACTTTTTTATTTTCCCTCTTTCTCTCTCTTTTCTCCCGTTCCCTTCTTATTTTCCTTCCCTTTTCCCTTTTGTCTTTCTCTTTCTGAGTAACGTTTCCTTCTCTTATTCCAAAAGAAATGAATGCGACCGACATTAATTATTTTTAAGTTCATTTTTATATTACAGGAAATGCAATCAATGTGTTACTACTTTAATTGTATTTTTTTAAAACTCTTTTTGTTAGTCTTTTAGTTTCATGACTGAAATTCTTAGCTAGTTCAAAATAAAACGGTGAGATCTTGTTCTTAATCAACGGTCACTTTTCATTTTTTTTTTTTTTTTTTTTTTTTTGGACCCACCGTGTAAAAAGAAAATTCAAAATGAACTGGTTTTTCCCGCTCTTTGTAAAATTCAACTCTCCTTTTAAAGCAGCTCTGCGCCATTCATATTACTTAAGGTACCAGTATTTAGTACGACATAGAGAGGTTCAAGGATTATTGTTTGATTTTACGAGTTATATTGACCGATCATCCCACACGCCCGCACTGTCTTGTCTTCTAGTCACAGCTTGGATGTGCTATAAACATTTAACAATAGGTAGCTGGAGTGGTTTTAGCAACCTAGAAAAGGCTGTTACGCTCTGTGCTTTTTATGGCCACTTTAGATTTAGATGATATAATTGAGATCTTATACTGTGTTAATGATTTTACGCTGTTGTGGTACTTTTACATTATTTGATATAATATAATATAAAGTTTATTGGGAAATTGATATATAAAAGCCATGTTATTTTATTCTCTTGTTCTCTCGCGCCAGCACTGAAAAACCGATTTGAACCTTTTTTTTTATCTTTGGATTTACTGTTAAGTTATAAACATCTATCAATAAACACGTTTTATCCCACACGGAAAACGTTTAATTGTTTTTCATTGCTAGGTCTAGTTCGAGGCCTCCATAAATAAAGGCCAATTCACAGAAGTAATCAAACCTACTACTACTACTACTACTACTACTACTACTACTACTACTACTACTACTACTACTACGACGACGACGACGACGACGACGACGACGACGACTGCTACTGCTACTGCTACTGCTGCCTGCCCTTACATTTATAAAACATGGTTTGGTATGCATCTGCGCTAGTTGTGCTAACGGCAATGAGTAGTCCAGACTCAAGATGGAGCTCCACATCCACCTCGTGAGTTGTTTGGAGTTTTTAGGCCCAACGTCGACTGAGCTCCAAGCAGAATCTCCCGCTGTTGCTGTGAAGCAACAGATTTATCAACTTGTTCCATAATGCCGTCATGGCAGTTCTTTTCTGTCTATCGAACTAATCCTGATTAGAGAGGGAAGTTTTGCTAGTTAGAGGCTGAAACCTCAGATTGGGTTGCTCTATCTCTTGATGGAAAATCCTCGCATTTCCACGGTTGTGTTTATCACCACATTGTCAGCGATTATTTCGCCATTAGTAACCAAATACCCAAAAGATTTTTTAAGCTTTTTTTTTTTACACAGAATAATATTAAAGTGGGATTTTATTTGTCCCTTATAAATACCATCATGGCCTACCCAGGCTGACAGTTCACAAAACAACAAAGGAGCATCTCTGTTTAAGGCTCCCATCATTTGGAGCAAGTTAATCTGACAGCTCGCATCATGTAATGATCATAGAAGATTCAGTCATCGGATGTTCGAATAGAGTTTTATTGAAAGCCTATTTATAATTCTCAAAATTTTCATGGTTAACAAGTATAACATGTAATTTTTTTTAATGATCCTGGAATTTGTAACAGAGGTCTGGAGCTAACTTTTTTCATCAATTTTTTTTTTTATTTTTTTTTTCGTTTCACATAAACATTAGAAACGAAAGAAGCCATAGACGAGATATGGAACACAGAGTGACAGAAAGAGAGAGAGAAGGAGAGACGGATATAGAGACAGAGAGATAGATAGAGAGAGAGAGAGAGAGAGAGAGAGGATGGGGGGGGGGATGTCACCAATGGAAGTATACATACAGACAGATGAAAAACACAGACATAAAGAGGGAGATAACTAGAGGCACAAAAAGCTCTACGAGCAGACATACAGCTCAAACGCAGAATGGAATCGAGAGCAAAAAAAAAAAAAAAAAAAAAAAAAAAGAACCAAAAACCAGAGAGATATCAATGGGGTGAACATTTCCAATAGTAAGATTTTACATCACGCCAAAACGACACACACCCGCACACACTTACAAACAAACACGATAAAAGTGATTGCGATCGACTGCTCGGCTCACGGTCAGATCCAACTACCCGGTTAACCCGATACTCGGATATCGGGTATTTCGAAATCGACAAGCAGCAGACGTGGACATGTTATACAATCACGTATTTATCTTCTGCGCCTAATCTTGTTTTGTTGCTCAATAACTTTAAACATTATGACGCGTGACTCATTCACAGCCTGGCTTTAAAATATGCTAACCTATTGTTATATTGGATTAAAAAGGTTATATTACTATAGGACCGCAGAGGATACAGAGAACTTTTCTTATATCATAAGATGCAGTTTAAACACAGTTCAAACACAATCTTATTTTGTACTTCTTCCTAGGTTAGAAATTGGTTTATTTAAAAAAAAAAAAGGTACAGCCTGTCTACAATAAGTGGCAAATCAGTTTTCGCGATATCTATAGAAAATTGACGTCACAAAAGATGACCTATAAAATGAAACAATTCAAATAGGGTCTCCTGGATGATCGATGAGGGTGTTTGTGCGAGGATAATATTGGAAGAAATCTGATGAATCTTTAACGGGCAGTCAATCGAGCTTTGTTGTACCATCAATAAAATAAATGCTTGAGCTAAGCCTTGCTTAGTGGTCCGTGATGTGTGTTATCTGAAAGTGTGGATCGCTATGTATAACTTTAAGAACTGCTCGCCCAAGACTTAGAGAGATTCAGATAAAAGAAGATGTTTCAGTCAGGTTTGGAAATGTAAAGATTTAATGAAAGGTTGTCAGGTCGGTCTGGATAGGATGACAAACAAGGGCGTGTCAGGCTGACTCGTGAAGGAGTCCATACACAAGTATTTACCCTCGGCGACAGTGATGTCGTTTTGATAATATAGTGAAAATGAAATATCTTCTGTCAAAATAGACAAATTTGCGAGAAATGAGTAAGAAAGAAGGGAAGAAAGTTTGATGAAAGTCAACAGAGTTGGAAAAAAAACAGCGAGTCTTGAAGAGGCTAGCACAGTTTTTGAAAGTTTAACAATGACTCCACTACGAGTACGAAAATGCATTCACAGTAGAGAGTCTTAAGATTAGATGGGAATTTTACTCTTAATCTAGGTTTTTAACCATCAACTTTAACAGAATAGCCAACATTTATTGAATGTCCCCTCGATGCAGCTGTTAACCATTCTGTTATTGGTCGCAATGTTTTAATCTCTGACAAGATAGAATTTGTAAAATGGTTAAGAAACTCTCATTTCATTATATAAGAGATCCAGGAAACGAGATCCTAAAGATTAAAGAAAATATCTCTTCTAGAAAACTGTTTCTTCATTCAGATAGAGGCCAAATCGCCATTTTTCTTACTGCTCACGCCGTGTATAGCTAGTATAAATCTCACTTTTGCACAATAACGCTCTACCTCACAAGTTTTTGTGGTAATTCTAGTAACCCTTTCAAAAGCCTTTACCCTTATCACCGCCTCAAGGCCAGACTGTTCACTTAAGGCATGCTTGCACGACGCAATCTACTCTGACGTCACAAATAGCTATTTATGTTGCTTGCGATTTCTGGGAAACAGTGAAGGACATGGGTGGTATTTTCAGTTTGACAATATCAAAAAACGAGAGGTCACGATACTGTAACATGACTGTGATGCACGCCAAGCAATACACTCGTGAAATTCACCAAAACCTAATGACGGTAAAATGTGTTAACAGATTTCATCCGAGCGAGCGTTCGATCTCACAACAGCCTAGATATAAAGTTTGCAAATCTCGCAAGGAATCGAAAGACAAGCCAAAAAATGCCCTTGACTGGTGAGACCTGAAAGGAAATAGGCACACAACTTTATAAATACAGGAAAAAAAAGTTATAACCAAACTTTCATCAATTCAACATATAAAAGTTTCACTTTGTAAGCTTCGCCAGTATTATTTACAAAATCGTGCTTTCCGTTCAATTCTTGCAGACATAAAATTAACTCTCTCTCTCTCTCTCTCTCTCTCTCTCTCTCTCTCTCTCTCTCTCTCTCTCTCTCTCTCTCTCTCTCTCTCTCTCTCTCGCTTGACTAGTGACACATTTCCGGCAACTTGGGCTCCTTTTGCCAGACACAACACACTATACAGAAGAATTAGGCTGATATTAAAAGATACCTAAATTAAGCGATCGTTCTTCGTGGTAGAAATTCTATTCTTTGAGGTAGTGATTGGTTTGATTAACTAACGGAGGGAGGGGGACTCAAGTCTCAAGACAATGACGGATTTCTGTGGAACTTGATCATGAAAATAAGGCATTTTTTGAAGCCAAAAAGCATAATATCTCTATGGACTGCAGGAATCATTCTTGTTGAAACGTAATTTATATTCGTTCAAACGAGCTAGTTTGGGGAAAGAAATATTGAAATTGGAGAAATGTTAACACCTGTTATGATCTCATTTTGTTTTATATTATGATACGTAATTTCTTAAAATGTTTTTAATATGTTCAACTGAATCGTTCACCCATGTCCCCTTGTGGATTCACCGCCATGCTGCCTAAAAATGATCTTTAGAAACTAGCTGGGCCGCATAAAATATTCATGGGAAAGTGAACAGGAAACAGTCGGGTGGCCCGGTGCCAGTTTATGTGGGATCAGCCTTCTGTTGTGGAGAAAAGCCTAACTAGATCTAGATCGAGATCTTTGCAGATTCTCCATGTAGTGTCACTGAGAATGACGCTACCTCATTAAAACTCATGAAGCAATCAGAACTATTTTGCTATAGTGTTGATTCATTGTTCAATATAGTTTTTTTATGTTTTTATTTTAACCGTAAATATTGAATCTGAATATTTCTGAGCTTCAGTAGAAGCGACGAAATATAATAACACAGAAGCTTCTCCGTGCTACTGCCATGCTATAAACTTACTAAAGGGAGCGCTGAGAAGAGCTCTTAGATGAAAATGAATTTAATTGAAATCACATTCACATGACTTAAAAACTCAAGCAAATCCCAAGTCGATTTTGCTTCAAAAAAAAATTCAACCTAGAATATTTAGGCACATACTGAAAATCGATTCTAAAAGTTTTTCCTCCATAATTATAGTTTGGATAAGAGGATGAAATTATCAAAATTAGAAAATGGCGAAACAAAAACAACAACAACAACATGCAAAAAAAAAACCCAACAAAACAAAAACAAACAAACAAACAAAAAACAAGCTAGATTCTAGCTAAAGAAAAGGAAATATTAGGCCTACAGACAAGTTCCATGGACATTCTAAAGATATTTTAGAAGCTGTTCAAATTTGAGAACCCTGCTATAGATAATGAAACAGATATGTTATGACTAAGGTTCTCAGAATTTTATTTTTACACTGCATCCGATTCAATTCGAAGAAACCAAACAATGAGAAAGATTTTTTTTTTTTTTTTTTTTTTTGGGGGGGGGGGGGGGGGGGGGGGGGGGGGGGGGGCAAACATCGACATTGAGAGGGACTTTGGGGCGTGGGAAAGAGGGGAGGGGGGTGGGGGGTGGGAGGATAATATATTTCAAATACACGGCTGCACGGATTCCGTTCTTGTAACACGGCACCTAGATCTAGTTTAAATAGATTGTTTTTTCGCCTTTTGTGTACAGGGATTTCTAAGCTAGTTTCTAAGAATATACAGATCGGTAGACCCGTGACCAAGCCGACTCTCAAGATTAGTTTGGGTTTTTTTGGTTGTTTTTTTTTTTTTTTTTTTTTTTGTCTTGGGGTAGACAATAATAATGATCAAGGGTCGTAGGAAAACCGAAACTGACATGAATAATCCCAACCTGTGCGGTGCATGCATGAGAGACTTGAGATATGAGAAAATATTAGTCTGAAATCCTCTTTCTGCAATGCAGTGTCTAGGCTGTGTCGTTAGCAGATTAGCACAGCCTACTGTACATACAGGACGCCTTATTTAACTTAACTGCCATCCAGATTTTTTTCATTGTCTCTTATTACATACTTGTATTCTTCTACACAGTCATGTCTCTATAGCCTGCCTGTTGTGTTAATCACCCTTATCTCCAAGGCTCCTGGTATACAAACTTAAAATTATAATGGTTTGAGCTTGCGTAGACTAATTATTATCATGATTATTTAAAGTTAAAAAGCGGAGCTGAAAAAAAAAAAACCAACAATTGACTGTGAAGATGGGAAAGGGGGGGGGGGGGGGAGAAAAAAAAGAAAGAGAGAGAGAGGGAGGGAGGGAGGGAGGGTGAGAGAGCGAGGAAGGGAGGGGGAGAGAGAAAGGGAGGGGGAGAGAGAGAAAGAGAGACAGAGAGGGAGGGATGGAGAGAGACAGAGAGAGACAGACAGAGACAGACAGAGAGAGACAAAGAGAGAGACAGAGAGAGACAGAGAGAGAGGGACAGAGAGAGACAGAGAGAGAGACAGAGACAGAGAGACAATCACAAGTGGTGAAGTTAATTCCATCACAGGACATGCGCCCTGATGAGAGCACGAGTGTTTTAGGTCGCCTAGGACTTGAAAAGCACTTGGCACAGTTTCGCTCTTTGGACGCGATGGGAGCTACAGAATGGGATCAGAACGGCCTAACTAATGTCATCATGACGTTTTCACCACTTTTTATCCTTTGAGAAAATGTCAATGAATGAAGGAAAACTCTGTAAATGAATACAATAAATTATGTATACATATTTCGATTTATATTGACTTATCTTTTAAGGTCAAATTGTATTTTGCTCATAGCGCCTCAGCAATAGAGAAATAAAAGAGAGAAGAGTAGAAAAGAGAGAGAGGTGGGGGAAGGGGGGGGGGGGGGAGAGAGAGAGAGAGAGAGAGAGAGAGAGAGAGAGAGAGAGAGAGAGAGAGAGAGAGAGAGAGAGAGAGAGAGAGAGAGAGAGAGAAGCCTCCGAGATATGTGACGCATTGAGCTATGAAACTGTGTGGAATCAGTGAAACGGAACAAGGCAAAAATTAAAAAAAAAAAAAAAAAAAAAAAAAAGCGTTAAAGTTTTAAATAGTAAAACCAGGAATTTCCCTCAAAGATCTTGTTCCGGTATACATCAAGTCTTTTGATACTGATTGTTCAACTGCAGAAAAGTTAGTGGATAGAAATTGACCCAAACTTTTTTTTCTTCAACGGAAACATAACCGCCGCACTCAAGGTGCTTGCACCTCCAGCGGATAGGACAGGTTTCCTCATTGGCCTGCTTAGTCTTAACACATGGAGTTAATAATGATATTCAGCTTGATTTTTCACTTAAAAACTAATAATAATAATAATAATAATAATAATAATAATAATAATAATAATAATAATAATAATAATAATAATAATAATAATAATAACAACAACAACAACAATAATAATAATAATAATAATAATAATAATAATAATAATAATAATAATAATAATAATAATAATAATAATAATAATAATAATAATAATAATAATAATAATAAAAAGTTATTTCACATTCGAGTCTCGACTAGGAGGTGTAACGTTCTAGCGCTTTCTGAGGATGGGATCATGCGATGGACTTTGTTTGCGAATATGGGCTGATAAACTATCCTTGTTGATCGTAAACATTTCCATTTTGATTTAGTTATGATAAAAAAAGACTTGGTATCACAGACCATAAAATAATTGCGTGATTACTTTCTCAACAAAACGGCCGTTGCGATCTACAAGTCGCCCACGATGTTGTAGTCAGCACAAGTCACTGACAACAAATACCATGTTGTTGTAGTCAGCACAAATCACTGACAACAAATACCATGTTGTTGTAGTCAGCACAAGTCACTGACAACAAATACCATGTTGTTGTAGTCAGCACAAGTCACAAGTCACTGACAACAAATACCATGTTGTTGTAGTCAGCACAAGTCACTGACAACAAATACCATGTTGTTGTAGTCAGCACAAGTCACTGACAACAAATACCATGTTGTTGTAGTCAGCACAAGTCACTGACAACAAATACCATGTTGTTGTAGTCAGCACAAGTCACTGACAACAAATACCATGTTGTTGTAGTCAGCACAAGTCACTGACAACAAATACCATGTGGTTGAAGTCAGCACAAGTCACTGGCAACAAATACCATGTGGTTGAAGTCAGCACAAGTCACTGAAAACAAATACCATGTTGTTGTAGTCAGCATAAGTCACTGACAACAAATACCATGTTGTTGCAGTCAGCACAAGTCACTGACAACAAATACCATGTTGTTGTAGTCAGCACAAGTCACTGACAACAAATACCATGTTGTTGTAGTCAGCACAAGTCACTGACAACAAATACCATGTTGTTGTAGTCAGCACAAGTCACTGACAACAAATACCATGTGGTTGAAGTCAGCACAAGTCACTGACAACAAATACCATGTTGTTGTAGTCAGCACAAGTCACTGACAACAAATACCATGTTGTTGTAGTCAGCACAAGTCACTGACAACAAATACCATATTGTTGTAGTCAGCACAAGTCACTGACAACAAATACCATCTAACTGAAGCTCGAACTCAGACTGCCACATCGATGTTGCTTTCACAGTGGTAACTTTTTAAATTGAGAGGGCGTTTTTTTTAAACTTTCGAAAAAGAAAAGAAAGTGAGAAGATTGAAGACATTAAGTTTATCATATGGTTCAGATATTTTCATTTTAACAAAAATGTCAGCAAGATAATTATAATTTTTCTTTGATTTATCATTTTAGAGCATAATTATATTCCAGATATCGATCGATTGGCTTGAGGAATGGAGCGATTGCACCAAGATCCTCGTAATCCACAATAACTGAAGAATACTCCATTTAAAATTGATGTTGTTGTTGTTGTTGTTATTATTATTATTATTATTATTATTATTATTATTATTATTATTATTATTATTATTATTATTATTATTATTATTGTTGTTGTTGTTGTTGTTGTTGTTGTTGTTGTTGTTGTTGTTGTTGTTGTTGTTGTTGTTGTTGTTGTTGTTGTTATTATTATTATTATTATTATTGTTGTTGTTGTTGTTGTTGTTGTTACTATTATTATTATTATTATTATTATTATTATTATTATTATTATTATTATTATTATTATTATTCGATAAATCTGATCTTAACGCATAGATTCAATACGAGTGTTAATATCTATGCAAAGGAAATTTTGCGATACATCTTATTCCATGCGAAAAAGCACTAGCTTATGCTATTGAAAAATTATTGTACGTTTGTTAATACGTCTCCAAAAAAAGAATGCTTTTATGAAAGAGCTGCACGAAGGAGATTAGTAAATCTTTAGCTAAGATAGAGAAGCTCGAGAACCTGGACAAACCCTAAACGTAAAAGCTTTATTTCTTTTTCAATGGATCGTTTTGGACAAATGCGATAATTAAATATTTTAAGCCCCCCCTTGGCAAGGGGGGGAAAAAAAGGTTTATTTAAGTTTGTTGGAACTCTATGTGGAAATGAAGTGGATTGAGTGTTCCGAACTTCTGGGTAGATTTTATTTTAAAGATATATTTTGTTGCTTGCATTTGTTTTTGTTGGTATGTTCGTTTTAATTTTTCATTCCCCATCTAAATCTAATGCTATTGTGAAAGGTGCTCTTCAAACCACCACCACTCCCATTTTTCTTCCTCCTCATCATCATAACTACATGTAATTATCGTCGTTATCAATATCATTATCATTTCATTTATCCCATTCATGTCTTGATAATCGTCGTCTTTTCATCTATGCTCCATCTAAGTCTGTTCATTTTCTTCATTTGCCATAAAACCCGCTACTCATCCAGTGATGGACGGGTTTTATCCACCTGTAAGCCACAACCATCTAATACCCGCATACCAGTACATGTATCTGTCCTCACCGCTTTAATTTGACAAGCCATTGCCGAGTCAATGTTTCATGCCCTGTTTAATCAAGACCGAAATACATCGACTGAAGTAACGTGTGATCTCCGCTGTGGCGCTCTAATTAAACAACACGTCCCAACATTACTGTAGACAACATAAATTAATCAATCTGAACGATACCGATTAAGGCTTCATAGATCTACAGACCTCGGAAGCATGAAACTTCTGAGGACTTGAGATAACATAAAGGCATGCCTGATAACAACCAATGAACTGCATCAATCAATCAATAATATTGTTAATTTCACCTGTGGGCTGAACAAAAAGTGATGTTCTGAGCAAATCTCTGGCCTAACTATGCTTAAAAGTTTAAAGAAATAGGTCAGTATATCTTTATGCAAAAGTTGATTTACCTCGGTGACTCAGGTTATATTGCTCATAGTCACAGTCATGGCCCACACAACAGGAATATTAGGCTGTCCTAGCTATGTCGAAAAGGTTAATGCTATAAGTTATTTGATCTTCGTGCAAATGCTTGGTTTACTTCGGTGGCAAGAGATGTAGGTCCGTTTGAGAGACGTTATCAAGGCCTTGATTCAAGTAGATCTCAGAATAGGTGCAGTATTGGTCAAGATCTCGACGCCTCAGTTTTCATCTGTTCTATGTCCATATAACTTTTTTTTTTGAGAAAATGGCTTTTAAACTTTGATATACCTTATACTCATTATATTGGACAAAAACAAATGATGAGAACCTGACCCATTTTTCTTGACTGTTGGTTCTGAAATTAACAGGGCATATAGATAATGTTTTTAAGGGATGGAAATTAGCGCCATCTCTAATTTTAGTGAAACTGAAAGAAGAACAGATGAAAACTGAGACGTCGATCTGTGCTAGTCTAGACACTTCCCAGTTCAGTCTAGCCTACCTGTGTGTTTCCGAACCATTTCGAATTGTCAACTTCGGTGCTTTATTTCAGAACAGTAAAAGTTTGTCAATATGTTCTGTGTAGTGTGTAGACCTGTGAAAAGTGGCGAGGTAAAATGGCCTCCTGGACACTGAGCTGACTCAAGCCAACGATTAGAATTAATTTTCCGACACCAGAGTGAAGTTCTTCCCTCCCCAATAAATCAATTTTAACTGAATGGTGATATGCAAATAAGGCCATTGATTAATAAGATATATTTATCTCCCACACAATCACATAACATGTTAAGTTTGCTGTTAATTATTGATAGTTTTTCAGACCCAGCAGAGAGGCTGGGCTATATTGAAATAAAGCCGCAGAAATTGCATAATTAGTTATTAAGAAATAAAGTTTGGTGCGTCAGTCAATTGAGCTAAATTTAATTTTTTATTATTTTTTTTTTTTTTGGAAAAACGATGAGTGGGTGGGGGGTCTGACCAGCTTGGCTCTTGATCGAAGTGATATGTGTGAAAAAAAAGGAAGAAAATAAAGTTTGAAGATTTCCCCCATTAATATCCGCATCACGGTGGGCAAATTACTCTATTAGTAACTAGGAACTTGAAATGAACCTGCTAGGTGTACAGGAGGATCAAACCGGTTTCTTGCATTTTTTTTTTAAAGAAAGCGAAACAAGTTACACTTGGTTATACTGACATAATTGATTTCAATATAAATATATATTGCTCAAACAATTTGATCTTGCATTTGCTCTTGGATTCTTGCAATGGAGGAAAGTTGGGGCTGAACGTGCAGGTGACCCTGAGGGCAGTTTAAAAACGACAGAGAATACAAGTGCCGGTAGTTCCAGGAAAGTAGGGAAAACCGTGGTTGTAACATTTGAGGCTTGCTTTATCCTGAATATTGCGCGATCTTGTTCTAATTCCATGCATGTACCTCTGTTTGTGTTATTAACAGAGAGAGAGAGAGAGAGAGAGAGAGAGAGAGAGAGAGAGAGAGAGAGAGAGAGAGAGAGAGAGAGAGAGAGAGAGAGAGATAGAGAGAGAGAGAGAGAGAGAGAGAGAGAGAGAGAGAGAGAGAGAGAGAGAGAAAGAGAGAGAGAGAGAGAGAGAGAGAGAGAGAGAGAGAGAGAGAGAGAGAGAGAGAGAGAGAGAGAGAGAGAGAGAGAGAGAGAGAGAGAGAATCTACTTTTTATTTCACAACGAGTGTTATTAATGTTCCTATCAGGCCCAAACCATCGTCAGTCAAAACATTTTATGAGCTGTTCAAGATGCGCAGAAAACTGTAATGAAAACAATACAAACTCTTTCTCAGCCATTCTGTTCTCCACCATTTTGATGATCGAAACAGTGGTTCATAAAGCAAACATTTTGTTTAAGCAGTATTAAAAACTATTATTTACATGAACTCTTGTCATAACTTAGAGTTGTAAGTGTGTGAAACAAGTGTAATGCTAGCCCGTCCTAGTTTAACATACGAGATAAAGTGGCATATTAGGGCAGTAATGCAAATCATATTTCTGACGTCAATTACAGTAGGAGCGGTGAAACCGTCTTCATAAAGACTTTTTAGCCGTTTAACTATTTTAGGTTGATACTTGCTACTTAGGCCTATCAAGGTACTTAAATCAGAATATTTATGGGATGTAGCACGAAATAGCATGAGCGCAATTGTACAATGGCAGAGGGAAAATAGCTTATTTTGAAGGACGAAATAGTTTTTTTTTTTGTTTTTAAGATGCTTGTCAACACTTTACAAAACTCATTGTTCAACTCCAGTAACTAATGCTCTTTGGTGTTGGTGTTGAAAATAAAAGTAGGCCTAAAATAGTTTGCAAATTAAATTTTTAACTAAAAATCTTGACAATATATCCGGTTTCTACTTCTTCAGAAACCTAGAGCTAGCTCCACTAATTTTCTTTCTCATCCAAAATTAAATTAATCAAAATCAAGGAAGTTCTTTGGGATAAAAACTAAATCAATTGATCTGATCCCAAACAGAAAGTCCTGCCATCTGTGATAAATACAGAGCATTCTCAGTTGGTATGAGAAAAAGTATGTTGGCAGAGCTCGGAAAATTCTGTTGAGTTAAGAATTGACCCATCAACTAGTACTGGAAGTAGATGGGAAAAAAACTTTGTTTCACTGTGAATCTCTCTTCTTTAGGGATCATGGCATCGATTTGGTATGAGCCATGCTCATTGCAAGTAACAAAATGGCAGGTGCTGTTCCAATTATAGATGTGAGAATAATGATTTCAGTGCCACAAAAAGTAAGCATTTTTAGATCATTCTCACTCAAAAGCTTATTTCTCACCACTCACTGCTGAGTATCACCTATGCTCCATGGCTATGAAGCTATTTTAAATGAGCTATAACATTGAGGAGTGTCCCTTTCCTACTCGCTCTCTTTCTGCAGTTCTAATTCACGTATTTGACTTATTTTAGCACATAGTTACCGAGGCTTGAAAAAGCAATTTCTCCTCAAGTACATGGACCTATTCCATAAACAGAGTTGTCAATCCCCCAAATTTTTGGGGGGTGAGGTTTGCAAATTTTCATGATGAGATTTCCATTTTTTTTTTTGTGAGATGACGTGCCACATGCCAGTAAAGCAAAGCGACCTTTTTATGATGACAGTTTTGTGTGTTGAGTTTAATATTAAGAGATTATATACCTGAATCGGTTATTGATTTCCACTAGTTATCATCACATCAACTTTAAGAGGGTTTCTTTCTCCATGAACTATTACGTTGAAACTTGCCACAGAATATATTATAATACACTTTATGTACATGTAGAAAGTAGCGAAAATTCTTGAGATTTGCTGAACTTTCGGGAGTGTATAAGATTTAGCTAATTTTCGTGAGTCCCACGTAAAAATCGAGAGGTTTGGCAACTCTGTTTTAGCACATAGCTACTGAGGCTTGAAAATGCAATGTGTCCTCAAATTCATGGAGCTATTCCATAATAGAAAATAGCGCTCTTTCTCTTTTCATTGGTATGCCTAGTGCAAGATATATAGATCCAAGCTGGATGGAGTCGACTGACCCCCTAGAGACACAGTCCTCTACATTTACAACTGAAATTCAACCTAAAAATCGATTTAACATGATTTGAAGAAAGAAAGAAAAAAAAATATGGCTCTTTATTGTGGATCTGGAAGATGTTTTCGTCTTCAATTGGAGAATTCTAAATCCCCGGGCTTTCTTAACTCTTCACCTTCTTTATTATTTCATAGGTTTGGACTGAATTAATTGTCTTAATTGTAAAGAGCAATGAAGTACATAGCCAGTACGAGTGAACCGATAAGTCCATTTATATCGGTTTAGAGTTAAAACATGAAGTGGACCTCATAAACTTTATTTTAGTCTAGAAACTATCACGCTTATCTCGGATTTAGCAGCTCTAAAAATCAAAGGTGCAGTTATTAAAAAAAAGTGGGATCAGAAAACTATGTTGGAATTAATTCATCCTCAACCGGTCTTGCTTTATCATATCTATAAAAAAGAATAAACCATCTAAAATTGGTTCAGGTGACACCAGCCATAGCACGTTGAATTCTTACACCACTAGTTATATCTTATGCTGCTCAAATCAAACAGAAACAGTATTTTTGTTCATACAATAAAAGCATGAGTAACTAAAAAGACAACAAGAAAAATCTTGAATAACTTTTCAATTAATTTTATTTAGTTTTGTCGTTTCAAACTCAAATGCTTTGTTAATTTTATTTTTATGATTTGTAACAAAATATTCTTTCTGCTAATTCCTTTTCTTAAAAGATTAGCACATGCAAATGAAACCCATCTCCAGGAATGTGGTGTTCAGTAAATTCTTTCTGATAGGTGGGCTGCTTATAAGATTAGAGAAGAGAACAAGGAAGGTGCTTATAACTTTGTGTTAGCGCTAAAACCAGAGTGTACACGTTAATTTTGGTGTTGTTAGGGCTATACTGTAATGGAGCTAGGTCACGAGAGATGTGTCCAAATAAAAAGTGTAAATGTTTGGAGTACTGGTAACAAAAACAAAAAAGCTCATGAATGCATTAGATATATAACAAAGAAAAATAACTATAGCTTTCCCTCTTTTCAATATGTCTTCTTATGGGAGAAATAATACTATTTCCAAACTTCTGCCTAAAAATAAAAGAGAAAAATTACATTTTCTTTTCAGAAACAATTTTTAATCCTAATCTCCAAAACAATATAAACATAGCTTTCAGTCTATCGAAAACACTACTACTTCCTTGCTTAAGGTAGTACATGCTTTTCCGTAATAAACAAATTAGCAACCACCAAATCTGTCATTCTTTTCTCCTGCATCTACTTCCCAAGATACACACAGAATTCATTATTAAAGGATGGTCTACATTAATGCACAAGTACGTACACAGTATCAGTTAATGAGATGACATATGATGTTTATACACTCCTGAAAAATTGTAAAAAGACCCCAAAAAGTATTTTCCTTCAATATATAATGTAAGTATGACAAGCAAAAATAATACACTTCAATAACTGTATTTCACCAGCTTACAATAAAAAAAATCGTCTTCACGGTGTGTTAACACAAAACTATATAAACTGTGTAAAAAGTGCATCTTAAGTTTACAACAAAAAGAACATGTTCTGTATAAAGAGAATAGCAGGGCATAATTTGGCAGCTTTTAATTTAAGTTTCCACTGAAAACCTTGTAGCACAAAAAAAAATAATATGACAAGAATGTAGATCGAAAAAAAAATGTACAGTCACACATAAAATGCTTAAAAATTTAAGAGCTGGCCAATTCTGATTGTAAGTATACCTCAAATAAAAACTTTGAGAACTAGTTGTCCAGATTGCTGCTGAGCACAAGTCTTTTCAACAAAATTTAATAGCGTTAGAGAATTATCTTTCTGATAATGCAAATTTCATTTTTTTTTCTCTACATATGGCCATCTTCAGCCACTTGTTATAGGCACAAATAAATGTTGAATTAATAAAATGGAAAAAAAAAAGATCTGTAAAATTAAGTATCACAAACAATGATTTAAGAATACAAGCATGAAGATGGATGAAAGAAACAGGCATACCCATGGATAAGAAATTAAGTTTGTAAGTTTAAGCTTGTACCATAAAATAATTGTAACAAGAATGCTGAAAAGCTTCATTCAAAACTTTTGAAATTTAGATCTCTACCTCAACCAAGTCTTAGACTTTGATATATGAAAAATTTCCATGTCATAAAAAATTCACATGGAATTAAATTTCAGTATGCTTGATATGTAATTACAAGGCCCAAGTTTAACTCAACTTAGATCTAGATCGTTCAAATTTCTATCAAAACACAACTAAATTCTTTCACATCTATTCACCAAAGGTGAAGACTAAACTATTTTACACAAAAACACTTTTTAGAACATGCCATTGCTTCCTATGCTACTGTTGGAATAGTTAAAAACAATTTTTTTTTAAAAAACCCATATGGAACACGGTTGCTTAGGTTTCTGATTGACAGATAAACCCTCATCACTCTCGGCACCAGGGGAAAACTGCCCAACAATCTACTTGACTACTCGACTCTAACTATCACAGCAGTAAAAAGATGTCCTCTGACGATCAAAGATACAAAAGAACATGGGCATACAGTTCAAATAGTTTTGTGACTTGTTTAGCTTGTGGTGGCATTGTTACAAAAAGGAGAAAAACAAGATACAATAACTGGGAGCAGAGACAACGAGATTTGTATAGTACAGGGTATCAATGAGCATACATATATATTTATATATATATATATATATAAAAGTACATCTCAAACAACGTTCCTCCACTTTTCAAATGAGCTGGCCCAGATGGTTGAGCACGTGCAGCAAGGACACATTACAGTTAAACTGATAGGATTTTTCAAGACAAAATTCTAAAGAAAAATTTTATCTTTTTTTTTTTTTTTTTTTTTTTAAATTTAATTTTTTTACTATTCCTATTCTTCAACATCTCCATGAACAGAAGTATTTTTTTTTCTTTATTTTTGTCTTGAAATTTCACGTCACAAACAACACTATTTTTGCTAGTTAAACTTTTTGGCTGAAGACAGTGATCCAACAATAAAAAAAAATCCTGAACCGTGGAGAAAGCTGTACACAAACTGCTGGGCAGGATTACACAACTTCGTACTCCTTTCTTATAGCTCTGGCCAGACAGCAAGCAAAAAGGATTCCCACAACCTGGAAAGAATCAAAGATTTATTGAAAATGTAAAAGATACGCTGAGAATGAAACATATCTCACACCTTTACCTCTCTACTCCCGCTCTATCTCAATATATCTCTTATTGATGTCACAATTTCCCTTCAAGCCACTATCCTGAACAAAAGAAAAAAATGGTAAAGAAAATTAAATCTTTAAAAATTCAAAGATTACACTTATTTGCTCTCTACCTTTTTCTGTCTCTCAGTTTTCCCCATCCACTCTACATGAAAACAATGAATATGCAAAAAAAAACAAAAAAAAAACAAATCACAGTCATATGAAAAAGTAAATTATAGATCAATGGAACTGATAATATAATATGTCTAATGCCTAGTTACTAGATGGCAATCAGCTGGCAACCCAGGAAATGTAGGGAACAGAAAGTGAAAAAATTCACATACCTGTACAAAAGCCAAGCCAATTCCAACTCCTCCAATTATAGCAACCTTGTTCTTCAAATAATTCTCAAAGGTCTGGCTGCAGCCCTGTGGAACAAAAGTTTGGATTACCAACTTGAACTGCTTTATATTAAAAAACGAATAATCTAAAGATGAATAATAGTTAATGACAATAAGATCATGCATGAGCATCATTGATTCTTGAGGCTCTAGCTGAAAACAAATCATCAAGAAATCTGAAGCACAATGCAGTTCAGTTTTGAAAATAAAGAAAACAGTGACATACTTATATTTACGGTCACTCAGATTCCATTTCTAACAAATACCAGCTGTAAATGGATTCTTATAGAATCTCATATTACTAGGAGAAAACAGGATTGGATTCTATGCAAGAATTATCTCATATCAATAGGGAGAAAACAGAACTGGATTCTATGCAAGAAAGTGGGATAAAGTTACATGAAAAATTTCAACAAGGGATTCAATCTTTTGTTTTTGTATCATTGTCCTAATTTACTTTTAAGGTTTATTATTCCATAGTGCTAGTCCTCAGTCTTACATGGCAAAGGCAACGAGCAAGCATCCTCTCATTGCAACTTCTCTAATCTCATTCACATTGGAGGGAACATGAGAACTGGAAACAAATCTTTTTTTTAGTGAGCTTTTGAAAATTGTCAATGTGAGCAGCTTCAGCAGGTGCATTCTCTCCCCTCCTCCTCCCCAAAAAAAAATAATAAAAAAAAAAATTGCAAAAAGCCATGTGGAGCAATTTATATCCTTATTAATATCGCTCATTTTTTGCTGTGCTCAAATTTAAAAGATTAAATGACATGTTGAAGCACATTTACAGCTGTGTCACCGTAACGTTACTGCTTCCTGCATTTCACTGGCGGAACTGAAACACTACAAAGATTCACTCATCAGAGTATCCGTACCTTACATATTGAACACGGCTCTCATCTTTATCTTTTCTTAAGACACTTGAGCTTTAGGTATCATTATTGATCAGATCTAGAAATTCTTACTAGGCTCCAACAGGCCAGGTAAAAAAACCCAAAACAATTCAATTTAAGACTGACATCTAGACTTAAAATTACTAACTTTGGAATAAAAATCTTCTGTTATAGTTTTAGTCTCACGCCATGCCCAGTTTTCAATTACAGATCTATATTCACTCTTGCTCTAGTTAGGATTTCTTTATAGATCTTGATAACCGACTACATTTAGATAATATGCATCTAGACGAAAAAAACAACTCAAAACTGTCTCAGTCATAAATATGAGATAAAGAAATAAAAAAAAATCCTTTGTTGGATTTTACAGCAAGATCTGGATGAGAAGATGTAGAGAATGATGTTTTTCACACAAATGAATGATAAAGTAAGCAACTCAATATCTTGGATGTTTTCAACTGCTAGACAAATCAAATGAAAATACAAAATATCTATAAATATTGAATCAACAGAGTAAAAGATATGCAAAATATTCAAAGAAAATGGCTTGAAAATAACAATAGAGGCCAACAAAAAGAAATGATGTCGATATGACATATCACCTGGTTTTATCTTTTTGCATAGGTTGTTCCTCGATGAAGGAAAAATCTCATACACCATATGTTTATCTTTTCAGTTTTTACTTTTCCATAAAATTTCACGGGCGGAGCAAGTTCAATCTTACAGATAAAATTTTTGCCAGGCACAAAGGCTGCATTTATGGAGGATCACATGACTTTTCAAAATATGCCGAATTCTGTTATTTTACAGAAAATTCTTATCACAGATATTGTGTGACCCTGAATCATCCAACTTACGGGTAATTCATTGCATTCTAGAAAAAAAGAATTGGGTACTATCTCACTGAACATATCACATTTTCCACTCACTTCGGTGTTGATTGCAGAAGTCTTAGAGTAGCTGCGGCTAGCACAATCATTATCTGACACACTATCTTTACAGCAAGAATCTGGAGGACGATTTGGAAGTACCTGCTCCCAGTCCTTAAAGCCTTTGACGCCACAGCAGTCGAACTGTAAAACAAAGATTTTGCTCTTGAAGAAATTCACAGCATCAAAGTCATAGTATAGATTTATGATAAATCAAAAGACAGAGATGTTAAGTCAGCGACAAAAAGTTACAAAATTATTGATGTTAAATAGATTTTACAACTATGACCAGTGAAATCTGTGTAGAGATCTAGACATGAGGTATTTAAACAAAAGTATATGAAGCTAGCTGGCTATAAATTTTATAACTTCAGGCTGTCATTTTTCCATCCATTAAGGTTTTTAAAAAATAATGTATCAAACCATATTTAGGTGAAATTTAATTTTTCTTTTTGAACATTGAATAGTCTAAGGTATATATCTATATCTATATCTATATATATATATATATATATATATATATTTATATAGCTATGCATGTACACCTTTGACCATGACCAGAAACAAATAAACTGATAAAGACCTACTCATAGGTGTCTGCATAAACCTATTATTCTTTCAGAAGTTTAACAAGTCCTTAATTTCCAGAGGAATATTATCCTGCAAGGAAAATAAACAAGCCTCACCTTACACCCAAATAAACCAATATTCCTCCAAGAGAAGGACATTTTGCACTAGTCTTAAAATTATTTTTCCTTTTCTTTCCCCTAAATTTTCATTTACATGCACAAAGCCAATTTAAGGTAGCAGAGTAGGATTTATTGAGGATCAAATGAACATTCAAAAGTTACACAATTCTGTAAATATATGGGAAATTCATCTCTGATCTAAGACAAAAATCTCATAAGGAATTTTGTCACATGCTCAATTTAATAAACTTTCAAAAACTGTAGCATGTATGAAATTAAACTATCATTTTGATTAAAAAAAAAAAAAATTGACTCATTGTAACTATGCAAAACTAAAAGATTAAGAATTTGTGTATTATCACCGTATACTGACACTATGATTATGGTACATGTATAACATCTTGATTCACATAACACCATGTTTCAAAAATGACAAAAAAAATGGCTTTTTATGATAAAACATGACCCTAGAGATAAATTTCCTAATCAAACTCTTGCATCAAAGCCATAACAGCAAAGCTTATAGTCAGAAACCTGAAAAAACCCACTGAATCTGGTAGCAAAAAAACATGGCTATAAAGTTATCAAATCTCCAAATGTATGTTCGAAGCCAAGAGCCTTGCTACTGAGTCAAAGCAATGACCAACAACTCATTTAAAAATGGTTCATAGAAGCAGCACACTACAGGTCACCTAAGACTTGAAATGTGAGAGGGGAAAGATTGCCTCCTCCAAAAATTTGAAAGTTATTCACCTCAGTAAAAGTTTGCTAATCTGCTATGCCTCATGACGTGTTTTGAGTGCACATTATGGTTTTGTCTTTCAACTTTGTTGTACTTTACTTTGAGTGACTGTCACCTCAACAAAAGAGAGAGAATGTTTGCATGGGATTAAGCCAAAAAAAATAAAAAAAATAAAAGCAGTTAAATAAAAAAATTAAACAATTCAAACCTGCTCCTGCAGTTTGTTCCAGGCATTAAAAACTCCAGTGTGAGTAGTCTCGTTATAGTTCTTGAGAGCTTCAGTCAAAACTCCTTCAACCTCACTTTCAATCTGAAAACATAGGAGAGAAATATGAGAGGAGGAAGGTGTAAAAATTGCATCAACTTCATTAAAAAGAAAATAGAAACTATTATAAAGGTCTTAGTGAAAAAAAAAAAAGTAAAATGACACCACTTTCTAGACTTGCAACCAACATAAGATGTACAGAAAATTTTTTTTTGGGATATACTTTGGATTATTTTTAATTTTTAAAATGCTCACAAGGGTTCAAGACATTTCTGAACAGTACCTTAGGACAGTTGTTCTGTTTAAAAATTAAATTTCTATATGCATGCATGTTACTAAAGGCATGATTGAGGCCAGTTTCAATAATGGGACAAACATTGTTATGTTTGTTCGCCATGACCAATAAAAATTTTTAAAAATCTCGGAAAAACTTCACAGAAGTGTTTGCAGCTTATCAAAGACATTCTCCCTCGCCTTTGTTACAATCATTGAAAAAACTTTATGCTTGAATACCAGGTACTTGGTTCGCATGTCTAGAGAATTTTGTGACTATGTTATCTAGATACTATTATAATAAAATATTAAAAAAGAATAATCAAACATAAAAAAGTTAAAAATCCATCAATGTTTCACACTGTCCAAAAGAATCACAATTTGAGCAGGCCACATTCAAGGGTATATTAGTTAAAACATGTTTTCTCAGATTATAATCCAATTTCTAAATGGTTAAAATTGAATTAAACTATGAATTCTGTGAAAAGAAATAATAGGATTTTTCTTTTCAGCAGAAGATTAGTATTATAATAAACATAACTTTCAAAAAATGCTAATTTCCTGATTTGAATATTGACATCTGCCATTTTTTTTTTTCACAATTTATTACTCAGCAGAGATGAACTTGTCACTATATGCAAAGAGTAGAGCTTAACTTGAATCAAGAGATAGAAGGCACCATTCATGAATAGAAAGCCAGATTCTTCCTCTGAATAATAAATTATAGTTCCATGCTACTTTGACAAAAGTATGTATACTTACATCCTCTCTGAGCACAAATCCAGCAATTCCACCAGAAATTTCCAGTATAAAGATAATGCCCAAGCAAACAGCAAACTGAAATGGGATATAGGTAAAACAACCAAAGTGAAGAAAAGTTCAAAATTTGAAAAAAGATTGATCAATGTGATCTCTCTGCTGTTTCTGTTAATGACTCATTCTAAACAGAGAGCATGTAACATATTAAACAACAGTCAAAACATCTAGAGATGGATTTATTTGCGACTATTGAAAGGGCAAAAAAACCCCCACGCAATTCCGCGAAAAATTGAGATCCCTGTGACAGTGAACATGCTTTCTTAAAATTATGAAAGCCCTATGTAAGATAAAACTGATAAAATAATATCTATAGCAACAACTTTTGTCCATAATCTATTAAAAAAAACCTTGAGTTTTGGTTGTGACTTAATAGCAGAAATCCTGGACTTAGCTTCAAGGTGCATATAAAGAGATGTGATCCATCCCTTCTACCTAATATTGGACTCCACCATAAACATCTTTCATTGAGCACTTTGCTTTTAAATCTAAAAATGATAACACATTTAAAAAGAATTCATAAAAGTATTAGCAACTCACCGTCATTGTTAGACAGTAGTTCTCCTTATAGGCACCACAGCAACCAAAGAAGGCCAAGAAGAAAATGAGCACTCCCACAATAATTAATAAGATGCCCGGACCCATGTAATCATTGCCGAAGAAATCATAGTACTCCTTCAGCTGGGCCTGTACATAAGCACCTGCAGCTATGAGAGTCACACCTGCAAGCTGAAATGACAAGAGAAGTATACGAATACATGAACATACATAAATTATAATACTGTCAATGTTCTGTTAACCAAAATTTTAATTTTCAAACTTAACTCATATTTTAATAGTTGCGAATAAAATTGTTGCCTGTAAACTTTTCAGAGTAAAGTTTCCTTCCCAAATGAGGACTTTTAGTAATCTAAGATCTATCTTGGTGGACACTTTACAAGGCAACATACAACTTGACTTATGTTTTGAATAAGCTATTAACTCAAATCAAACAGTTTTCAAACAAAACACAAATCGGATTTTTAAATTAAAAAAAAATACATGCCTGAAAATGATATGGGCGTTTAAAAAAAACTGCAAAAATCCTTTCATGTAATTTAATCAAATACTTCCATTTCATGATTTATTAGTTGACTTGGTATATCATTTTTAACTCAGATCACTCAGGGGACCCAAACATGCCTGTAGACATATGATTTGAAGTTCCGCATTTATACATATATATGCAGAGAGAGAGAGAGAGAGAGAGAGAGAGAGAGAGAGAGAGAGAGAGAGAGAGAGAGAGAGAGAGAGAGAGAGAGAGAGAGAGAGAGAGAGAGAGAGAGAGAGAGAGAGAGAGAGAGAGAGAGAGAGAGGGAGGGAGGGGTGTCTATAGGTCTTGGCCTAGATCTAGATCTAGATTCTAAATAAATCTAGTCTAGATCTAGTCTATAAATTAATCTAGATCTCTAGATTCTAGAATCTAGATCTAGATAATCTAGATATTTTTTCCAGGTCAGCCTATAGGCCCTATCGTTTTAGACTAAAGTAAGCTCTGAGTCCATATGCTAAAGATCATCTAAATTTTATGTACCAATTTTATATTGAGGTCTAGATTTTAAATTCTTGATCTAGATCTAGATCTTGTCTGGGGTTTGATATTTCACTTACCACAAACATAAGGTTGAACAAGAAGAGAAGGTACTTGACACATTTCATTCCTCCCTCGACCATCTTGATGTTTTTTGTGAAATCTCTTACAATCCTAAAATAAAATGTCCAAGGCGCTAAATAAATAAGTACAAAGAGCTAATACTTCAAAATTAAAAGTGCAATAAATGAAAATTTAAGTAGATAGTCCGACAGCAAGTCAAGACTGCTAAGTAATGGCCTGCAGAGTGCAGACAGAACACGGAGAGTTGGATTATTTCAGGCTAGCCGAGGCCTTGCACTTTCGTGGCGACACGTTCGATAAAATTACTACGCGTACAACAACAATAACCTCTTTTCCCAAGTCTACAATAAAATAGACCGGTGAATATTTCAACTCGATTAATCTAGATTGTCTGATGTTTCAACGACAACTAACTTCTAAACTATAATATCGAGCTTGAGAGTGTGTCTTTTATCAAAGCAATAGTTGTCGAGCATTCTAAAACAATTATTCAGAATCACATGCTCATCTGACGTCACATGAGCAATAATAAAACAATTTTGGGCTTTGTACCGTTCATAACAAAATTTTTGGGTACCAGATTTAGCTTCCAAGATAAAGTGCGACCACAGTAACCATCTTCTGTATTTGATAATTTGCCTTATAAAAAAACAAACAAACATTACTTTACAGATAATTGAAAACAATGTATTTGTTATAACAATAGGAAGTGTAACGTTAAAAAAAAAATTCAGAGTGGTTTTAAAAAAAAAATCTGGATCATTAGTTGCTCTCATCTAAATATAGGTATACTGTAACCGAATGCGCGTGACGAGGGTTTTTCCTTACAATTAAATGCCCTTCTCTTATTTTAAATCATTGATATTTATAGTGCTTTCATTTGCATTGAGGAAACTTTTCCTCAAAACATCCCATAATTAACTCTGAACATGAATCTCACCAGGAAATTTCAGCGACTGCCTATTTATTTCCTCTTTTCTTTTTGCTTTCTTTTGGATCCATGTTAATTCCTCTGAGACACTGTATACATGTACTTATGTCACCCCCTTCTCACTAAATACCCCACAGAGTACCTTTTCTTGTGATGCTGTTGTTATCACTACCTACCTGTCATGCAAAAACAACTTTCTTTCCAGAAATTTGGGTGAAACTTACATTATTCTACATTTTCAGTCCTCCTTGATGGCTAAAAAAAACAACCAAAAATTCTGGAGGAGATTTTTACCTCAGAAAAAGATAGAAAAGAAGCGAAATGTTAGTTAAGTTCTATAACATAAGCAGAACCTAACAAACTACTTGAAAAAAATGGCGCCAACAAAAAATGTAACATAAAAAAATCTAGCTTGAAAGTCTGTATTTCATCAGAGAGTCAAGCCAATTAAAAACAAAAAAAATTTTTTTTTCTTGTTATGGTAATTTTTGCATGGTTTTAAATTTCCATGTTTTCAAGTTGTATCCCTGTTAACTACACGTCAGATTGAAATCACATGAAGACTTTAAAACAGAGA
>JAWDGP010005012.1:0-10620 GCA_033675545.1 Elysia crispata | reverse complement strand
TATTAGCTTCAGTACTGCATGAGGCTTATCCAATTTTCCACAGTGATCTTATGTTTATGATTTTAATCAAAGAGGAATTTAAACATCATCATTAACTCCGAGAATACCCTAAAAGTTTGAGGCAGTGATATAACTTATCGCAGCTGGAGTATCAAGAACAGGCAATTATAAAAATTTTTGGTGGATATTCATTGGCTTCAAATAAGGTTTTCTAAAGGTCTTCAACAAAGGTTAAGAAACAAAAGGAATTGCTGCTTTTTGCGTGTTGAAAATTCTTCCTTTTTCTTTTTCGTATAGCCAAAAAAAAAAAAAAAGCATGATGGCTTTCATGCATAAAAAGCGCCCTGCCCGGTCTTGATTGATGGTACTCACACAAGTATTGAGTGATATCGCACATGGAACTTTGAAGACATTTTCCCAACTTTTTTGTCCTAGATGAGCGAGCATTGAATTCCATGCTGACCTTTTGCCCCTGGGAAGAGAAGACAAAAAATCATGGAGAATGATAACTAGATTTGAATCTATTCAATTATGAATCGTGTAACAAGGCAGAGTGGAGGATCACATGGGAGGCTTACAACTGGTATTTGTCTTTCCCAACTGATCCTTACCCCCCCCCCCTTGAAAATGAATTAACTATTCATATTATTATAGGAACTGGAAAATGATAGATTTGTCTGTTGGCAGCATAGGATATGAGAAAGGAACTCAAATGCCATAAATTTAAGAAAGACAGGCCACCGCTATAAATTTGATTACTTTTGCAAGGATTGCTGTCTACTGTTGTTCTTGCAGCTTTGACATTTACTGTTACTATTGCTGCTGACATTTCATTACTGAAATAATGAAATATCAATACAGTTGCTGGGAGTCACTATCATTACCTCTGCACCTCTTTTTGCCACTTCTTCTACCATTGCTACTATTTAAAATGATAAAGGTAAAAAATGATGAAAAAAAAAGTAAAACAAGCTACACAACTAAAGGAAAAAAAACCCCAAAAAACCTGAAAAGATAAAAAAAAAAAGACATTAAAATTCTGAAGTTTGCAAATGGACATGAAAAATAATCTTTGGAACAATGATGGTCAAATACATCCAAGAACTATTTTCGCTTCTCGGTATTTTGTCAAGATCTTAAAGTCTCTGATCTAAGAAAGAGTCTTATTTTTTTACTATCTCCCTCAACTGCGAGTCCAAATCAATTCTTAGAAACCAAACTAAGTATGGGGATTGCTCTGCTCCCCCTACGGGCACCCCAGTAACGTAAAAAGTAAGAAGAATAGTGCTGAGAAAGCAAACACCATGATTACGACTGTGCTAATTCCAAGAAAGAGTGCCGTGCCGTGTCGCCGCAGTTAGGACTTATTCTGACTAGTCAGATAGAAACAGTGGCTGCGATAACCAGAAACTTAGCTACCCCTTTGATAGCTCTATTTTAGATACAGTTACAGATTTATAATAGTGTATAGAATTTAACTGTATCTAATCTACCTGCCAGCTGGCCCGGCCTTTTTTAACTACTGTGATATTGTGATAGTTTAATTTACTTGTCACTCCCTTTTACATCATCCCACCATTATTTTCATCTGTTGCCTCAGCAGGAGATGTCCAAAATCGGCCCCATACTAATCCAAACTCCTACCAAACCTCTACTAAATCAAGAGATCCCAGCCTTCATACTTATTCAGCCCTCCAACTAAATTCAATTGCTGGAAATCCAGCCAACCCGCTGGCACTCAACCTCTCACATCTCTCCATTGTCTAATTATTCTGTTTAAGCCGATCTAAGGCCCCCGAAGCATAGTTATTTACTGTGTGGTTATTATAACTCTAGACACTTGATTACAGTATAAATACGGCATGCCAATGTCTACTTGAGACACGTGATCGCCGTACATTTACGGTCAGCCTTTTCCTAATCCGGCTTATCTTTATTCCAGTGCAGTATATATGTACGACCCTGTTATAGTGCACTCACGCAATGGAAATTTCCACTGTTTTATAGAATGGTTTTACTATCTCTAACATCATTGGTCATGGTCCAGAAATAGTAACCAATGAAAATCCTTTTTATTTTATATCTCGTGGACGGGATAGAAAAGTTATCCTAGATTATCCTGTGATCCTGTTAAAAGCAGGTGGTCCCTGTTGACAGGCTTGCTTGGGACCAGGCTAGGCTTAGCTCCGCTTGAACAGTGGGGGGGGTCCCTCTTTACTTAACTGTCAGTATGACTATGAGATGAGAAGGGGGCTAGGCTAGCATCTTGAAATTTTTACTGGAGTGGTTGTTGAGGGTGTGTATGTGTTTTTTCTTACGTCAACAGGGCCTTGTCTTGATGTATTAGGGTTTTATAGTCTCCTAAGCCTGTTGTGTCTTGGGTGGGGGAACAGTTGTTTGGTACCTTGTAAGCAAGCATGAGAAACCAGGCTTCATGGCGCTCTGGCCATGCTTGAGCACTGATGTGTTGTGATAGTACACACGTGTCTTATGTAGGCCTGTAGTCACTGTCTGAATGATTGAAGGTTTGGATATGTGTGTGTGTGTGTGTGTGTTTGATATGAGTGAGTCATGAAACATTTTACTGTTAACTTTTGTCTCATAAGTGGATTGGTGCAATGGGCAGTGTTGGTACCATTAGAGAAATGCATGCTTGATCCTCAGTCTGATTCAGACCTCGCTACAGTGTTATCTCTCCTCTCACGTAAGCATACCAGAACCATTTCAATTCTCAACAACACTTCCCTCTCTTTCTCTCAGTCTTTCATAAAAGAGCTCTTATTTGGGGAAACTGATTGGAATTGATTTTAATTTTAAAGCCCAGTTCGTAAGCTTTAAGAAAATATATGGGTTTACAGGTAAGAAAACATGTTTTCAAAGCCATGCAATCAAGGTGTAAAACTGCTGTGCCACGCTCAAGTTTTGTAAACACTAGGCAGGCCCCCCTGGCAACCTTACAATTAGTGACCTACTTCAGCCTGACCTAGCTTTGGGGGTAATTGTAAACCTTCATAATTGTTAGGGTGTTGCCATTTAGGACCAAGGTGAGACTATTGTTAGGATATTTCAGAATCACCTGAAAAGGGCTTCAACTTTTGATAATTCACTATACTTCTTTGGATTGTGCAGTCAACCAAAAGAAAATGCAGTTCTTTTTTCTTGGGTGATGGATAAGATCGCAAAGCATTTATGAAAACTGAGGGACCCACTTTCCAGTGGACTTTTTTTCTTATTATCTCCTTAGCAAAGAAGATGAGATGTGGACTGTTTACAAGATGAAATTTTGCAATAGACTGTCCACAACTAGCTGGTGAGAAAAGTTGAAGGTAACATGGACTTTGTGGAAAGAATCCCATCATCTGTCAGTTCAGCAAACCAGATAAGGCCAAAGAAACAGTATGAGATGAATAGTTGAAGAGTATTTCTACCGTCCCATTTCATGACAACATTTGTATGCTATTAAGCAGTTCTTGGTCCCAGCAAAAAAAAAAATAGTGGTAAGAAAGAAAGTTCACCAAAGTTTGCACTTTTTATCCCAATAAAGGACCGGTGCGACAATGCATTGCTGCCAAAATGGAAGATTTTAGTAGGGTAGACCACCAAGCTCACCTGGAGGCAAAACATCAGACTCAAGAGGAGACAGCTGCTGATAAAAGCATGGCCAGTGATGAACTTTTTAAGTGGAAGATGGATTTACAGGCAGTGTTGATCTGCCCATCTACACAAAGTTGAGCGTGCACAACATGTCATTCTACAATCTGGGCAACAAAGAGGTTTTGAAAAACCCAAGGTGACTGAACTAATAATATGTTTGCTTATTTCTATTTGTATAATGCACATTCAATGAATACACATATGTATCAAAAAGCATCAAACAATTAAGACAAGACCAGGAGCCATGGCTATAGGTACCAGAACAAATGAACAGCTGAATCCAACATCTCTCTTCAACTTGCCAGTCGTTGTCAAACATAATTGATGCAAGGGCATATCCAGAGTAATTCCTCTCACAGTAATGTTGAAAGAATGTTACTGTTTATATTTTCACATCCCATGACTATGCCACTGTGTTAAACCTTTCTAGAGGTCATTATGAAGCCCAAAAACTTTATTGAAATCAATATGCCCTGTAAAAAAATAGTGAAAAATCCTAAGTCTGTGAAGTCAGAGTGTAAAAATATGTATAGAGCATCCAAAAACTCAAGTGTAAAAATGATCTTCAAGCTCAGGTGGACAGATGACTGACATTAGTAGCAGGTTATGCCAACTGGAATGTCCAATGATCTCAAGAACTTTTCACCATTATTTCTTTAGAGACTTCCCATCAGTGACAGAAAGTTTGAAGATTTGCAAAACATGAAAACTGATGTCATTCTCTGCTCACAGTTTTTTGACAGCCTGACATTAAATTTTAACATTTTCATTGCATCATTTTGACTTTTGCTTACAATAAACTTATATGTCCACCATGAGATATCCTTCCTACAAATTAGAGTGTGAAGGACTCACTTTATCCAGGGATGTGCAATTGGAAAGGCTAGCTCACCATGGCGACACAACAACGTCCCCCCTAGAGGAAGGCTGCGACTTAATTGAGAATTCCCCTTCTTTCAGACAGAGTAGACATGCCACACCCGGATGTAGTAGCAAAATTAATGTCCCGCTCTCAACAACAACAGAGGATGGCTGAGCGTGACAGAACCACCCCAAATAAGACCACATTGATCATCACCATGAAGGATATGACAACACCCTTAGAAATTAGATCTCACCACAAGCCCCGCGCTTGTCAACAGCCCTGGAACTCATGCCAGGCATCCTGTACCGCGAAAGTTTTAGAAGGCTGTCACAAAATCCAGGCGTCTGGTAAGGTACAACATATGCGGAAACTAAGATTCCCCCCCCCCTCCCAAATCTTAGAGATTCCCGCCCCTATATCACAAACAAGTCCACCTTAAGAACCAAAAGTAAAAGAGAGTGGTAAATGCAAAATGATAACATCACCCGACAAGGGTCGCCCAATCCAACATCATCCATGAGGGCCACCAATCTCCTGGAAATAACAGCAGTTGTAGCACAGGGATGCCCTCAAGCATATGCAGGAGCTACATGACAAGAGCTAGGTGGCACGTTGGGAACCATCAGGAGGAGGCCTTTCAAGAACCTGGCCCTACAGAGCAGCAAGAACACGACACGCTCATCCTGCTGTGGCTGGCCAGACCCAGCTCCTGCCCAGTCTAAGACTGTACAACTAACACCTCTGGGGTCACAGTGGCCGCCAGTATTGACCACCACCTTGTCCTGAGGCACCAAATACAGATGGGCAGGAGACTGGAATTGAATCCTCTGCAATAAGACAAGGGAGCACAGTGCAGGGATCCAAGACACACAAAAAGAGAGAGTGGGCAGATAAGACATCCCAGAGGCCCGCCAGCCACTGCAGCAAGATGCTCCCTCATCCACTAAAAAACGACGCAAGACGAGCCCCATGATGATAGCAACAGCAAAACTGACAACGAGGATGACACAAACCAATCCAGCCTGGCCGCAACACAAGTCAGACACCCATCCCCAGCCAGCAGAGAGGAGAGACCAATGAGTACACAGGCGAAGGGGAGTAACACACGCAGAGAACAGCCTTCCCCAGACACAAACTAATTGGATGCCACCCCATGACATTGTAGGAAGGGATTCCAACCAAAGTATCAAGACAGGGTGAGATCCAGAGGACAACGCTCATGGGCGTCAGCTTTCGTCCAGACGCAGAACCAGTCAGAGGACCCGCAGCCTCCCCTGAAGATTGCACTAATGAAAATAACAGCTGTGCCCATACTTACTGAATGAACTTTGTAAAGCCAACATCAGTGGTCCGATAAGACAACGAAGGAGGTATGGGACCATCCAAGAAAACGATACTTCTCTAAGTACTAATGACCAGGGAACCGTAAATCACTATAGGCTCCCCGGTGGCGCCCCACATCTCACTGAACAAGAGACCAGAGAATATGGACTCTCCTCCCATTAGGCCAAGTCCTGCGTCAATACCAAATCCAGTGGATCCTTTGTGGAAAGTGGAACTACTACACACAGCCAACAGACTGCTCAACAAAACCCCCATCCCCACCACCCTGGACAGAAACAACATCAACACTAGCGTGTGAATCAGGAATCCTCCAGCCACACCAGAGGCAGATGAGCCCCAAGCCTGAGCCCAGGTCCTCCACCAGAAGGAATGTAATGTCAGAAGCACATTGCTTTTTCTAAGTTTGTTTTACAGCAGAAAACAATGTTGATACAGTGGAGTCCACTTATAACTACAATTGAAACAACGAGAACACGGTAATAGCGAGACTTTTTTTCAATCCCCGTTTTTCTCCCTTCTTTAGCTTTGTAACTACGATTCTGGAATAACGAGAACAAATGGATAGTGAACTCTGTAATAACGAGAGATCGCTGACCCTCGTGTTCAAATAAAGTCATAGTCCTAAGGGCCCTTTCGCAGCCATTGTGTCGCAAATGACAAAGACCACGCATGCCGCACTCAACTGTGAAGAAGATTGCGGGCCAATAAGCTACTTCACTGCGTCACCCATCGCATTGCTTGTGTCGAAAGCGAGAGGCTGGCACACGCCTCTCACTCTCTGCACACTAGGTCTAAGCTAAGCCTAAGAAACAATAACCAATAAGCACACCGCAGTAGGATGCCTCTCTTTATTACTACCCTTTCCCACCACATGGGCACTGACTCTCACCGAAGAAGAGAAAATAAACGCTTTCCACCCAAAACAACTGAAAAAGGTTCTAAACATTAAATTTCCAGTAAAAATCACAAATAAGTCACTGTATAAAAAATGCCAGGAAAAGCCCCTCTCGTTGCAAATTCTAAAAGCCCGGTGGAACCTCTTTGGGCATATTCTTCGTAGAGACAGCGACATCCCTGCCAACAGAGCAACAAGAGCCTACTTCATCCAATATGGCCACAAACTAAGAGGACGGCCGACAACAACTCTCCCAATCGTACTGAACAGAGATCTAGGACTAATTGACCATTTTAGACTCCATTCAACCGATGACCTGGTCAAAATCACTGAGCTCGCAAAAGACAGGAAACAGTGGAGAGAACTCTCTGCGAGGATAGAGAAAGCTGCCGAAGCTTCACAGACGGTGAACTGGGTGCGACACGGCAATAAGTCAGTAAGTAAGTTCCCCACCACCCGCAGTTCGCACATGGCCTAGCCCACCCAACCACCACGTAGCACGCAGTGTGCGATGGTATAGGCCTAGCTGATCACTGATAGAGTTGTCAGTCAGTCAAGGTTTGATTGTTACAGTGATTAGATCGCTCATCTTCAATCCACGTCGCCAATTCCAAGACAAGTGGAATAACGAGAACTCGGCAATAACGAGAGAAGGCGTCTGGTCCGGGCATTCTCGTTATACCAGAGTTTTACTGTACTTTTACACTTATTTTTGTGTTTATCACCAAGCTTAACAATGCCTTTCCAATTATAATCAACTAAAAAATTTCAGTTTAGTTTTAAAGTCCTCTTCATTCCACTCATAACTTATAGAACTCTTTATAACCTTTTTATTCTGAAATAACGTTATATTTTGACCTCTTTAAGTTTTATTTGTATTGGAATATTCAGAAAATTCAACAGAAATATTGCTGCGCTAAATATGGACTTAAAAGGTTTTGTACAATTTTTATTTTATTTTTCAAATAATTTGAGATGTTAAAATTATCTATGTAAGACATTCCTTATTGAATGAAACATCGATGTTTAGAACTATTTATTGATTCCCTGGTATGTGTGCTATAGTTGATAAAAATTAGATGTGTGTGTAGTTACTTTGTTCAGTCTTTTATAAATTTTTCACATTCTTGTAAGATAAAGTAAAAATAAAAAAAATCAACCTAAAATCCTCAAGATAGATTATCCTTTACTTAGGCTGGTAGATAGGCGCAAAAAAAAATTAACATTTACTCCGGATCCAGTATGCATAAAGTGAAAGAGTCAACAAAATATTTCTTCCAAAAAATGATCTAACATCTACAAAAATAGAGTATTATACGGTAAGAATTATAAACCTTAAAAATGTACACCAAATCTTAATCTCTTGAAATTTTACAATTAAAAAAAAAAAAAACAAAGATAGTAAAAGAGTACATTTCACAGCTACAACTCTCACTTGGGCATACCCACCGACCAAGGTGCAGAAGAGTACAACTCGAAGCAGGCCTGCTTAATTACATAAATCATTTTGCATCAGGTAAATGAGCATATCTCATTGTGACATTGGTGCAAAGAAGCTTATCTCATCTATGTACATTATTTTTTGCTTTTAACGTTTAAAAAGCAAACTGTTTCACAGAGCACCGGAGCAAACAATGTAAGAATATTTTTTTTACATTTTGGTCACTGATGTGAAAATATAATACTTTGTACTCCACAGCTCAAAGCTTTATAAATATGAGACATGTCATTTTGAAAGCACAGTGGCAAGTGGCAGTCATGTAGCAGTCTGAAGATAAACTAAGATATTTATCAAGAAAATACATGGTTATCAAACTGTTCTTTCATTTTCATCTACAATGGATCAGGCAGTCTTATCAAGAGTTACTTTAATATTTCTGAGTACATTTTGCTTAGCGCCTTCTGAAAAAAGCAGGTCAGTCTGAATCAAGCAACTAACTGATCTCACTGTAGAGGTTCAAGATGGCACTTCAATTTTAATATCCATTGTAGAGACATGCAAGACCAATTTTTATAATTAAGACAGCAATTTCACTCAATATTATCAAGGTTCATAAAATCAATGACAACTCCTGAACCATCAGATCAGCAAAGAGAGATAGAGAAAGAGGATTGGCAAAAAAAAATCATAGGTGGGCAACATTATTAATCCAGCACAGACACATAGGACTTTCATCACTGACTACAAATGTTCAAATTCTATATCAATTTGATCAGTGAAATCAAAATCAAGAAACCAAGGGTTTGATTTGAACAAGGCCCTGAATAATATTCAAGCACATCAAGCATACCAACATGAGTGCAACTGAACGAATAGACTAAGTACAGCGAAGCTTGTTGTAGAAAAGCCAACTCCTGCAGTAACCAGCAGGTGGGAGGGTCAGTAAAGTAAGGAGAAAAAATGCAAATGATCTGCTAGAATTTATAGATCATGTATTCAGAAACTTGAACATATGAAGCGAGCAAATAAAGAATGCAACAACAATAAAGAGCAACGGAACACTCCAGGAAATTAAAAATAGTGATTAAAAAAAAATTCTATATCAATTTGAGAATTTTTTTTTTTAGACAATGCAAATACTTGAAATAAATTATGTGTTTTGAGAAAAGATATCTATTTCATCCCACCACGGACGTTTTGACATTAAAAATAAAACATATCTGTCTGTGAAAAGGGTGTTGCAAGCATAAATCTATTGATTTGGTATGTTGACAAGCCAATTCCAACATAAGTGGTTAGCTCAGGCTTTGCCTTTGATTGTTGCAGTTAGAAACGCAGATCACAGGTAAGGCTGTATGTCGGATTCATTATTTGAAATTAAGTGTGCAACGAGAAAACCTTTATCATTTGTGAATTGGAATCATAGTCTATGGCAACCTGAAGGAAAAAAGTAAATCAACTTATAAGTACAGATCTGTCCAGAATGCATAGAGAGCTGGCATAGTTAAAAATATCCCAACCATTAACTGTAAAAGCAGTGCAAAGATTCAACATCAGAAGGAGAAGCCTTAAAAGCTTTTCGACAACCTGAAAAGACAGAGCCGTTTCAAAAGAAAAATAAAGACATCAGAAACTGAAAAGCCTGCGACTCATAACTTGCAATTAGCAAAGAAAAGAAACTTCATTTACAAGAAAGACAAATGTATAATAAAGCATAGTCAAAAGTGCCACAAAAAGAGTAGGACACTTGTACACTGCCAATCATAAAAGAATTGTGAAGAGGTGTTACTTCTGGATATTTTTATATTTTACCTCATAAAGTGTTCCAGTTAGGAAAAGAGCAAGCAGTGCGTTGAGAGGAAATGGAGATTGATCAATGGTAACCCATTAAACCAACAAGCTTGTTGAAAAAAAAGATTACAAACCAAAGGCTACATAAAGAAAATGTAGGTGATAAAATATGAAAGTTTGGATTTGTATTTATCACTACAGTAGTATCAAAATATTTCAAGAAATACCAAAGACTGAGATGTGATATTAAGTGAGGCAGTAGTTGTACAGGTATTTTTGTGTATAAGAGGCAAGAAGTAGAGGACTCCATAGAATACTTGTGGTATTTTGTTATAGAATCAGGTTGATCCACCAAATACCTTTGAGTCTGTTCCTCAACCCTTGCTAGAAAAATGATAGGAAAATTCACCAAAAAAGTCCACCATGCATGTGATTGTCTGAGCTTAGACTCTGTCAACTAACCCCCCTGTCAGAAGCTAGTACTTCAATTTTTTAAATAAATAACTGCAAGGTAAATAAAAAAATATAAATCCATAAATGCTTAATATAATTGTAGCAAGTTCATAACTGCTTGAGAAAAACTAATTAATGTTTCTATTCCATTGTCTTATGAGGACTCTTGTATGCAGT
>JAWDGP010005011.1:132500-155000 GCA_033675545.1 Elysia crispata | reverse complement strand
CCTCACATCTGAGCTGTCTGGAGCCTGTCACGGTACCGACGAGGTCGGAGTATGTCTGGAGCGGTTACTGTTACCGCTGGGATCCGAGCAGACTTAACGATAATTATTGCAGACCTCCCCGACACCCCCCCTCTCTCGGGTCGCGACAGTTCAGTAAACACACGGCTTGCCACGGGTTTAGATATATTAGCAGCACCGGAGAGTGTTAAAAGTGTTTGCCGGCAGCACAACACAATGTAATCCTAACTTGTCTTCTCCACAGTGAGTTGACGGAATGCATTGAAAAACGCACGTAAGGTTTAAACTTCCAGGCTCGCGTCTCGCCTGTCCGTATGTGTGTGCCTGTGTACAGCAGAGATTTCCTTGTTTCCAGCGACAATCACATTTTGGTAAGTCAAATCAGTAGCGTAAGCACGTGTTGCACCTTGCGATTCCATCAAATATTTTTTTTTTAACTTTGACGAAAAAAAAATCAATAAAAAAGCGCAAAAGAAGCGATAAACCTTTTACGATGTTAATATCCAGATTTTTGTATTTAAAGTTGAAAAAGAGAGCAAAATTACCGAGGTCCTGAGAATCCTGTATAAACCAGATGAATCTGTAGGTCTGCGCCTCTCTATCGTATTAGGTTGATTTGTTTTATTAAGTTATTTTTAAAGAATTTCGCAATCCTGAATCTACAAAACTATATTATTAATTTTATTTTTAGATGGTTTTCTGGACGTTCTTGTGAATATTCAACATGCGCTCATTCTCATGAACCGCAACCATAAGTTGTTAAATAGATTATATAGCAAAACATAGACAAACACATTTTAATTTCAGCATGAAGATTAAATTCCTTAGATTTGAACTATTTAAACCAGTAATTTGAATAACTTGTTTTAATCATTGCACACCTGAAGTAGCTCATGGAATTAAAAAAAAATATATTTTAAAGTTCCCAAGCAAAATTATTGTAAAACTTTTAAAATCTTCTTCCCGAACCTTCTTGCTAATCGAAGCTTTTTGTCGAAACAGAAATTACTTTAAATGTAAATCTTAGACTTTTTCTTTAAAGAAATGAAGAAAAAAACACAGGTTGAATAGAGATACTACTAGAGGGAATTGAAAAGAAAAAAACAAAAATTACAGAGTCGATGACAAGAGGTCAAAAAACATAATAACACAGTGCAAGCGCAAAAAAAAAACAATTGAACATTTTTTCTTGCCATTTATATTGTACACGTTTTCTTTTAATATTTGTTTTTACATAACGGTACTTTGACGAGGAATGCTAAAACCGTTGCTGCTTCTGCTTCTTCTATCACTGACGTCATAATGATAACATGTACAACTGCTGCTGGTAATACCGCTATTACTACTACTACTACTACTACTACTACTACTACTACTACTACTACTACTACTACTACTACTACTACTACTACTACTACTACTACTACTACTACTACTACTACTACTACTACTACTACTACTACTACTGCTGCTGCTGCTGCTGCTGCTGCTACTACTACTACTACTACTACTACTACTACTACTACTTCTACTTCTGCTGCTGCTGCTGCTGCTGCTGCTACTACTACTACCACTACTATCACTACTACTACTACTTCTACTTCGACTACTACTACTAGTACTACGATAACTACTGCTGCTGCTGCTGCCACTACTACTACCACTACCACTACCACTGCCGCTGGTGCTGCTCATAAAATGGCTACTGCTATTTTCCCCTACATATACACGTTTTACTGTTTATACTACTATGACTCCTATAACATAAAAAAACCAACGACGCGCATAGGCGACATTAAATAAAGCTACGGTTGTTACCAGTGGTTTATGGTACTAATCAAAACTAACACAGCAATTAATGAAGTGCCTCTCTTTACTGTCTAAGGTCAGAATATAAACCGTATTAAACCCATCGGAAGTATTGATTACCTCCCCTTTAACTAGAACCGAGTTATTGTAGGCCTGCTTCGCTAGTTATGGAGTTTTGAGAAATCAATCAATGGATTCTCCCCAATCAAACTGCCACCAATTCTTTGCTGGCACTACTTCAAAGCCTGCGACTTCATATATCCGAGTGCTGATTGCAACCACCCGCATGGTGCCGACTGGTGGTTTACTTTGGCCGAATAGCTTGGAAGGAAACCAGCGGTTTAGACGAGTCTATTATTGTTTCGTCTGAATTCCATAGCGCAGCAGTAACAATTGGGGATTGTAATGGGTGTAGTGTGAGGTCCTTGGCGGTAGAAACGATCGAGTATTTCATCTCTTAGATGATCATAAACAGTCAGAATGTAGCGAAATTAGAAAGATCAACCAATGGTCCACACATTCTTATAGTCCATACTAAGGTTGCCCGCAACAATGGCAGGAATATAAAGTTTTGAGTCTACACACATCTTTTATTGCTGACTGGTGAATGGTTGTGTTATGCGCTAAATTGTTATTATTGAAACATTTTCGGTTTTTCTTTCACTACATAATGAGAAAAGAAATGAATGTGCATAAAAAATACCTACTGTATTTACATTAGGCCTGGATATTAAGTTAAAACTATCCCAAACCTTTAGCGTCTCGTAGCAGAAGCAGTAAACTGTTTCTTTCACGTATTTTATCATCTCTACTAATTTTGGCACGGGCTGTTGATCACCTCTGTATAATTATTATCTACACCAATCGACTTGACATAGGTGATAACAATTCTGTACTCTCAATGCGGCTGCTTTTAAAAAGAGAATAATTGAAAAAATCGCCGATATTTTCACCCAATCAAATTCCTCTGTTTCATTCTCTGCGTTGTTTTGCTTTGTGCGTTGACGCTGTGCGACTTGCGGCAGAAACAGCCTCACGTAGCATCTGAGTAAGATTCTTTCATCGAAATAAAGGATAGCGACTAACTGTGCATTTTACAAATATGTATTTTAGATCCTTTTCGAATGCTTATTAGAAAACTTCGAATTTTCGCATAAAGAGCATAAAAGAGCACCTATATACAGTGCATTCTAATAACTAACTGGCTCATCAAATGATAATTGGGGATCTTTACTTAGGTCAGCTTACAGTAAAGCCACCTGTAAGTAACCAATGCCGCTTTCCCCACTTGTTTTAGCTCTCTGATTTTTTTTAAAGTATAGATACTCTATTTTTTTACAGGTTCTAGATTTTAAACGTTTGATGAATGCAATCCAGATCTATGGCTTAGAATCCTGTTGTCGAATTGCCTGTGTTTGGCACTTTCTTAGCCTATTAAGATTATTATTCTAGATCTAGATGTCTTAAGATTTTTTAAAGATTTTGATAAATTTTAGATCATTCTAAAACCTGTTTTGCATTATAACTTTTATGCTTCTCCTTTTTTAACTGATTCCCGGACTGGTTATTTTCTTATAATCAGTTATTGCCTTGTTTAAGTGTGAGTTAACTCTTTCCTCTCCCCCCCACAAAAAAAAAAAAAAAAGAAAGAAAGAAAGGCACTTAAAAAACTGAGTTTATAAAATTGATTTTATCTTAATTCAAACCTAATACTTTTTTTTATTTATAATCAGTTTTCATTGAAACATATTTTTGAAAATCAATTTAAATGTGAAGAGGATACAGAGAAGTAAAGCCCATTTTAGTGTACGACACAAAACAAAACCGATGAAAGTTCTAACGTCTGTGGGACAAGGCAGCTTCAAGAGAGGCAGAAGAAAGCATTTTTTTTTCAGTTATCAGTTTTCAGGCTGATAAATTTTTATTGAGCATTAAGATTTTCTTGCTTGGGAAAATATAATCGAACAACTATAAAGGTTTTCTGCGTATGAAAAATATAATTCGGCCGTGAGAAACAAGTCTGAAAGTTTTATGAATACTGCTTTGAATATAATAATTATTGAAGATTATCTGAGTGTAAGAAATATAGTGGTGTATGACTAAAGAATATTGTGTATGTGTGTGTGAGTGGGAGGTGGTGCGGAGGTTGGGTGTGGGAATAACTAATTTGAGGTCCGTTGATTGGTTTATAAGAGTAAAGGTTTTCTAGTTTTTGTTTAATATCAAAAAGAGTGTGTCTTTCTAAGATCCTTCCGGCTGACACTTCCGGTCCTCAGTGGCATCACGCGCTCTGCCTCACGGGATGAAAAGTTATAATTAGTTTTATTAACCTGATAGGAGGCGTGTGTAAGGATGTGAAAAACAGTTTGGGATTTTTTAAAGATAGCAAAACAATTCTTTTTGATATGCGTTTTTTTATTCTGTTTTTGTATTTTCATATAAATAATCGAGCAAGTCCTAGGTTTTTCTGCCTGAACGAGATATCAGTCTTAAGACATTAAGGGATTTAAAGTTGTTTCAGAGAAAGACTAAGATTCACAAGAATAAGACTTTTCTTGATATGCTGGAGATATTTTCCGGGAAGTCTTAAGTTAATTTTCTGGCTGTATTTCCGCAGTAAAAAAAACCCCGCTAAGCTCGATTGTTTTTACATAAAAAGTGGTTGGAAACCATTCAATAATTTTTTTTCCCGCAAATTTGAAACACGAGAATTTGTCCTGTTTTGATGGTTTCATAACATCAAAGTACTGCAGCTCTGGCCAACTGCGTGGTTTGGAAGTAATCATTCTATCACAATCAGGAAGCATGGCTAGATAGTGACTTTGGTTGGCTGAGATAGAGTTCATTATGTAGAATATCAGTTATCATCTATATAGGAATATTGGATCTATTATTTGAAAAGTTCAGAGGAAAATTATATAGTATACAATTACCTGAAATGCATCACATACTACAGTATAAAAATAAATAAACATACCTATCAAAATAGTACATCCTTAACATATTATTATTTGTATCATATTTAGAGCATATTACGGAAGAAAAAAATACGATCTAAAGACAGAGTTTATAGATGTGACATGATATATGGTATAATACGGTATTATATTTATAAATAACTGCGTGTAACGTGTTATAAAATAAAGATATATTTAAGGCAAGCAAGAAACTGAAGTTTGTAGATAAATTCCTGTTTAAATGCAAATCCGAGGGGGTTGTAGAAACATGTCGTTCAAACTTCACATTAGTCACGACTCAAAGGAGTCCCCATGCCGGTGGGTCTTCGTCTGTAGCACGCTGTGTCTAGCATTACGGGCTACAGAACTGTTTACATAATTCAAGTCGCCGTTTTGTCATCGAGCAGCACTAGTTTGTCTTACTATTGTTGTTGGGCTTTTCGCTGTGTTGACTATTGTAGCTGGTTCCACCCGAGCCTCACACACCAAAAGTGATCATTCCAGCCATTGGAGAAGAGAATACTTGGAGTATTCTTTGTTTTCATTAAATGACGTCTCCAATTAACTTTTGGTCGATGGTAATGCCGAGGTAGTTTAAAAGGTTTCGCTCTCTGAACAGCTTTGTCGTGCTAGGTTGGTGTTATTTCTGCTAATCTGTCACTATGTTAGTTCTGCAACGGTCTTACCTGTCTGGCCTGACTTGCGTGGGTTCTGGACAGGGATTTGATCCACCATCCCTCAGGAGATTAGCCGAGAATTCTACAAGGGCGCCGCACAAAGGGGGCAGCTTAGATCGATGGTGATTTACCGGAGTCCGACAATCAAGTTAGACAAAACTTGGGCTTAACACAAATCACACGTCCAGCGCAGGGTTAGAGCTGGTCAAGTTACAGCGGGGGTGGGTGACGGCAGATTTATACACACGCACATACATACATACATATATATATATATATATATATATATATATATATATATACACACATTTATTTATTTATTTATTTATGAAAGAGGGATATACGAGTCACAGAGAAAGAGACTTATATAGAGAGGGGATAGGTGAAGAAGGTCAGAAAAGAGACGAAGAGGGTGTGGAACGATAAAGAGATATGGGATGGGACAAAAAGAGAGTAAGAGAGAATGAGATGGGCAGTAAGAGAGAGAGAGAGAGAGAGAGAGAGAGAGAGAGAGAGAGAGAGAGAGAGAGAGACAGAGAGAGAGAGAGAGAGAGAGAGAGAGAGAGAGGGAGAGAGAGAGAGAGAGAGAGAGAGAGAGAGAGAGAGAGAGAGAGAGAGAGAGAGAGAGAGAGAGAGAGAGAGAGAGAGAGAGAGATGAGGGGTAAAATGACTACGAATTGATTGTCTTGTTATGTGACAGTGAGGCATAAAACAAAATAATATGTTTTATAGTTCACATAAAAAAGCTCTAACGTGTTGATATAAAATCCGGTTTCTTGCGTGTGTCAAAACAGACAGCTATGTGTAATCGGCCATTCCTGAAACAACAAACTATCATTGAGGCTAAATTCAAATACTTCCTTCTTTAATACTGTTATTCTTACTACAACTTTTTTTTTAAGCATAATTTGGCATCATCAGGTCTACAGAGGCTAATATAAATTTTACATGTTTCTGTATCCGAGTCATCATTCTTATAACAAACACTTGATCTATCATTAAATACTTTACTTGACTTTCTATGCCATCATTTTATATATTGAGCACAAAAAATATTGTACGACGTAAAAAGCTCATGCTAGTGAATTATCATCAATAGAAAAGTTTTTTTTTTTAAATCAGAAAGTGAAACCAGCTCTATTAATTACTCGTTTAAGATTTTCCAAACCGGCACTTAGGCCTATTTTGCTTAAACCCATTCTACGTGATAGTCAGTGACAAGAGCATTCATGACCCAAGAGAAGGATAATCTAACAGTAGGACTTTCCCATTAGCATTTCTCAGTCGACTTCTACAAATGACGTCAAAATCTGATTCTTTTTCAACAGAAAGTATGATGATTATATCCTGTGCAGTTTTTGTAAAGATTAAATCGACAATTTCAAATTTTTAAAGATAACCTTTTAATTCGACAAGATCAAGAATATAGACCTTGATCTAGCTCAGAGATTACAGGGAAATAGTACAGGAAGACGAGGCGTCATCTGCATTTGGGGTTGGTTTTGGTCTGAAAATTAAGGTCTAAGATCTGCTAAGATCAAATTTACACATTAAAGCCAGTACAGAGATCTTTATAGACTATTTTGCTTACAACTTTGTTCCAGCTGGTTAAATAGTTCTTGACATTAAAAACACGTATTTCATGAAGTGATAACAGTCAGAGAGAACCCTTAATAAACTGAGACACATCTTCACATCTGACGGAATTCATGAAGTCACTGGGCGAGGCCAGTTCCAAGTTAAAACAATTTTCTTTTTTATGTACGAGGGCATATTGATAAGTTTTGCCTCCAAGTCCATAACTTTGGAAATAATGAAGACAAACAAATGATACTTATACCAAATGAAAGGTCATTTTATTTAGCACCAGATGACATATCATTTTTCAACATAATCACCGTCCCGTTCGATACAGAGCCGCCACCGACGGACGACCTGTTGGATGCCGTCAGCGAAGAAGTCAGCAGTCTTGTCTCTGAACCAAGAAAGAACAGCATTCTTCACATCTTCGTCTGTCTCGTAACGGTTGCCCTTGAGGTAATCCTTGAGTTTTGGAAAAAGGAAGAAATCGCTCGGAGCAAGATCTGTGCTATAAGGCGGGTGCGGTAATGTCCGGAGGCCTAAACGATCTAAAGCCGTGCGAGTGTCCAAACTTGTGTGAGGGCGAGCGTTGTCGTGGATTACCTCAAGGGCAACCGTTACGAGACAGACGAAGATGTGAAGAATGCTGTTCTTTCTTGGTGCAGAGACAAGACTGCTGACTTCTTCGCTGACGGCATCCAACAGGTCGTCCGTCGGTGGCGGCTCTGTATCGAACGGGACGGTGATTATGTTGAAAAATGATATGTCATCTGGTGCTAAATAAAATGACCTTTCATTTGGTGTAAGTATCATTTGTTTGTCTTCATTATTTCCAAAGTTATGGACTTGGAGGCAAAACTTATCAATATGCCCTCGTAAAACCCTTTGAATTATAAGTGGAAGCCCACGTAACCACAAACTAAACTTAATTTGTGCACGTAACGATTTGGGAAATATTTGGGATTCTCAGCAACTGAAACAAATTAGTAAGTGTGCAGGTCGAAGATACATAAACCGGCGTTCTAGAATTGGGTGGTTAGTTGAGTTTTGATATGCATTTACCCAAATGGCAGCGGTAATGTGATAATCCGCCTTGTGCATGACACAAGTAAAAAAACTCTTGTTTTCTAATCCGCTATAGATCTCTTCGCTTTATCAAAATATTATTTGTGATCAAAATAATTATATTAAGTAGAATTGGTATCTTTTTAAAAATCCGCTGATTAATTTTGATATTTCCTGAACAGTTTAATGTTTACCAAGTAGTTGTGTGTTTCTTGAGCTATTTTAGATTATGATTGTGATTAGCTTGATGTCCACTGAGTAGTTTGATGTCTTGTAAGTAGTTTGATGTCCGCTGCGTAATTTGATGTCCCCTGAGTAGTTTGATGTCCCTTGAGTAGTTTGATGTCTCCTAAGTAGTTTGATGTCTCCTAAGTAGTTTGATGTTCCATAAGTAGTTTTGGGTCCTAGAGTATTCTTGTGAACCCGAATAGTATGATGTCCCCCGAGTAGTTTGATGTCCCCTAAGTATTTTGATGTCCCCTGAGTAGTTTGATGTTCCCTAAATAGTTTAGTCTACTTAGCATTTTGACCGTCCCTGAGTAGTTTGGTTTCCCTGAGTAATTTGGTGTCCCCTAAGTAATTTGATGTTCCGTGAATAGTTTTGGGTTTTAATGTATTCTTGTTGACTCCGAGTAGTTTGTTTGCTGAGTAGTTTGATGTCTTGTAAGTAGTTTGATGTAGTATATATCCGCTGAATAGTTAGATGTCCCCCTAGTAGTTTGATGCCCGCTGCGTAGTTTGATGTCCCCTGAGTAGTTTGATGTCCGCTGAATAGTTAGATGTCCCCCTAGTAGTTTGATGCCCGCTGCGTAGTTTGATGTCCCCTGAGTAGTTTGATGTCCGCTGCGTAGTTTGATGTCCCCTGAGTAGTTTGATGTCCGCTGCGTAGTTTGATGTCCCCTGAGTAGTTTGATGTCCGCTGAATAGTTAGATGTCCCCCTAGTAGTTTGATGCCCGCTGCGTAGTTAGATGTCCCCCTAGTAGTTTGATGCCCGCTGCGTAGTTTGATGTCCCCTGAGTAGTTTGATGTCCGCTGAATAGTTAGATGTCCCCCTAGTAGTTTGATGTCCGATGAGTAGTTTGTGGTTCTCCTTGTTTGGTGTCCTTCAAGTACTTTGATGTTCCCTGAGTAGTTTGATGTTCCCTAGCTAGTTTGATGTTCCCTGGGTAGTTTGATGTTCCCTGGGTAGTTTGATTTTCCATTAATATTTTGATGAGTAATTTGATGTCACTTGGGAAGTTTGGCTTGCTCTAGTAGTTTGATGTTCCATGAGTAGTTTTTGGTCTTAGAGTATTCTTGTTAACCCCGAGTAGTTTGATGTCGGCTGAGTAGTTTGATGTCCTTTAAGTAGTTTGATGCCCGCTGCGTAGTTTGATGTCCCCCTAGTAGTTTGATGTCCGCTGAATAGTTAGATGTCCCCCTAGTAGTTTCATGTCCGATGAGTAGTTTGTGGTTCTCCTTGTTTGGTGTCCTTTAAGTACTTTGATGTTCCCTGAATAGTTTAATGTCCTTTAAGTAGTTTGATGTTCCCTGAGCAGTTTCATGTCCCCTGAGTAGTTTGATGTTCCCTGAGTAGTTTGATGTCCCCTAAATAGTTTGATGTCATCTGAGCAGTTTGATGTTCCCTGGGTTATTTGATGTCCGTAGCTAGTTTGATGTTTCCTGGGTAGTTTGATGTTCCCTGGGTAGTTTGATTTTCCATTAATATTTTGATGAGTAATTTGATGTCACTTAGGAAGTTTGGCGTGCTCTAGTAGTTTGATGTTCCATGAGTAGTTTTCGGTCTTAGAGTATTCTTGTTAACCCCGAGTAGTTTGATGTCGGCTGAGTAGTTTGATGTCCTTTAAGTAGTTTGATGCCCGCTGCGTAGTTTGATGTCCCCCTAGTAGTTTGATGTCCGCTAAATAGTTAGATGTCCCCCTAGTAGTTTGATGTCCAATGAGTAGTTTGTGGTATTCCTTGTTTTGTGTCCTTTAAGTAGTTTGATGTTCCCTGAGTAGTTTAATGTCCTTTAAGTAGTTTGATGTTCCCTGAGTAGTTTCATGTCCCCTGAGTAGTTTGATGTCATCTGAGCAGTTTGATGTTCCCTGAGTTAATTGATGTTCCCTGAGTAGTTTAATGTCATCTGAGCAGTTTGATGTTCCCTGAGTAGTTTCATGTCCCCTGAGTAGTTTGATGTCATCTGAGCAGTTTGATGTTCCCTGAGTTATTTGATGTCCCTAGCTAGTTTGATGTTCCCTGGGTAGTCTGATGTTCCCTGGGTAGTTTGATGTTCCCTGGGTAGTTTGATTTTCCATTAATATTTTGATGAGTAATTTGATGTCACCTGGGAAGTTTGGCGTGCTCTAGTAGTTTGATGTTCCATGAGTAGTTTTCGGTCTTAGAGTATTCTTGTTAACCCCGAGTAGTTTGATGTCGGCTGAGTAGTTTGGTGTCCCCTCAGTAGTTTGATGTTCCATGAGTAATTTTGGGTCCTAAAGTATTCTTGTTAACCCTGAGTAGTTTGTTTTCCCTGAATAGTTTGATGCTACCTGAGAAGTTTGATGTGCTCCTTGTAGGTTAAAGTCTACTACTAGTATTTTTAAGTCACTATGAGTATTTGATGTCCTCTGATTAGTTTGATGTCCCCTAATTATTCTAAAGTCCCCATGAGTCCTTTGAGGTCCTGTGAGTATTTTAAGTCCCGTGATGTCCCGTGTGTAGTTTTAAGTTGTGCCGGTTTGATGGCAGTTCCTTAATGGTTTGGAAGTCCCATGTGTAGATTGAGACTCCATAGATAGGTTATGTTGCTCTTAGTATTTTTTTTCCCTTCGAGCCATTTGCAGCTTTCTAGAGAACTTTGTCATCCACTGAGTTTATCGAAAAATGTCATGCTTAGTTAATTGCATAATTTTGTGTACAGATATATCAAAATACAACATGTTCCTCATTGTGTATCAGCCAATAATATATGAACTCATAATACAAACACCGTCCGCCTGTACAAACACGCTAGGGCACGCACACGCTTGCTGTTTTGTATGCGCTTGCGTTCAATGCTATCATTTTCACAGCTTATAAAGTCCATGCAAGACAATAGGTGAATTTGGAGATTGTTGTTGATTCATGTTATCCCTTATGAAAGGGATCTTTGTGATATGTTCTTGAAAAATCCTTGAGGGAAATATCATATTTTCTATGCAGCTATTGTGTGTCATCTGTAATTTCCCTAATTTTATCCAAAACACACAATGTCAATACCACGATATTGACACAATCTTGATAAACACAAGAGATCATTGTTGAGGATCTTTTAGTTGACATATGCTAGTCGTATTTATTTGTTTGTTGAGATAATTCAACTGCCATATTACTGGTCAAAGAGCTCGCATTGCTGACCCAGTAGATGTCGAGACAGCTCTCCCATGTCATCGTGACCCTGAGTTTTCTCTATGACATTAAAAAACTGCTTTTTTTTGTTTTGTTTTATATTTTTATTTCTATAAAAAAAAAAGTTGAGACGGATGAATATATTCATTATGTATTTCTGATCTTTCATATCTATTTTAAGATCCTTCTAAACAATTATGAGAGACAAATAAATTCCCGAAAAAAAAGTGCACAAAGGTGTACACTGCTATGCGGGAATTAAAACCATGTGTAGAGGTGCTCTGAGTAATTTTATGTTCCCAAAATAATTTGCAGTCTTCTGAGTTGTCTTACTTTCTTTGTATTTTTTAAAGCTTTGAAATACTGAAAGTTTAAACAGATCAATCAACAGATTTTGATTTAAACAAAAATAGCTAACAACTGTTATTTTCATTTTGAAATCTCATTCATTTTTAGAGGCATATCAGCCGTTATAGGATTAGGAAAGTGAGTAAATACTTTGTTTTAATTCTGTTTTTTAGCTTTACAAGCTCATAGATATTAGAGATTAGCACATGACCTGTTGGAAATAGCGTTAATTAGGAGCATAACATGTCAAACATTTTGCCCCATCTTGATCTGGTACCCATGAACTCGTTAGAGAAGTAACGACAACTCGTGTTATGCCTTAGCAGGTAAACAAGCACGGCGATTTCTCGTTGTTTTGGGTCGATACCAAGTCGTCCTCAGTTCTGATAAAGCCATTTGCCATTCTCCTCATTTGATATTGTTGACATGTCTTTGAGCTACCGGTGAATAATTTTCGTCGATTTTTTTTTTTTTTTTTTTTTGATGTTCTGAGATCTGTATGAATTTTTAGTCTTTTTTTTTTTTTCTAAAACACGGACTTGGGATTCTTCATAAAAAAACAAAACATAAGACTTAAAAGAATCGATGATTTTCTTTGACACATAGTGACCAAAAAAAAAGCAGCTTTAAAATGTTCTAAAAACTAATTGAAATTATATCGCTCGCTTATGTACGAAAACAAAGACAAGAAAAAAAAATCTAATCGTATAACTTGCTTTGCAAATGGCCCCATGAAGTGAAATTAATGCATGATTAACTGCAAGAGGAAGCGGTGATTGTGTCGGAGAACCGAGTCAGAAAATCACTGACGTATGACTCCTCACGCTATGCTTGGCTGCACTTTAATGTCCGAGTTTGGCGATTCAATCTGATTTAAGACAATGGCCGCTCTCACGTGGGGTAGAAGATAAAAATCAAGATTTACTGTGGGGCTGGACAGAGAGGTGACCAGATGGACACTGACGCACATGTAGCTCACAGGGCTAGGAGAGAGAAAGAGAGAGAGAGGGGGGAGAGAGAGAGAGAGGGAGAGAGAGAGAGAGAGAGAGAGAGAGAGAGAGAGAGAGAGAGAGAGAGAGAGAGAGAGAGAGAGAGAGAGAGAGAGAGAGAGAGAGAGAGAGAGAGAGAGAGAGAGAGAGAGAGAGAGAGAGAGAGGGATACATTAATTCATGGAATTACTCAATACAGGAAATAATGTTCATTGTTGTCTTAATGGGAATTTTTTAAAATGAAATTGGAAATTGAAAAGACAAAGTAAAGAGACTATGCTTGTCGATGAAAGATTTTTTTTTTACTATTAATAGTTTTAGGTACCCTAAGTTTCCAGACTTTACCTAGGGCTAATTTGGAAAAGAAGGCCATTAAAACTAATATCCTTTTCTATTTACAGCAATATAAAGATATTTAGGAAAGTAAACAAGTCATCTAAATAATTAATGAAGCAAGTCAACAAAAGCAATGCTCATTCAAGAAATACTATTCGAATTTCGTGAAAATATTTAAAGCTTTTATTGCTTAACCATCTTGGCGCACGTGAACTTGGCGCATGTGATGGGTTTCATCCCGTGGTTTCCTTCCTTTTTACTGAGTCTTGCACAACATGTGCCAAGTTAGATCTTGAATCAAAACCTTTTAACTGATGTTAGAACAGATCCCACCTTGCGTCACAATTCTACTTCTGTAAAATATTTTCCGTGAGTTTGATCTAGAGAAATGTCGAAATGAGCTTGTACATTATTGTCAATAAGGTATGTGTTACATTGTTATAACTTCTCAAAATAGCCAACTTCATGGCAAACAGGGTTTTGCCCGCGGGACAGAGATTAAAACTTCAGAAACTTCTAAATTTATGCGTAAAAAGGAAATAAATAAATACCAGTGTTGCACAACCGCGAAAATAATTATGAGAAAATAACTTATTTCGTATTATTTCTTTTAAAATTTCCTTTTTTTTTTTACGATACTGTCATATCTATTGCACAAAATCGGTTTTGACAAAATGACTCAAGATCGCAATGTTGTCTTCCTTCTTTCTGTTTTCTATCTATAAGTTACTTTATGACAGTCCGCTCTTTTTCACTATGCCTTTTTTCCATTTTCCATTAAACTTTTACAAAGAATTCCCTCCCCCTCCCCTTTTTCCAAAAAAGTTATTCCTGTAGGAACCATTCGAGAAACAAAGTTACGAAATTTCTCTTTCTAGAGCAACTTGCATCAAAGAGCTCATGCCATAGGGTTGAGACAAGGAAAACCTCAGCTGGAAACATTATTTAGCGCGGAGGACAAATCTTTGTGACGGTTTGCGTGGCCCAGGGCGAGAGCCAGCTGTTAATCTTTGTTGCGATAAGGGCGGAACGCTCTCAGGGCAGAAATCGGCCACACAGCTATTCAGAGCTGTTCACTTCTATCAACATCGACGGGGAAATGCGATAAACCAGCCCTTCACGCTGATATTAACGGCCAGCCGCTCTATGGGGGAAACGGGGCCAAACTGGGGACAAACTTGGGACAGACGGGGCCAGACGCTGCTGCCTCACTTTGCTAAGTCTTCGACCCTCTCAGGCACGTTCTTCATTCCTTCACTTTGCTCTAGATCTGGCTCGCGTTCTTCATTCCTTCACTTTACTCTAGATCTGGCTCTCGTTCTTCATTCCTTCAATTTGCTCTAGATCTGGCTCTCGTTCTTCATTCCTTCACTTTGCTCTAGATCTGGCTCTCGTTCTTCATTCCTCCACTTTGCTCTAGATCTGGCTCGCGTTCTTCATTCCTCCACTTTGCTCTAGATCTGGCTCGCGTTCTTCATTCCTTCACTTTGCTCTAGATCTAGCTCACCAGTTCTTCATTCCTTCACTTTGCTCTAGATCTGGCTCGCGTTCTTCATTCCTTCACTTTGCTCTAGATCTGGCTCGCGTTCTTCATTCCTTCACTTTGCTCTAGATCTAGCTCGCGTTCTTCATTCCTTCACTTTGCTCTAGATCTAGCTCTCGTTCTTCATTCCTTCACTTTGCTCTAGATCTGGCTCGCGTTCTTCATTCCTTCACTTTGCTCTAGATCTGGCTCGCGTTCTTCATTCCTTCACTTTGCTCTAGATCTGGCTCGCGTTCTTCATTCGTTCACTTTGCTCTAGATCTAGCTCACGTTCTTCATTCCTTCACTTTGCTCTAGATCTGGCTCTCGTTCTTCATTCCTTCACTTTGCTCTAGATCTAGCTCGCGTTCTTCATTCCTTCACTTTGCTCTAGATCTAGCTCGCGTTCTTCATTCCTTCACTTTGCTCTAGATCTGGCTCGCGTTCTTCATTCCTTCACTTTGCTCTAGATCTAGCTCACGTTCTTCATTCCTTCACTTTGCTCTAGATCTAGCTCGCGTTCTTCATTCCTTCACTTTGCTCTAGATCTGGCTCGCGTTCTTCATTCCTTCACTTTGCTCTAGATCTGGCTCTCGTTCTTCATTCCTTCACTTTGCTCTAGATCTAGCTCGCGTTCTTCATTCCTTCACTTTGCTCTAGATCTAGCTCTCGTTCTTCATTCCTTCACTTTGCTCTAGATCTAGCTCTAGTTCTTCATTCCTTCACTTTGCTCTAGATCTAGCTCGCGTTCTTCATTCCTTCACTTTGCTCTAGATCTAGCTCGCGTTCTTCATTCCTTCACTTTGCTCTAGATCTGGCTCTCGTTCTTTATTCCTTCACTTTGCTCTAGATCTAGCTCGCGTTCTTCATTCCTTCACTTTGTTTTAGATCTAGCTCGCGTTCTTCATTCCTTCACTTTGCTCTAGATCTGGCTCTCGTTCTTCATTCCTTCACTTTGCTCTAGATCTGGCTCTCGTTCTTTATTCCTTCACTTTGCTCTAGATCTAGCTCGCGTTCTTCATTCCTTCACTTTGCTCTAGATCTGGCTCTCGTTCTTTATTCCTTCACTTTGCTCTAGATCTGGCTCTCGTTCTTTATTCCTTCACTTTGCTCTACATCTAGATCTAGCTCTCTGGATCTTTAGCCTCTAATTCTCCCACTAATGGAGAAATATTCCTCCTTTTTCCGTTTTTTTGACACCGTGTGGTTTTTATTTATCCATTTTATTTTTTTTTGTTGATCACCATTAGTCAATCTCCATCCTTTTTTATTACTGCGCATTTCTGTGCGCTTTGGCTCTGTGGTTCAGAATTACCCGTTCACCATCTTTTTTTTATCCTTTATCTTTGTATTAATAATTTGAAAGCGACTTTTTTTTTAGAGAGTTATGCCACTCTCTTTCTCATGTCTATTTTTTTTTTGGTCAGGTCCCCGCTCTCCCTCCTCTCTGTCTATCTGTCTATCTGTGTCTCTCTATCTCTCTCCTCTCTGTCTATCTGTCTATTTGTCCATCTGTTTATCTGTCTGTCTCTATCTCTCTCAACCCAATCAAACACACTCTCACCCCTCTATCCGTTTCTCTGCAAACACTTCCAGAGAGGACGCTTATCTTGTGTCTCAGATCTGTCAGACAGAGATCGCTAGAGCAGATTCGTGTGACAGCAGAACCAACTGGCTGAACCAAGTACCAGGACCCCCTTGGCTCAAGTTTGTCTTATTCGCACGTCTGTTTTTTCAGGCCAACCCATGTTTGATACAATCGGTAAAATCTACGGCAGACAAGTATCAATAGGCTCAAGACGAGTAGAGGAAAGTGAAAGGAACAAAATCCGCTAACTGACCAGTACAATGTTACATTACTGACTGATGCAACGAAAACACAGGATTCTGGAGATTAATAATTGAAAAGACATCTAGTTTACAGGCCCTTGGCTTTTTCTCTTTGGAATATATAGCTTTAAACAAATGAACAAAATTATTTCCAAATCTATTTGAAGCCCTTTCGGAACACTCACCAGAAGTCTGAACATTTTCGCGAAAAGTCAGTACAGGTGCACTGCCTTGCGGAAATGCTCTTTATACTTCAATAACATAAAGCGTTATTAACGGTCTATAAACATTTTTTTTTTACAATAATTATTATGGACTATCAATTCTTATTGAAGACAACGGTGCCAGCAGTATAGATCTATTATTATGCCGACCTATGAACGGCGGTACAAGTTGTGAAGGTCTTGTTTAGCGTCCCTGGTATTTCTCTATAGCAACACTGGTATTCATACTCTGGGTGTGAATTACAACAAAGAAAATCTCCTTAATGCTGGCCTTAATTCACTGTCCTCTTAACCATATTACTAGTGCGAGATAGCACTTTTTTTCCATAGCGATAGTAATAATAAACGCTTCTCTTTTAGCAAAAGTCATAATACTAAATATAAATGGCGATGACGTTGCAGAAAAAAAAAGGTTAGAATAAACTTCTGCATGGCAGCCAGTTGCTGCGATGGTTTTTTTCGTATTGAGTTTGGGAAATAAGCAATGTCTTGTACCTTTCACTTTCTGTCTCTGTCTGTTTGTTTATCTGTCTGTCTGTCTGTCTGTCTGTCTGTCTGTCTGTCTGTCTGTCTGTCTTTCTCTCCCTCCCTCTCTCTCTCTCTCTCTCTCTCTCTCTCTCTCTCTTTTCCTTTCTCTCCTCTCTTTCTCACTCTCTCTAACCCCCCCCCCCCCTTCTTTTTCTCCTTTCCCTTCCTTTTTTCTTTGTCTGTATATCATACTTTCCCTCTCTATTGTTGTGTATCTGTTATTCTCTTTGTGTAATGCTCTGTCTGTCTATCTCTATGGATGACGTAAAGTCAGGCCGAAGCTTTATTAAATATAAACATGAGAGACAACAAAACAAGACTTATAAAGGATACTTTTGGCATGTGGCTCTAACAGATAGACAGAACAAATCAATATAAGGTTAACTAGGTTTATTACTTTATGAAATTGAATATACAACCAATAGGACGCTTTCTAAAGCGGTTGTTTATCGAAAACTGCATAGCTTTCATAATATGAAGAAAGCCTTCCCAAGTAAACACTCTCTAAGATTATGATAGTGGGTGTTGGTCAGTGCACTGTCTTACAGTACAGATTTAAAGCATTGACCAGAATAATCCTCGCTATTGATCGTTGGTCTTTGGACACTAAGAACAATAAAACATAACCTACTGGTCTTTACACGAAACACGTAAACAGCGGTCAGCACAACTACACACCTTCACACCTACACACCCACATTCTCGTCTATTTCGCCTTGTTTTCATGGATGCACCGATCAGAATTTAGAACCAAAAATCTATGAGTAAAAGACGAGGTTCTGTTTTATTATCGCATTTTTTGCAATGGCGGCCATAAGAAATACAAATTTACCAATGCTTTTTTCAGTCAGTAAAGAAAAAAGAACGAACCTTTAATATTATCAAAGCAATTAATTATCAATTTGAAACAATATAATTATAACCACCTCTAAACTTGTCCCATTTTCTTGGACAATTCTAGTGGCTGTGAGATAAAAACAGAAGATCAAAAATAGAGAGGACAGCTACATCGCTGTTTTCTTGAGCTTTTGAATAATTTGGATTTTCGCTCTGCTGGTGGGAAAGAAATTGACAACAGTTATAAAGAAAATAACAACAGTTATAAAGAAATTGACAATAGTTATAAAAAAGTTGACAACAGTCATAAAGAAATTGACAATAGTTATAAAGAAGTTGACAACAGTTATAAAGAAATTGACAATAGTTGTAAAGAAGATGACAACAGTTATAAAGAAATTGACAAAAGTTGTAAAGAAATTAACAACAGTTCTCATGAAGTTGACAATAGTTATAAAGATATTGACAATAGTTATAAAGAATTTGACAATAGTTATAAAGAAAATGACAATAATTATAAAGAAAATGACAATAGTTATAAAGAAGTTGACAATAGTTATAAAGAAAATGACAATAGTTATAAAGAAGTTGACAATAGTTATAAAGAAGTTGGCAATAGTTAGCAGAGCCTGCGGCCTCACACAATGACTGGTGAAGGAAAAAAAAGGTCTCTTGCCTGATGTCGTTGCTAGGTAACTAGCAAGTTAGCCAACCCCCGTCGGAGGTGAGTTTTGGGCGTCAATCAGTGCCGTCTGTCTAGACAGATGGCACTGACCTCAATGTTTACCCTCTCCCGCCTGGAGGGGAGTTTAAGTTGGGTGCTAAAAGGCCTAAGATCTACAGCTTTGGGAACGGCCTATATCAATGTTTAACAACCAACAGGGCAAGATAAAACTAAGATCCGAACTATCTACTCTAAAGTATTTCGTCCTCGTTTTGGGCCGTAATATCGCATCATATCGGCGTCCATTGAAGTGGCTAGTGCAAATTAAAAAAGAGAGAATGAGAGAAAGAGAGAGAGAGAGAGAGAGAGAGAGAGAGAGAGAGAGAGAGAGAGAGAGAGAGAGAGAGAGAGAGAGAGAGAGAGAGAGAGAGAGAGAGAGAGAGAGAGAGAGAGAGAGAGAGAGAGAGAGAGAGAGAGAGAGAGAGAGAGAGAGAGAGAGAGAGAGAGAGAGAGAGAGAGAGAGAAAGAGAGAAAAGAACAGATATAACCACACAGTGTTTTTTTAATCATTTTTTTTTTGTTTGATTTCTGTTTTATTTTTTTTTCATAAGCTCCACTCTCTGATTGTGACGCAGATGATGAATCCTCACACTAAAGTGTGTCAACTCTTCCAACCCAATGTGGTCGATATCTATTGAATTTTCACTTCAAGTAATGATAATGTGAAAAGCTTTTAGTTATGGAAACAAACACAGATATCGATATTCGATAGACACCGCACTTTTAAGTATTTAGACTTCAACGATATATGACATCTGGCCCTCCAAGTTTATAAATAGTTAACCTTTAATAATAAAAAATGTATATAATTACAATGTTTCATTCATATGTAATAAAACGGAAAATTTAGTTATACCAGAAATTTGTTGGGTTTCAGATTAAAAAATTAGCACTATTTCTGATATCACTATTAAATCAATGTAACAGATTATAAATTACTCAACAAAAATTGATATTTTTTCGGGATTAAAACTGTTCACGCTTATGTTAAGTATACTCTGTCAAGTCTGATGAAAGAATTAATTGGAAATAATTATTTTCTTATGAGTCTGTGCTACCTGGCTTCAGTGAATAGAACAGATTTAGTTTGAAAGTTAATATCTAGGTATTGGAACATCTAAGAGTTCAGCAAATAGTTTTTTTTTCAAAGCACACAAACTTGAATTTAAGATTTGCCCAATATCATTATACATGTACTGCGTTGCAACTTATTTTCTCAAGCCATTTTTATTCTTGCTCACTCTATTTATCCATAATATCTTTTGATCTGTATATTGATTGGTCTCACCGTCTGTCTATCTATCTGTCTATTAAAAAAAAAATTAGAACTACTTAGCATTAGTACATGCTTGGTCCACAACTTTAAAGTTTCGTGCCTAGTGGCACTCTGCACGTGGTGCTTTTCTTCTCTGCACGCTTGTTCGGAGATGTTTCTTTTTGTGCTCACTGTGTGAGAAGACTTCTGTTTCTTTTTGTGCTCACTGCGGGAGAAGACTTCTGTTTCTTTTTGAGCTCACTGTGGGAGAAGACTTCTGTTTCTTTTTGTGCTCACTGTGGGAGAAGACTTCTGTTTCTTTTTGTGCTCACTGTGGGAGAAGACTTCTGTTTCTTTTTGTGCTCACTGTGGGAGAAGACTTCTGTTTCTTTTTGTGCTCACTGTGGGAGAAGACTTCTGTTTCTTTTTGTGCTCACTGTGGGAGAAGACTTCTGTTTCTTTTTGTGCTCACAGCATTAAAAAGAAACGAAAAAAGAAAAAAAAACCGACTCAAAAGTATAAATTATCGACGCTTTTTGGTTAACAACTTTTGCTTATCTTTTTAAACAATCCCTCGTCTTGAGTGTTTCAAAGCTAATGATTTCTTTCTTTCATTTAATTGATTGTTAAACTGCTTGTGTTGCGTTATTGCACCGCTTACAAAAGTTGCATTTTAAAGATTTAACTTGTTTAATCCGCTTGTAGAACTCTTTAGATAACAGAGAAGGAACTCTAGCTCCGTCTTTGATTCTCACTAGACCGTGGAGCTAAAGCTCTAGAGAGTTGCGGTTTTTATTGTCTTGGATGGAGAAGCTTTAGAACCAGTCTTCAAATATGACGAATGTAGATTCATGCTTTGCTGGTATAGTTTCTTGGTTAGTCTTTCTTTTTTTTTTTTTCTAGAAATTCCTTTCGGGATAATAAATGTTTCAGAGATCAAAGATCGTGCGATAGTATTGATTAATTTAAAAGGTCGTATCGATATGAGAAGCCAGAGTTTGATCAAGACATGGGAAAATCAATGGAAACAGAGGAATGTTCCGCGCCAGGGGCTCACACAGACATTGGTATTGTGTCTCCCAGCCTGGCCTGTGTTGGTCTAGGGAGACCGTGATAAAACCCTCAGGTGGTAACGCTTGGCTGCTGCAGAGTTTTATTGTTGTGGATGATGATGATGATGATGATGATGATAATGACGAAGATGTGGATGGGAAAAAGAAATACATTTTTTGAACACAATGGTCGAAACTAATTAAATGATGATAATGTTGGGTATGGTTGTTTTGATCTGGAGATGATGATTACATGGCCATGGATGTTACTAAATCATGATGAAGATGAGGTAACTGTATAGTTGTTGTTTGCGCGGCTCATACTGCTGCTGGTTATGACAATAAAGATAATATGGTGAACATTGTTAGTTAAGAATTACACGGAAATGATACGTTTGGATAATATAGATTGTTTAAGAATAGTTGGCTGGTTTTAAAAAGTCGCAATTATTTCATTTATAGATTCTTTTAAACGCTCCTAATGGTACAAGAAACAAACAAAAAGCTTCACGATTCTCGGAAGACAGTGCTCTTTTTGATTGTTCCTCCACAGTCTGGTAAATAGCGTTCACAGTGATATGTAAATAGCTTGGAGGAGTACAGAACTCGCTATTTTATCGGTGAAAAAAATTTACATTCACAATCACGGGGTGGTAGTGGTTGTGGTGGAAATACTATTTTTAGTTGTGGTGCTATTTGCTAGTGGTGGTGGGAGTGCTATTTGCTAGTGGTGGTGGGAGTGCTATTTGCTAGTGGTGGTGGGAGTGCTGTTTGCTAGTGGTGGTGGGAGTGCTGTTTGCTAGTGGTGGTGGGAGTGCTGTTTGCTAGTGGTGGTGGGAGTGCTGTTTGCTTGTGGTGGTGGCAGTGCTATTTTTAGTTGTGGTGGGAGTGCTATTTTTAGTGGTGGTGGGAGTGCTGTTTGCTAGAGGTGGTGGGAGTGCTGTTTGCTAGAGGTGGTGGGAGTGCTGTTTGCTAGAGGTGGTGGGAGTGCTGTTTGCTAGAGGTGGTGGGAGTGCTGTTTGCTAGTGGTGGTGGGAGTGCTGTTTGCTAGGGGTGGTGGGAGTGCTATTTGCTAGTGGTGGTGGGAGTGCTGTTTGCTAGTGGTGGTGGGAGTGCTGTTTGCTAGGGGTGGTGGGAGTGCTGTTTGCTAGTGGTGGTGGGAGTGCTGTTTGCTAGTGGTGGTGGGAGTGCTGTTTGCTAGTGGTGGTGGGAGTGCTGTTTGCTAGTGGTGGTGGGAGTGCTGTTTGCTAGAGGTGGTGAGAATGCTGTTTGATAGAGGTGGTGGGAGTGCTATTTTTAGTGGTGGTGGGAGTGCTGTTTGCTAGGGGTGGTGGGAGTGCTATTTGCTAGTGGTGGTGGGAGTGCTGTTTGCTAGTGG
>JAWDGP010005011.1:117500-130000 GCA_033675545.1 Elysia crispata | reverse complement strand
CTGCACAGGAGTTGAGGGCTCGCAGAGAAACAAATATGTCTCTTAGCTTGCGCTTTTGCTTACATATATTATTTTCGCGAATAAATTAGACCTACAATCCAAAAATACAAGGAAAAAAAATAAAAACTTACAGCTTGTATGAAGATCTGCGCACACCTGTTTAATTAAAGTTTAAAATTTACAGTCTTATGAACTGAAATGGATACTATTTCACTTTATCACTTTACTTGAGCTACTTTGGCAGGTATGTACCCCCCTCGCCACATACACACACCTCACTGTAAAATGTAATACCCCTGTTCCGTGATTTCAGAAGATAACAACTAAAAATGTGTGAATTAGGCAGATTTCAGAAGATAACAACTAAAAATGTGTGAATTAGGCAGATTTCAGAAGATAACAACTAAAAATGTGTGAATTAGGCAGATTTCGGAAGATAACAACTAAAAATGTGTGAATTAGGCAGATTTTAGAAGACAACCACTAAAAATGTGTGAATTAAGCAGATTTCAGAAAACAACTACTAAAAATGTGTGAAGTGGGCAGATTTTAAAAGATAACAACTAAAAATGTGTGAATTAGGCAGATTTCAGAAGATAAACACCCACTAAAAAAAAGTGTGAATTAGGCAGATTTCGAGAATGGTAAGAAAGTTGAAAACGCGTTTTGAAAAGCTGTACTCATTGGATGTTATACTAAGAGGGACATTAGGACTTCTGTTTGTTATAAATTATTGTTTAGAATAAAATCAGACTTATCATTCTCTGCAAATAAAGACACACAGCTTCAAGAGTATTGGCGTAAGAAGTCATTAGAATGTTTAGAGAATGGGCACCTGACTTTCGTGCCGTAGTGCTCAAGCTCCATAAGTTGCTCTGATCTCCACGGCTGGTTAGTGATGACAGAACAGCTTCGGTACAGACCCTTACATCAAAATGGATTATTCTATGATAAAGGCCCGCTCGTTAACAATGGTGTAAAAGATTGGTCGTTAATAGGCTCGGAATGAAAAGAAAGAAACAAAGAGACCAGCCGCCGAATCGAGAGGCTCATGGCAGAGGACTTGGTTAGCTTAGCTCATCCCGGACAATGTCAACAACTTATGAAATGTCCACGCTTGTGTGCACCCACGAGAGCTACAGGAGTGGAGCGAAGCATGTACAAGTTCACCTTCCCATGCTCTGATACTGATAGCCAGCCACCTTATGCTGATTGCAGGCGCCCTTGATTTGATCCCATACAACATTCTGTTCAGCTAATATTTTTTTTTTATATCCCCGCTCTTTATAAATGTAGAATTTCAATATATCTATTTCAAAATCGAAATAAACATACAGATAACGAATGATTGAAAAACTTTTAAAAATTTTATGACGAACGTTCACATCAAGAGGTGCTTACGTCGAAAGTACTAAGAAGGTTATGTCTTGACACCAGTCTAGTCTGCTGGAGCTATTCTGTCTCTGATCGTGTACTAAACATAAGAAATGTCTTATGATCACCTAATGTGATGATTTCACTAATAACTGTGAAAGATCACTCAACATACGTGGCGGTTTGAAAGCCTAAGGACAAAACCAGAGCACTGCCGTGGAGGTGGGGTTTTTTTTTTTCGGGTGCACATGTTACGTCTTCACGGTATCTACATAAGTGTAAAGTGTTGTCAAAGATGGGTTTGATTTCGCTAAATTTCGAGTCTTCAAACGTTGAGACTTTGATTTGATGTGTAGGGGAACAGTTGTATAAAATATCTGCGCCTATCTAGGGGTTAGATTGTCTCGACAGCCGTTGTCTGTGTAGTTGTCAGCACTGAGGACCTGGCAGCGCAGTCTACACACAGTCACACTGGCATTCACAGGCTTTTGGGCTTCTATTCTTGATTTGGGACTTCTAATAAGTTTTTTGTCAACTATTAATGCATTACAGCTACGCAGGTCAACTTATAGAATTTTTTAAGGATCCGGAATTTCTGGATAAATGAATAGAAATAAGAAAACGACAATTGCCTATGAGGCAGAGACATTGATAATTATTTTCTTCTTTCCCCGCTCAACAGGTCTCACGATGAAGATACAAGACATTGAATGGTTTTTAGGGTCATTAATTGCTGAATGCTTCACCTGACCACCGTGAGAGATGCCGATAATTCAGACCTAAGATCTGTCATAGAAAGATATTTCAGCCACCCATCGAGTCACCCGACCGATTAACATCGTTCAAACCTAAAGCTTACTGAAAAACCCACCAATGGATTTGTCCTGACACGGCCTGATATAATATTCCTTGGCTTGCTTCTCGCGAGAAACAAACATAGCTGACCATAAACTATTTGTAAGACCTGTACACTTTTAACCAGAGCCATGGGTGCGGGTATCAGCATCTGTCACTGTAACTCGTCACACGCCACCAGTCCAGGGAAGGCGACACTGCGGTCTCTGAGTCAGCCAGATCGTGTGAACGCTACAGCTGCTGGCCACGACTCTTTCTTCACCGTGGGCAGGTCTCTGACAGCGCCCTCAGCCTCCCCTAAGAGTTTGGGCCCAAGGAGAAATGGATCTTACAAACCACAGAAGGCTGCAAGTGATGACTCAATCGAATCTCACATGAAAGAGCACAATAACAATGCCATACCGTCTCCTAAGTCTAAAGCACTGGTGAAAGAAGAGCAAACAAAATGCTCCACTTCACCCGAGCTAACGTCCAGCGACAGCGCTCTAGTGATAGATTTGACAGAAGACAACACAGAATCTAGAGCGGAGTCGTCCAGTGCTGAGAACAGAGGAACACTCCCAAGCCAGGCTCACAGACCGAAAAGCGCTGCTCCATCCCGAAGTTTGCGAAGGTCATGTCGAAGACAACGTTCTATGAAAAAAGAACAAATTCAAGAAGTTGGAAACAGTGAAAAATCCTGCGAGAATCTGGATGACCTTCCTCCGTTCAGGCGATTCCGACCGAAGAGCGCCCGTGACCCTCGTCGAAGAAGTAACCGAGTCACGGACTTTCGGGGTCAAAGTTCACAGTTGTCCAGGTCCCTGTCAATGCCATCGAGAAAGACTCTCAAACTTCAGCTCAAGCGCAGCGATGGGGAGAGCTCCGACCTGTCGGACGACATCTCTCTCAGCAGCGACACTGACGATGATCAAGTGGACATTTCTTCCTCCGACACGTTATCTATTCCTGATGAGACTGACCCAAGCTGCGGAAATACGGTCACTACTATCACGGTCAAGCCCAAGTTCGGACACAGCGGTCTGGGATATCGGAAAAACCCGAAATTGTCACAAAACCCACAGACGGACGCCTCAGAGGTAAAAGGCGGTATCTGGGAAAGGAGCTCTCTCACCAAAAGCGCTTCTACAACGATTACCGCTAGCAAAGACGATAACAACAACAGAGCCAAGAGTGCTGTGGGCAGACTCAACGCCCTCGTCGGCGCTAATAATGCGGACGAGAACGACAACGAAGATTACAACGACGACAACAACAACAGCAGCTACAATAACAATTTTTTCAGCACCAGCTACCATGGTTCAGGTTTTGCAGACGACAGAGTTGGGGGCAGCGGTTTCTCCAAGAAAGCAAGTGAACGCTCAATATCTGGCGTGATTCTGCTAACCCCTTGTGAACTTCCAGACTTTCTCCCCGCGCACATCACTAGCACATCCTCAACCTCTAAGCCTGCCACCACCCGAATCTCTTCTTCCCCCTTACCGTCCCCGAACTCTACCCCGAGAACACCAGCTACCATTAAATTGAGTCATGCCACCATGTCTTCCTCAGCCCTACCTTTGTCCCTACCTTCTTCAGATGATACTTCGATCAGTATAAAATATCCGCTCGATTCTCCCTACCCATCCCAGCATTCCCCTCCCCCTCCTCCCTACTCTCCCCCAAGATCACCCCTTCCATCTACACTTCTCGTGACCTCCATTGAAACTAACTCTGTGTGCAGTGTGTGCTTGCAAGTTATCCTCCCTGCCACTATAAACGGTTCTGATCTAGAGGTGAGTTGTACTCAAACATTATTATTATTATTATTATTATTATTATTATTATTATTATTATTATTATTATTATTATTATTATTATTATTATTATCATTATTATTATTATATATGAGTCTGTGTGTTTAATTGTGAGTGCCATCACTATAAACGATTCTCATCTAAAGTTGAGTTGTACATAAAATTATCATTATTATTACATATGTGGGTGAGTGTGTGTGTTGGAGTGTCGCCAATATAAACACCAGAGAGTTGCATAAAAAATTACTAACACCACACCATCGCAAATCATGCACAAAAGTATTTATCTGTATTTGCCGGCTATATAGAGAGAACAGAAAATAAAGTGGGCTTAAAGATACACTGTTTTGTCAAATTAAAACCAGAGCAGTGTTGAAGCCAGTATCAGCCTGTGTGTAATGTGTTTGGAACATGCATCCAGGTAGTGTCATCCCACTGGGATCAAACAGAGATGCTTACATATTTTATTTAACATATTATTTCAGACTGTAACTGTATTACAAATACTCACAAACATTTTTTCTTGGCCTCGAAAAAGGTGAAATATCTGCCCAGAAACATACACAAATCTTTCACTTGATCAGTTTTTAAGAGTAATTTATCATTATGGTTTAAAGTAGTACATCCATTATGTAAAGCCACGATTTTGAGAACTCAAACAACGCTTCATATTTTTTTTATATAAATTGAACCACACGATTACCTCATCCCTGAGGAAAAAAAGAAAGCAAAACAGGGCAAAACTATTTACAACAACATTTATTTTTCTTGTACTCTTATAAAACGTTTATGCAATAGAAAATGTCAATGACAATCCCAGACAATTAAAAAGTGAACGCTCACTTGATTGAACCACCAGATTAGACAGGCAGTTATTGTCAGTGCACAATCTGCCCAGTCAGGTATACAGCTAGGAGAACCCGCAATATCCAGTCTCTTGCTGTGTCAGGTTACTTTTGGCATGGGTTGAGAATTATTTTTTTTTACATCAGATTTTTTACAGGTCCTTTGTGAGGGCGATTTTGTACTAAAATGTTTGTTGAGTGGATTTTTGTTGTTTTACACGCACTATGCCTAATATATTTCCCTTCTCTGGAATGTGAATAATGACTTATTTACCGAAGTCTCCAGATTTGTTTTGACGATTTTTACAGATTTATTGAGTGCATCGAGACATTACGTGTCACCATGTTGTCCAGCGTGTTGATGGAGCTGGACTAGATTGGTAAAGTGAAGAGAGCCGCTGCTCTTGGTTTTATCATTGAATTATGTTAAGAAATAAATGGAGGCTTATTCATCCTTAGAAAAATATTCAGGATTATAAGCTTTGCGTTTTTTCAATTTTTAAAACTCTTTTCCATTTGCTACAGTAATTAAATGTCACATTCTCGTTATGAGTGTTGACTGGCGCACTAATGTCAAGCCAAGCACTTATATTATCAAGGGGGACGATTTGAATAATTCAAAGAGCGGCCAATGATCGACCTAATCGGTCAAAAGAGGTCGCTTGTTCCTCTTAATAATGTTTTACGTTTCAATTTGAAAACTCTGAAAGCAGGGGAATTAACCGAGGTATGCTTTAGTTATAGTGCACACTGTTGTGTCCCTTGATACATTGTCCCTCCCAGCGACCCGCTTCAAAGAGTTGGCACATTAGTAATTCATAGACCTATACAGGTACACTTACCTTTGGCGTAAGTCTCTTGTGGAGAAAATGAATAAATGATGAAAACTTGGACCACTGAGAGTTCACAAAGTTAGTACTTGGGCTTTAGGAAACGAAACAATTCTTTCCTCTCTCCTTTTATGAAGGTAATAAATAGTATTTTTTTACACTTATTTTTCTAAGAGTGGGGCCTACTCTATAAAAATAATAATTATGGCCCTTGCCGCGGAGTAAAACTGTTCTGGCTGTCGCATCAGCTTTACAAGGAAAGGGTTTTGAAAACTAAGAGAACACGAATAAGTGGTTTATCCATGTGTAAGACTTGGAGGAAAACTTAGGGGACGATAAACAGTAGAGAACTATTGGACAAAACCATAGAAACATGCACAAAACACCAACATTAATCAAGGCAGCGAGAATAACGAGTGAAGATTGAACACAGAAATGATGAAGGGAAAAACAACAGGAAAACAAATCAGTTTGGTTGTAGTCTAGACAATAGATTCACTCACTGGCACCAAAGGTCCTAACATGTTTGTATACATGGCCACTCAGCTGATAAAACATATTAGCTCTATCACAAGAGAATCTTTCAGGGATAAAAAAGACCGAAAGCAAAGCTTGTTGAACACGATACAAGACAGTGATCAGCGTTTCTGTCAGTTGTTTAGCCTCGACTTCCTACGGTCACGTTCTCGAGCCACGATCACGTGCCATGTTTTCCTGTCACGTTTCCACTTACCTTTTCACAATACTTACAAAAGATCGAATTGTCGCCATAACGATACAGAAACAAAGGAAACACCGCTCAACGGGTGGAAAGTTTTAAAACCGACATGTTTTCTGTCGCTCGTGATTCTCGAATAGATTTAGTGATGCGGTAGTGGGAGTTGTGGTCAGCAGACACAATGGGTGGACAGTGGGTGGACAATGGGATTAATTAACCCTGGTGCTTAGAGGAGGGCAATAACCCCTGTTTTACTTCCAGTTCCAGCTGAGTACTCAGCTTATTTCACCAGCGAACGGGGGGAAAATGATAGAGAGAAAGAGAAAGAGAAAGAGAGAGAGAGAGAGAGAGAGAGAGAAAGAGAGAAAGAGAGAGAGGGAGAGAGAGAGAGACAGACAGACAGATAAACACACAGACAGACATACAGACAGAAAGAGAGGAAGATAAAGAGAGAGAATGAGAGAGAGAGAGAGAGAGAGAAAGAGAGGGGTGGGAAGGGCTGTGGGAGGGAGGCATGTTGGACCCCTGGCTGTGGCCTTGAAACTCCAAAAACTGCCTAGAGCAATAACTTCCTCACGTGCTCAAGCCCCACTCCACCCATTGATGATGCTGGAACTTCACAAGTCTCCGCCCTGGTCCTCATTGTTTGACTATTCAGAAAAGACCTGAGATCAATTGCTGCGAGTTGGATTGATCGAACAATCTATCGAACTATCCAAATATTACAGGCTCCTCACTTCTTTGATTAACAAAAGATTTAAATTGTTTGAAAAAGGTGCACTATTTGCGTTTATGGCCAAATAGTTGTTTTAAATGGACTGTAAAATCTCTCTCTCTCTCTCTCTCTCTCTCTCTCTCTCTCTCTCTCTCTCTCTCTCTCTCTCTGCATATATATATATATATATATATATATATATATATATATATATATATATATATATATACATACTTAAATGTATTGTTGAAGATGTTGAAGGATATTTTTCGATCGAATTGACCAATGGCAGCAAAGAAACTGAAGCCGCTTTTTTATATATTTTATGTGTTGCATTCAGTGTAGATGGGTCGATGTTATTTCATATAAGGAATTTAAATGCTTTATTTGTTTGAACTTTACAGTTGGGATGAACTCATTATTTTTACTGATATAAAAGATTTGGCATTATTATTTTTTTTTTTTTTTTTTGGGGGGGGGGGGGTAACGAAATAAGGAAACAAATTAAGAAGCCTTTTTTAAGCTGTTTAATTTCTGACATAAACTTTACTTAGCATGAATATTAGAAGGTTCTGTTATAGCTCACCTTTCGAAAAAGGGTTTCTTGCAAGGAAAAATACCAGAGGTCGTTCTCTCACTTAGTATGGTGGTTGGACTGAGAGACATCCGGCTCCAATTGAGTTTCTTTAGTTTTTATCAAATTTATTCTTTCTTTTGGATGAAGAACACGTACAAAGGTACAAACTAAAATTTACTTGTAATGCTTGTCCAGTTTACAACAGTCTCTGTATGATAATCGTGGAGACTTAGAGGCTAAGCCAAGACACCGTGACGGCAACTCTTACACAATGACATTAGGTATCAGTTACACTGTTGACAGCTGACCTATCGAGCTATCACAGGGAGATTATTTCTGCGGAGAGAGAGAGAGAGAGAGAGAGAGAGAGAGAGAGAGAGAGAGAGAGAGAGAGAGAGAGAGAGAGAGAGAGAGAGAGAGAGAGAGAGAGAGAGAGAGAGAGAGAGAGAGAGAGAGAGAGAGAGAGAGAGAGAGAGAGAGAGAGAGAGAGAGAGAGAGAGAGAGAGATTATTAATTGACTTCTTTTCTGAATTAACTATGCAACTCTTTTTTTCTGATTTGCAAAATATCGAAAAATTTGTTCTAATCTTATTGACTAAAACTTACTCTATAAAAAAAAATTTGGGGGGAGGGGGCAGAGAATTTTAAAAAATCGTAAGCTTACGTCTATGTTCTTTTTTCATTGTTCCCACACTTCTTAGACGAACCAGATCGGATTCTGTCGAAAAATACTTTCTGGTTACATCGTAGAAATGGGTATCGTTTAAAAAGTTTGTCAGTATACTGGTAAGGCAATTCAAATATTAGATTTGCTATATTATCTTGGCCACATTAGCATAAGATTGAAATAGTGATTTGTATTGTTAGTAAAGGACCGCATTTGTAAGTTCCACCTTCAAAGTTCTCTAAATCCACAATTAAGTTTTTTCTGTGTCTACTTGACATAGAAAATTCAGTCTTAACTTGGATAATTTTTTTAAATAAAAATTAAAAACAAATGCCTTTTCCAAGGAGAGAAAAATGTTACTTTTCCCTCTACTTTAGCTTCTCGTATTTAACTGGCCAATCTCATAATAGTTCTTAACGTGAGTTTCCAGGTCACACAACTTCACCTGATAAATAAAACATGTTGCAGACAAGCCACTAAAGAGTCCCTGTGTCATGACGCTAGCTTCGATTCCTCGCCTCACTCTTTAACCACAAAAGATAAAGTTTTAACCCATTACTCTTTACAAAACAAAACGGCTGTCTGATATTCTAGTATTCTTCACAACATTGCCCTAAGTATTGAGGTCTGATAAATAATTATTCGAGCACTAACTCAACCTCAGCGAGGAGGGAATAGACCAAAACATTTACAGACAACTTGAAGAATCTCTATTATCATTAGATTAATTACCTTTCGTGTTTTTCATTAAAGGCAACAAAAATTCGTCATTGGGTATTTATGAAGTGGCCATTTTTTTCTCCCAAAAAATGAGAAGATCACAAATAATGATTTTATATTCTGAAGAAAGTCTGAGATTTTGAAATAGATAACAGAATCTGAATGAATAAGAAGACAGTTGTACTCGCTGATTGGACCTGAAGAAAGGAGAAGATAATTATAATGTAATCCATCAGGATTCTAGCTGGGCCCCTCTGGTAAGACGTGACTCCCGCAGTGACTCTCTCTTCAGACAGGGTAAGACGTGACTCCCGCAGTGATTCTCTCTTCAGACAGGGTAAGACATGACTCCCGCAGTAACTCTCTCTTCAGACAGGGTAAGACGTGACTCCCGCAGTAACTCTCTCTTCAGACAGGGTAAGACGTGACTCCCGCAGTAACTCTCTCTTCAGACAGGGTAAGACGTGACTCCCGCAGTAACTCTCTCTTCAGACAGGGTAAGACGTGACTCCCGCAGTAACTCTCTCTTCAGACAGGGTAAGACGTGACTCCCGCAGTAACTCTCTCTTCAGACAGGGTAAGACGTGACTCCCGCAGTAACTCTCTCTTCAGACAGGGTAAGACGTGACTCCCGCAGTAACTCTCTCTTCAGACAGGGTAAGACATGACTCCCGCAGTAACTCTCTCTTCAGACAGGGTAAGACATGACTCCCGCAGTAACTCTCTCTTCAGACAGGGTAAGACGTGACTCCCGCAGTAACTCTCTCTTCAGACAGGGTAAGACGTGACTCCCGCAGTAACTCTCTCTTCAGACAGGGTAAGACGTGACTCCCGCAGTAACTCTCTCTTCAGACAGGGTAAGACGTGACTCCCGCAGTAACTCTCTCTTCAGACAGGGTAAGACGTGACTCCCGCAGTAACTCTCTCTTCAGACAGGGTAAGACATGACTCCCGCAGTAACTCTCTCTTCAGACAGGGTAAGACGTGACTCCCGCAGTGACTCTCTCTTCAGACAGGGTAAGACATGACTCCCGCAGTAACTCTCTCTTCAGACAGGGTAAGACATGACTCCCGCAGTAACTCTCTCTTCAGACAGGGTAAGACGTGACTCCCGCAGTAACTCTCTCTTCAGACAGGGTAAGCGTGACTCCCGCAGTAACTCTCTCTTCAGACAGGGTAAGCGTGACTCCCGCAGTAACTCTCTCTTCAGACAGGGTAAGACGTGACTCCTGCAGTAACTCTCTCTTCAGACAGGGTAAGCGTGACTCCCGCAGTAACTCTGTCTTCAGACAGGGTAAGACGTGACTCCCGCAGTAACTCTCTCTTCAGACAGGACACTCGCAGCTCCCTCTGTCTCCTCAGCAAGATATGGATTGGCTTTAAGTTTATCCAGGTTTAAATATTTTATCCGAATATTATATTTTACTTTTTTTAATTCTCTCTCTTCATTTTCAAACTGTTGTTTCAAAATTAATAAGCGTTATGATTGGATACTTTTTTACGTTTTTTTTTTTTTAAACATTTACACATATTGACGGGTCAAAAAACTTTTAACTCGTAAATTTTTTAATGTATAGGTTAAGACGTGCGCGCACGAAATAGATTTTTGTGCGACCTACTGGGAAATCTTTCATTCTTTCAAATCTTTCCACAAAGAGCGCCTCTCCAAGTAAATGTATGTGTTTTTTTTTCTTTTCCTTTTATTTTTTCCCCTTGTTAAGCCTATAATAGTTCGATGAGTGATTGCCCTTGCATTGTTGTCTAGCTTGTCAATACACCAGTTGGAGTTATGTTTCAGCATTCAAAATTTGATTCTGAAACTCTTAATGTTGGAGTTAACAAGATCTTTTGGCACGCGCCCTGATAAACGCGTACTGTCTGCACTAAACGGCAGGGGGCGTCTTCAGGAGACCGTACAAGCAAAACCGGGAATAATTGTCCTGGTGTTTACATTATAAAGTTGCTCTTTTCAGTCAGCTGAGCGTTTCTCTATCTCTTTATTTGGGAAGTCACAAAAAAAAACGACTGGTTGGCACCGTGGCTAACATAGATAACAATCTAAGATAAATTGCAAAGAACTCTTAATCTATCTCAGGAGAAAAGATTCTATATAAAATTATTTCATATTGTAATACAGTATGACAGCCAAAGTTCACATTACAGTAAAATATGATAGCAGTATATGTTCATGCGATACCTGTCACACAACAAAACGACACCCCGCTACTCGTTCATGACAGAGAACTAGGAATAAAACAGTGCAAGCGATTCGTTTAGATGTATCATCATTTCATGTATACAAAGATCGAAATATGAGAGATTGATTGTCATTATAATGGCATACAATCAAGAATCATAATATTTTTTCTTTATTTGGCACTGAGTCGATTTTTTAGAGTCCAATGCATTGCGAGCGTTTAGTGTTTGAGCAGAAACCATTTAGATGAAGAGGAAAGATATCATACTGAAGCTGATTACTGAAGACATGAGCTGCGACTTTCAAAGTCACACAAGTTTGATAAACTTTGAGAGCAGGGGGCTTGCCCCACCAGTCTTCTGCTAGCGCGCCCACGCGGGCTTCACCCGGAGCATGTAGGGCAAGGATCATGGCGGGGACCAGAGAGGGTACATGCATCATGGCATGTCTGTGTATACAATTATACTCTCTCTCTCTCTCTCTCTCTCTCTCTCTCTCTCTCTCTCTCTCTCTCTCTCTCTCTCTCTCTCTCTCTCTCTCTCTCTCTCTCTCTGGCGGAAACAAGGGGTTGAGCTGAGGCACCTCCTGGAAGACAGCGTGGCGCCTTTCATTACAGACATAACTTTTTTCTGGGGTACTAGGTTTCAGACTGGAAGTGGTAGTCATAAACTTTATATTTGCTTCAGGCATTCTGTGCTACTTGACCACCAAAAAATGTTGTAAAGCATGTCGATCAGAGGCCCTTGTGAATCTAATCATGCTACTCTCTCTCTCTCTCTCTCTCTCTCTCTCTCTCTCTCTCTCTCTCTCTCTCTCTATCTCTCTCTCTATCTGTCTCCCTCTGTCTCTCCCTCTTTCTCTCCCTCTCTGTCTGTCTCTGTTTCTCTGTAAAAGCAAAGAAAACAGTCAAATAACGTTAGAGGCTGAGGCAGACGAAGCTAGATCTAAGGATCTAAAGATGCAAGTGACTGTAATTAAGAAATAAATAGTATAAAAAATTAACCACAAACCTAGATCTAGCTAGAGACCAACAAATAAGACGGTACTTCTACTTTTGTAGATGTGGATGGCTCAATGTTTATGTGCCTGATCTTGTCTTGGCAAGGCGATGGGTGCCGCATCGAGGTGCAGGTTCGATCCCTGTTCGTTCCATCTATTAAGTTTTCACGTCTTTCGTCTTATTTGTCGGTCTCGAGCTAGATCTAG
>JAWDGP010005011.1:55000-112500 GCA_033675545.1 Elysia crispata | reverse complement strand
CTACCGTCAAAAATCCGATCGCGATCACCACGGGCCGGGCAGAGAGAGAAGCGCCGTTCCATTTTGTGACACAAATGTTGGCCATAATGAGTTCAGGAACTGTGGCCGCTATTATACCTCCCAGAGAGTCTTCACAGACTTTTCACGGTGAGGCGAGCACGTGAATGCAGCGCTGTGTATAGATCAAATACCAATCAGATGGTCGAGTTGAGAGGGCGGCCGTAGATCAGCGGCGGAGAGACCTGTTGATGTAGAGCTTGCCGCACTCTGGAAGAATCGCCTGGCCGCCCTGAATGGAGTTTTTATTCCGCTGCTCCGCTAGAGGTTCCGTGAGTGCTGCTGTTCCGTAGTCTTATGTAAAATTCTGACTTTTTGGGCTTAAATCACGAAACAGGATATTTTTGTGATGGAATTTAATGCCAGCTTCCTGTCTACCGAAAGCTGTGGCGAGTGTTTTCTTAATCATGCTTAATTAAGGTCAAACCAGCCAGAATAATTTAAACAGAAGATCTGGTGACTGTTGTATTGACAAGAGCTCGCCACGTCACTTTGGTAATATTTAAATTCTTTTTGCCTTAGGTTGTACTTATCACAACCACTATATATTTAGACAAACACATTTAGCTGCAAAAATCCTTAGAGTAATCGAGGTGTTAAAGATGAAAAGTGGCACAAAACCATTTTTTTTTTAAATCTTATTTAAAATAGAACATATGGGGTTAGGAACACAACGTTAACACATTAACAAGGAATAATATAATAATTTTATTACCTGCAAGTTGCGTCTGATTTAAAAAAAAACAAGTTATGTGTGTGGATTCTTCGCTGCTGCTACAATCGTCTGCCGGCTTCCTTGCTGGTATTTTTACTGTTCTATGTATCACAACTGTCCGCTGTTTTCTGTCAGTCATTTTTTTATAAATGTATTGCATGTGTAAGTCAAAACACAGTTTGCGGTATAAGATAGCTAGACTGGTTGCATGAAATCTATTTATGGCTAAATATAACTCAATTTAAAAGCAAAATATCGACAAGATCTTGCTGTCGTCATCACCATAGTTTACAATGATAGCTTTGTGTTTGTCTGAGTGTTTCCGACAAAAGCGTTGGGTTGGTTTGAAAGATGGCGAAGTCGAGACGTCTCTTTGAGAAAAATTGGGATGCATAAAAAGAGAATAGTTAAATCAGTTTTATTTATTAAGATTTATTTCATTAGAACGGAGTTTTTTAAACCAGAATTTTAATGCTAATCAGTTGGTCTATAGGTTTACCTCGGCAGCCACAATAAAAATCATCATAATGGAAATTTAATGTGAAATCGGGTTATTTGTAATATAAAAAGTTAATATAAATGAAATAAATGGTCCTTTCATTGTAACCAGAGCCCAGTGTAATTAGATCTGCTGTGACGATAGCGGCTTGACCTTCGCAATTAATAGGAAACTCAACTACTCAAATGATCCGTGATCAGACATTACCATAAAACCACAAAGACATGATTGTCCCCCAACTAATACTGTTAAGATTGACAATCACTGATCGGTCTCTTCCCTCAATCCGGACGGGTATAGCGCGGTCACCACCAGCGGTCATACACGTCAATTTTCACGACCATAACCCTGAACCAAACCGGCACTCGCCACAAAATCTTATCTGGCCACAGATAGTCGGCTGGTTCCTGGTTCCTGGTTCCAGAAGAATTTCAATGAATCAGGACGGTCATAAACTTAGCCAATCTAGCACCTTACACAGATTTACAAGGCGGTGAAATATTGTAGAAAAATCTAATGTGGCAAAGTAATGAAGAGAACGTGTAGCAGTTTTGTGTAGTCATAATAATAAACCAGCCGACCTTTTAGGGTTATGAAGACGGTGCAATTGCGTCTTAAAATCAGACTAAGGTAGATAGAGCATGGAACAGGGACCTGGTCGAACATAAAGCTTTCCTTTCACAGTTTTCTAAGCCAGACGTGGGGGAAGGAGGGGGATACTCTAATAATTCTTGTTCCGCATGTCTACACGTAGAAAGAACATCAATTTAATGGCGACACGAGGGACCTGGGGCGAGGCCACACTGTCGCTTGTACCGCTAGATCTGATTTGTCTCTCACACTTTTTTCACCTCCAATGGCCCATTGCAGTGCGGATAAAAAGATTCTTTTGAAAAAATCGGAAACTGCTTGAGAGTGAAAAACTGGCTAGGAGAGAATTATGAAGTGGAAAAGTTAATAATTTTTTTTTTGGATCATTACATTTAACTGATGTCATCAAGGGTTGGGGTAATCCAATATAAATAGAGACAAGCCACACCGGATTTCTTCAAACAAGATACTTTGTGGACAAGGTTAGTTTATATAATAGAAACTTTGTGATCCATTCCTGCTGCAATGTTAAAAGACTGTTTCTGTTTGTGCAGCCAGGGTTGGGCTAGAGGCAAGCTCCACCGCTCTGGACAGGTTACATCCTAGAGGCTTTGTAATCAAGGTCGAAATTCACAAAGTTGAGGCCCATAAGCCTTCAACCTTCATGGTCACAGACAGTATAATTTAGAAAGGTAATACATGTAATGTATCATAAGATTTGACAAGTCTATACTTAAAATTTGTAAGGCTGTGCCAATTAGGCTAAAGCCACGGAGATTTTTACCAGTCTAAAGGCGATAAGGTCCATGATTCATTCTTTGTAACGGTTAAATATCTGCCAGAAACTCGAATAGAAGACAGTGATGGTTCTCACGGTTTACCTGACATGTTACAGTACGGGTATTGTTTTTCCCTTGGCCTGAAACAGCTCAGAGTAAATCGCAGATTATCATGAGAGCTGACTGCTCAGGGTGTACATTGCTTATGAGCGTTCGATAAACTGCTGTCTCTTCAACCCTCGTGTAGGACTGCCTTACAGGAAGCGAGTTTCAGTCCTAACCGGTTTAATTCGTCAAGATATTTCGTTCTTCTTTCTTTTAAACCCCGCAGGACTCTTCTAGAAAATGTTGTCATCTAGAAGCATTATACCCGTAATTTATTCTCTAAATGTTCTATTTTGCTGATCATCTTTATTTGAATCAGCGATAAAGTTTATCATTTCACAGAGCCGTAATGTTCTTTTATTCTAAGACATATCTCTGTTAGTGTCAGCATCGCACCATTTCATGACCTTATCGAGACTGCTCAGTGATCTTCATGAAATCTTGGCTAGTTCACGAAAAGTGTTTGGGAAGAAACATATAGAGACAGTACTGTTATGAGAAGTAGATTGAAAAATGTTGGCAGATAGACATCCAAGATACATTTATGAGAAGTAGATTGAGAAATGTTGGCAGATAGACATCCAAGATACATTTATGAGAAGTAGATTGAGAAATGTTGGCAGATAGACATCGAAGATACATTTATGTAAAGTAGATTGAGAAGTGTTTGGGAATAGAGATCGAAGATACAGTTATGTAAAGTAGATTGAGAAGTGTTGGGGAATAGACATCGAAGATACAGTTATGTAAAGTAGATTGAGAAGTGTTTGGGAATAGAGATCGAAGATACAGTTATGTAAAGTAGATTGAGAAGTGTTGGGGAATAGACATGGAAGATACAGTTATGTAAAGTAGATTGAGAAGTGTTGGGAAATAGACATCGAAGATACAGTTATGTAAAGTAGATTGAGAAGTGTTGGGGAATAGACATGGAAGATACAGCTATGTGAAGTAGATTGAGAAGTGTTGGGGAATAGAGATCGAAGATACAGTTATGTAAAGTAGATTGAGACGTGTTGGGGAATAGATATGGAAGATACAGCTATGTGAAGTAGATTGAGAAGTGTTGGGGAATAGAGATCGAAGATACAGTTATGTAAAGTAGATTGAGACGTGTTGGGGAATAGATATGGAAGATACAGCTATGTGAAGTAGATTGAGAAGTGTTGGAAGATACAGTTAAGTGAGCTAGACTTGGGATCAGCAAGAAGCTCCGTTTGATAAGGCGGAAACAATCTTACAAGATTCTGCACATACTACAAGCCCATCCCTTGAAGTCGTTTGAAGGAAATCTTATTTTGGTCAACATTGCTCCTTAACATCAAATCAATCAATATTCAGCAAACGTTGTCCTTGGTTTCAGCTTACGTTGATGCTTTTTTTGTTTTTGTTGTTTTAATTTGAAGGACTTTTTGTAATAATAATTTTGTAATTTTTTTTTTATTTTGTTCTTTCTAGCATTGCCCTTTATTTAAAGATAAGACGATTTATGAGAGGACACATGGTATCTAAATCTATTCTGATTGAACACAGCTGTGATCTGTTTCGCAGGTAACATAAACTCTAATAGTTGCATCTTTCAAATGATTTCAGCAGTGGGAAAGAGACGTGTCATGTCACTTTGAGCGTTTCCTCTCCCCCTCTGGCCCCCATAAAAACACAACATTGAGTTATAGGCTGCTCATGAAGGGGGTTTGAGAGAATATTAAATTCTTCTTAAAGGTTGTCAGCGTTCGATTGTTCTTTGGTCAGTAGTGGTAAGTGAGGCAGTGAGTTTTAACCTGATTTCTAAATTGTCCCTCTCAGGAACAAAGGATACGGGCTCCTCCCGTCACCTGCTCCCCAGCACCCTGTTTTATTTTCCATCTCTCTAAATGCGTCTACAGTATTGCGCAAAACTTAAAAAGACATACCACTAGCAAACAAAATTTCGCTGTAAATTATTTTTTCTTATTTTATTAAACTCTGTCTTCCTCAGGTTGCATAGGCTTTTGAAAGCTTAACTGGTTGACGCGTATTTTTCAACTTATGAGGTAGAAGCTGTTAGATTCAAAACAAGAGAGCGTATTTAACTGGCTTTGTAGAGTTTTCATTTCATTTAATCTATAATTTTTTTATTTGGAACAAAAGCTACCATAACTTAAGTCAAAGAATTATTATGTTATCTATGAAACAAGAAAGCGGTGATATTATGCAAATTTGTTCATAATATATATACACCACATACACACGAAAATATAGAAAGAAGCATTGTTAGAGTAAAACGAAAGTTTTTTATCTAGATAATTTACTCATTGAAGCATCGATGCTATAAAGCCGTCTGTATTCCCACGGATTTAATGCCCTGGCAGGGAATAGTTGGAATAAGCAAGCTGAATACAGTAGTAACAATGACAATATTGAACTCTGCCCGCTAGAGATCTATTGACAAGAAAAGACAATAAACAAGAAAGGAGAGAAAAGCAGCGCCATTGATTGACATCTGAGAGACTGAAAGAGCGACTACACGCCGGTGACAAGACAATGGGCTTCATTCCGTTGTTTACCGCTTACAACAATCTCATCACGGGGGTCTGACCCTCTGACCATACGTCCTGACTAGCAGTCCAAGACCGTCGGACAAAAACGATAGGCCAGATTAGAATGAGAGAAATCTTTTTTTTTTGTCCAGCCTGTAAAGCCCTTAACAACGAAACCCTCAACAACTCAGCGGAACTGACACCCATTGTCTCTGGCGCCATTCACTAGGCAGAGGTCATTACCGTGTCTGTTTTTCCATCTGTTTTTCAACTGCAAATGCAAGTTTTCATTCAACCACTGTAACATTATGGTCAACTCATTATGGATATGGGCAGATCTTGAGACCAGTTTGATCGCCCTTTATGTTTGAGTATAGCAAGATGACCAATGTGCGAACATTAGATTATGGTCTGAAGAGAGAATTTCGTGCTATATAAAGGGATAAATTTTCGTTAGCCAAACAGTATTGGTAAAGTATACATATTGTGATTATGTTAGGCGCGTTCTGCCACTTTGCGTGATCGATGAGCCAAAAATAAATGCTGGATCTAGATCTAGATCCAAAGTAGACATCTGTGTTAAACTTTGGTTCTAGGTCCTAGATTGTGTGAGAGATTTTTTTTTTATAAAATCGTTTGAAAGTAGCAGCTACAACTCATAAGTTTAAAACGATAGAGGTTAGATTTAGATCCAGATCTGTTCAAATACAGTTTGGATACCCAGCTCACAAATCTATTTTCGGAAAATATTGCTGTTGTTTCACTAAAGAAGGCGCGTTTGGAATCCGCTGGTCGTGTGAGTCGTCAGAACGTGTCTAACATTTACATTGAGTGATGCTTGAGGTATAAATCAACTTTAAGAAAAAAATTATGAGAAAATCATTAATTTTCATAAATCAGCTCAAGAAGTTATGACAAAGAAGCTCAATGGGCTTGTCAGACTGGTCATAAACTGTGTAATATCCTGCAGATTAAGACACCCAATATCCTTGACCGAACATTTGTGTAATTATTAGGAAAGATGGTAGTTCCATGGCAAACAATACGAAAACTTGATATGCGAAGTTACAGGAAATTCGTTATTGGAGTAAATTATTTTAAAAAGTTCGAGTTTTTTTTTTACCATAATAATGATTATGATTCATATTTTTTGTTCCTCGTGTTTTCTTGTACCACTCACCCCGTTTCTATTTTCAAGTCTAAAACTATTTTTAATTATATTTTTTATCATATGCTTCATTGTCTTGTTTAAATGATCAATGCCTAATTCAAAGTAGGGTTGCTGACGGAATCGGAAATAAAAAAAAACATTTACGGCCGTATAATTCGGTCTTCATAAGTGGTCGTGACTAAACATTTATCCCCGTAGTGGGGGACATTAGCTCGTGCCCAGCTCAGCTAATCTTTGTTGGTCAGCATTTAGCGGACGATACCGTGTCCAGTGGGCAGTTAGAGACCCTCCCTTTTGGATGGACATTATAGCCCTGACGGAGGTACTGTTCACCCGTGGCTTGAGCTCTGGTCGGTCTAATCCTCTCTCAGTTTCTGTCCGGCGTCACCGGTAATTCTTTCGCTCGCATCGGGAACGCGTTCACCTGATCGATTTGTTTACAAAATGAACGGAGGCATTCGAGCTCCCGTAACTGTTTTGTCCACGTAATTTTTCAACCTTCTTTTGAAAGAAAGTTTTAAAAAAAATGGTGTTCAGAAGGTTTTTAGGTCAGGTCCTAGGTTTGTCAAACCAAAACGTAATTAGTTATCACGACGAATGTTTCAAATAATATTTTTCTTATTCAAAATATTTTATTCTGTATCTAGTTTAATGTCACAAATTGTTTGTATTTACTTCCTCTCAGAATTCATTTTTGCTTGATTTACAAGCGTAAACTAAAACTTTGAAAAAGAGCTACACTTTTGCAATAATACTTAAATTAAATCGGTTAATAAAAGCAGTTCTAAAAATTGCCAAATTAGTAACTATGAAAATATGATGAAATATATATAAAAAAAGAACCATCAGTCAGTAGAAAGACAATATGAACAAGAACATTTCACTTTACAGCACCAAATACAATCAAATATAAAGCCATATCTTAAAAAACGAAGGACTAAAAGAAAAAGGTAGAGCATAAATCAACCCTATTTGCTTATTTAGGATAGCCGCTAAGTTCTCTACACATACCGGTCCAGCAGTCTTGCTGGTGGAAACTCCGTCAAACGCTCCCAAATCTCTACAGAACTCCCAGTTGACCGTACCGTGGCCGGGTTGTGTTTGGTTCGCGTTGCGAGTCAGCTCCCGACTACCGCCGCTCCAAGTGAACCGGTAAAGAGTAAATACCATAGAAAAAACCTCTGAAAAACTTTAACTGAAATTGCACTAGAAAAAATAATTGATAACATGGCCAAGTTCCGTCACTGGGTGTTTTTTCTTAGTCAGAAGGACTTTACCTGAAAAACATCACGAAAACTGACTCTTTGTGAGTTCAGTGTTGTGTGTTTTAATCCTAGTCAAAGTTCTACGATTTATTATAAAAATGGTCGACCATGAGTCATAAAATTGCTTGTTTTTTTAACGACATGTCTCGAAGATGGTCTTTCTATTGTTGGTATTATTAATATTATGATTATTGTTATACCACTACTACTACTACTACTACTACTACTACTACTACTACTACTACTACTACTACTACTACTACTACTACTACTACTACTACTACTACTACTACTACTACTACTACTACTACTACTACTACTACTACTACTACTACTACTACTACTACTACTACTACTACTACTACTACTACTACTACTACTACTGCTGCTGCTGCTGCTGCTGCTGCTGCTGCTACTACTATACTCTTACTACTATTACTACTACTACTACTACTACTACTACTACTACTACTACTACTACTACTACTACTACTACTACTACTACTACTACTACTACTACTACTACTACTACTACTACTATTATTATTATTATTATTATTATTATTATTATTATTATTATTATTATTATCATTATTATTATTATGATAACTATTGTTTTTGTTGTTACTCTTCCTAATGTATTTTCTTCCTTATTGCAATGATATTAATGCGCCTCTGGAACTACTTTTTTTTCTCCAGTCTTGCGCATGTGGCCAGCCGAAAAGCGCAATGAAGCAAGCCGCGCGTGTTAGCCCGCAGGCTGATTTAACAGATCTGGAAGACAGAGCAACACGAAAACGGGTGGGTTGGCTTTATACACTGGGTTCATATATTGTCTCATCTAGACCTGGATGAAAAAAAAGAAACTTTGATTTTCATTTTAAATTATTTACATAGGCAAATATTGAAGCCATATCAGTACTTATGGCTAGCCCCGCAAAAGTCATGTGGGAATGTTGGATGGTTTGAAATTTACCTCTTGCTAAATAGATGATATCCTGGGCAGCTAAAAACATTATTGAAATTCTATAAAACCATTTTGTATAATTCTGTCTACGCTGAAAAACCTTGATCCTCAACCACGGATCTTCAGGCTTCCCAGAAGGCTTCCATGACACCAGGTTTTCCAACATCTTGAAGACAGGCGCACAATCTATAGAGTTACAGTGGTAGAGTTAGTCATTCCCATCCATATAGGAAGTAAAGTTCACACCGAAATTCAAAACGCGGAGTACAGACAGTTAAGGCTACTAATAATTCATTTCCGACATCAGTGAGAACTCCAGAACAGCCGGGGCTTAAAGATAGATTTATATTTAGCCTAGATTATAAGAGTGCCTGTCTTGAGTCTTAGAGTAGGCCTGGTAATAATTATAGGCTTTTTTTTAAATAGGTAGAAACAGAAAATGTTGCTTTTAGAGAAGATAGTATGTTACTTATAGGATCCATTCTAAATTTGACTCAGATTCGATTTCAAAATGAATGTAATTACCCCAGAGACCAATAGTTAACCTAAAGTGATATCTGTGAAGATTTGTTTTTAACTTTCAGCCCTAAGGATCTCTCTCTCTTTTTTCTCTCTCTCTCTATCTCTGACTCTCTCTCATTCTCTCTCTGTCTCTCTCTCTCTGACTCTCTTTTCTTTCTTTCCAGATGCAAACAAAGCCCATTATCAAGACGTTAATATTCGTTCATGTAACCTGTTTTTCTCTCTCTCTATCTCTGACTCTCTCTCATTCTCTCTCTGTCTCTGTCTCTCTCTCTCTGACTCTCTCTCTCTCTCTCTCTCTCTCTCTCTCTCTCTCTCTCTCTCTCTCTCTCTCTCTCTCCTTGTCCTTGTGATCATGTCCTTTACCCCTACTTGTGGAGCCTGCCAAAATACACCTGCAGTTCTGTAGACGTCATTTGGTTGTTTATATCTCACTTGACCTTTGAACAAGCCCCGTCACCGATCAAGGTCTAGCCAAAACAATGTGAGGAGAAGAAATAACTCAACACCCAAGGTTCAGCTATCAGCTGCATAAGGTGGTATGCGTTTAATTGAGAGAAATAAAAAATAATTGAGCTGAGGGGAAAAAAAAAAGATTTCATGTTTCTCAGAATCTGAGTTTCTTATCCCAGCAATAAGCCGGGATCACCTCTGTAAAACTTAACGCCTCGAACTGCTGTGTCCACCCTCAGGACGCGAGCTGCAAGACCATCGCCAGCCGGCCGGACAGTGGGATCGCCGGCTCATCCTCGGCCAGCTACGCCAGCTCAGAGACTGCTCTCCTGGAGGGTCGACACGGGTCGCACGCTGACCTCCTCGCCTCCTCGCTGGAGATGCTGGAGCATGTTTACCAGGTGGGTGGGCTTGGCAGTGGAACTGGAAGACAGAGAGAGAGACAGAGACACAGAGAGAGAGAGAGAGAGAGAGAGAGAGAGAGAGAGAGAGAGAGAGAGAGCGAGTGAGTGAGTGTAATTAAGAGAGAAAGAGCGTGGGATATTAGAGGAAAGAGAGAGTGAGGCAAGATTAAGAAGAGGGACAAACATGAAGTGGGAAGGAAGATGAAAAGAAAAGAGAGAAAGGAATGGAAAAGAGAAAAGCAAAAGACAGCATACAAACATACCGCATAGAGGCATAGATCGAAAGAGAGGAGATAGAGAGGGGGAGAGAGAGAGAGAGGGGTGGAGAGGGAGAGGGAGAGAGAGAGAGAGAGAGAGAGAGAGAGAGAGAGAGAGAGAGAGAGAGAGAGAGAGAGCAACAAAAAGCGAATGTTTGGAATTGTCGACTAATTCGTCCACATATCTGATGCACACTCTATGTCTTTCTTTCCCCCCCCCCCTCTCTCTCTCTCTCTCTGTCTTTCTACCCGCTTCTCCCCCCACACACACACTCTCTCTCTCCTTCTATCTCCTTCTATCTGCCTCTCTCTATATTCCTATCTTTTTCTCTTCTCTCTCTGCTTCTGTCTATATCCCTCTCTCTCTCTCTCTCTCTCTCTCTCTCTCTCTCTCTCTCTCTCTCTCTCTCTCTCTCTCTCTCTCTCTCCCGATCCCTCCCCCTCTTTCTCTATATCCTCTTTTTTCAGTATATTTCATGCTTATTACTTTTACAAATTCACGAAGAACGTATGAAAAATGAAGCCTAAATATCAATGGATTCTTGCGAAAAGATCAATTACTTGCTTCCCATTAAGAAGCTCCGTGAACCCAGGCCACGCACCGTTTCGTGACCAATCGACCAGAAACACGAGAAATAATTGGGTGGAGACCGCCGCGGACTCGCTCTGTTTGTACCCTTGTGACCCCCGACCAGCCGCAACCGTTACTGCCAGGTACTTGTGGCATATCCGGTTAAAATCAAAACCAGTTGAAACCATTTCGACTCGGCTTGAAATTTGTGGCGTATTTGCACAATTGAAAGAAATGAGAACAAGCGACAAGTTCCATAGTATCAGGAATCCAAAGCAAACTACAGACAGTGCCTTTATTCCTCTCTCTGTTTTTCCCGCTATATTGATTCTTAATAATTAAAGCTAGAGAGAGGCGAAGTAAACAATATTCTGAGTTGCTTAATGTTATTAATAGATGATATGGGAGATGAAGAAAATAGTTAATATCAGACCAGGTAATTATAATAACAATGTCGCATGTTTAGCCTGCAGTAAAAACGTCAATGTGTCCTCGAAACTAAAGCTGTAGAGCAAAGTTTTTTCACATTTCTTGATGTTTAGGAGGAACGCATAATTATGTCATGTAAACTCGTTCTCAACCTCTCTCTCTCTCTCTCTCTCTCTCTCTCTCTCTCTCTCTCTCTCTCTCTCTCTCTCTCTCTCTTTGTCTGTCTATCTATCTATCCATCTATCTATCTATCTATCTATCTCTTTCTCTCACTCTCTCTCTATCTATCTATCTATCAATCTATCTATCTAGCTCTATCTTTCTCCCTCACTCTCACCGTTTATCCTTCCTTCTCTCTTTTTTTTTTGCTTAATCACGAGCCATTTTACGCTACTCGACTTACAGATAGACCGAAAGTATTTGGTCCGGTTCTCGGCTAAAGAGCGTCTGGCGAATTAGCCACTGCCTCCACTTACAGGATATCGTTTACGGAGAAGAACAATATTGATACTTACTTGGTTAAATGGTCGCGTATGATCTGCAAGTGTTATGGCATGGAGTCGCGGTCTCTTCTCATCTTGGGAAGGCGGAAGGTCTAGAGCCAGCCAATCTATATTTTCTATTGATCTGATCAACACGGCAATAGGTATAGAAATCATAGTTGCAGGTGTATCGAATAGAGAAAGAATTTCGACATATCTTGATAATTATGAAAAGTAAAAAAGAACCACCGATCAATGAAATAGTGGAAAGTTTCTGTATCTACACAATGAATTATAGAGATTGGCAAAATTGAGGACCATCTAACCGAGCATTTCTAGACCACCTAGGAACGTCAAATTTGGCATAAAGTTGTAGATTGCCCTAAAGATTACACCGAAATATGTTTTGGAAAAATTCAATGTAAAGACGTGATTATTGATTTCTGAAAAGAAAAAGGCGAATGTGCGAATTGCTTCTTGTAAGCACAGCTTGACAGAGATGGCAGAAATGAAAGTGAAAGTACGCATACACTGTAAACGGCGGCAGATCTAAAACCGTCTGGAATAGATCTACATGTTGAAGTGTAATATCTAAGTAAAATATCTAAAACAGTTGCTTGGACATAGAATCGAGATATAGGGCCTAGATAAAAAGGTTAAGAACTAGATCTAGATTTTACTTTTAGAACTAAGATCTAGTTTGAGACTGTGTTTAGAAATATGGGGATAGGATCTAGATTCTAGGTAAAGATAGATAAGTTGGGGGCATATATCTGGATCATAATTATATGTTAAAGGATAGATGTCAAGACCATTTAAAAGCCTATTTCACACTTACACACACGCATCCCAGTCTCGGCAAATTGACACCAGGGTCTTAGTTATAAACACAAAGCTGTAGGTCGCTTGTCTCTCCCCCAGAGGGAAAAGGTCGTGGATGAGAAACCGGCACCAGGTAGCGAAACAGAATGCTAAGTCAAGAGATTTGCAACTAGCGGCTCTATGGTATGAGATTCATTTTGTCATGTTCAAGAAACGATCTGACGTGACGCAACTGCTATCTTTCTATCACTGTAAAAAGTCTGAGCTTTAAGCTTAGTTTCTCGAGACTAAGGGAAATCGTGAATTTATTGGAGCTTTTTTAAATAACAGCTGATTTGATCCATAGAACAAATGGATGGACCATAGTTCCACAGTGTCGGTAGTGTTAAAGGGCTGATGGTGATATACTAACTTGGCCGCGCCGTTTGTACCACTGTATGTCTTGATTATTAGTTTTAGAGAGGAAGTGCCGGTGATTAAAGACGTAAAAGAGAGAGAGAGAGAGAGAGAGAGAGAGAGAGAGAGAGAGAGAGAGAGAGAGAGAGAGAGAGAGAGAGAGAGACAGAGAGAGACAGAGAGAGACAGAGAGAGAGACAGAGACAGAGACACAGACAGACAGACAGACAGACCGACAGAGAGACAGAGAAACAGACAGAGAGAGCTAAGAGACAAAGAGAGAGAGAGAGAGAGAGAGAGAGAGAGAGAGAGAGAGAGAGATTAAGAAAGATAGAGAGAGTGACATATACTTGCACACTTACAGTTCATGAATCATCACTTACAAGTGGTCAAAGTGACGAGAGAGGGTTGGGGTCTGGGTGAGCCCGATTGGCTGACCATTATCCGAGTGTGACGAGTGTGTTTCTATCTCCAGGTGCGACCAGAAGGTCACCCAACCGTGACGAGTCTAGTGAAGGCTTTGACTGTCAAGTGCCACTCAGGCCAGGCCAAAGCTCACGCTATATACAGGTGAAATCTGCGGTGGCCTTTGAAGTTTTGATCTAGAGGTTTATTAATCCTTCCTGATTTGACAGCTCACTGTAAGCGTGTGATCAAATTAATATAGTTATCGCTTCTTTCGATTTTATCTCAACTTTGAAGCAATTTAATACAAAACCAAAAAAAAAAAATGAAACACTACTTTTTCATTAATCATATTGTACAATTTTGAGAGGAGGAAAAGAGAACGAAAAAAAAAAAAAAAAAAAAAAGAGTTCTGGAGAATCGACAACAAGCAAAAAATCGTATTAGAAATATTGATCTACTTATTTTTTTCCATCTGTGGTTTAGGTGGTTGAGTGGTCAAAGCCTGAATTACTACAAATGTGTTTCGTGCTCCAATCCCTCGTCACCGAGCTCCAAGATGAAGCAGCTGGCCGAGGGTAGGACGAGTTACGCCGCCTTGTACCGCGAGATGGCGAGGTGAGGGTTAGCACCAGGCCAGGAGGAGACATGAATAATGAACAAAATAGTTGCGTCTTCTTGAAACTGGGCAACACTCGCTGAAAGATGAATTTTTTTTTTTCTAAAGGGATATGTAGAGAAAATATTAAGATGCCAAATGTACATCAGCTCTATTTTCAAAAGCATTTTTTTCCTCAAAAGTTATTTCTAGCATTTTCATTGTCATTGTTAATTTCTAAACTCTTTAACGTTTTAACGTCTTAGCTGCGGACCTTTAAATCATTTTACACAAGCGATTTCCCTTCTCAGACTACTCCCCCCCTCCCCATTCCCCCATGCTTTATACCCTCGAAAAATTTATTGCGCCAACCATCCGTTCATCCAATTTGGAAAATAATTCTTTTCCGTTGTTTTAAATAATCTTCGATCTGTCTCATAACTATGATTGTATAAACCAGGTGTGCCGGTCTGAAGTGCGAGCTGATAGAGGGTCACGTGAAGGGAGTGAAGTACTCCCCAGGCTCCCCGGCCCTGTGTGCAGCCACCACACACTCTTGGAACGCGGTCTCCCTGAACGGGCACTACGCCCTGCTGGACGCACACCTGGGCTCCCTGCCTTACAAGTTTTTCCTGGAACATTATTTCATGACGCCTCCAGACGAGTTCTGCATGTCGCACTATCCTAGAGACAAACGCTGGCTGCTCATGACCAGAGCCATATCCGAAGAGGACTTCTATGGCGCCCTGAAAACTTGGCCAACCATGTTCGCGTTCAACATCCGACCTCTGAGCATGCGCAGCGTCATACGGACTTACGACGGGCGGCTGAGCGTGACAGTGCTGCTGCGCAGTGTGGCTGTCACGCCGGTACTGGAGTACTCCGGGCCTGGGGAACCGCTCGACACAGACGCTCTGTCGCTGGGGATAGACCAGGAGATCAGAAACACCGACAACGCCGAGACATTTCACATGTGCCTCCCGCAGGAAGGAGACTACTTGTTCACTCTGATGGTGCATGACGTGGAAGAGGATGAAGACATCCCTGTGTTCCAGTACAAGATAGAGTATAAAGACGAGTTGTTATAGCCAAACAACATAGAAAACCAATGACGATATTCCTGTGAAGTGCCACGATGATTCGGTACATACAACAAGATATCAGGGAAATGAAGATAGTCCTATTTGCCATTTCGCTTTCAAGTATTGAAAATGAATTTTTTTTATACATAAAAATGTTTAATATTTATAAAAGCACTTTAGATCTAATTGAATAAGAGAGATAAAAGCCATAATCAACAGAAATACTTGGAGTAAAGACATTTCTTTTCGAAAATTTACCATGATGTAGAGAGATTTAAAAAAAATATTAGGAAAATAGCTAAGGATTTTCAAAACACATTTTGAAAAGTTAAGCTGCTAGAATTGATAATGCAAACATCGAATAAGAAAGTTATTCAGTTTATCTATTGATCTTTTCACAGCCGAAAAATAGAACTGTTTCCCTTTCCTTGGTACAAGGTGCGTGTCAGGTATGATGGGCCGCTCTCACCGAACCTTTTGTTCCTGTTCAATAACATTGAGAAGTTAAAACTTCCCTAGGTTTCTCTCCCAAATCTTGCACAAAGGTATTCGTTCAACATGGTGAACCGCCTCATCTATTCGGTGAATTATTTCAACATCAAAATAAAAAAAACTACAACAAAAACTAATGATAAAGTCAGACGCCCGTTATGAGAAAGGTACAACAGTGCTCGACAAAAACCTAAGTAAAATAAAGTAGTCTTGAAAATATGGTATCAAACTATTTTGTTTTTGTTGAAGAAACACAATCGCGTTAAACCTTAAAACTTTTTCCTCTGCCTGACCTGTTATCAGTTATCTCTCTTGGTATAGAAAATACAATCTTGTGCAAAGTAGTTATATCCCCTTGTGAAACGCAAAGAAAATACCATGTAATTATTGCATGATTCTAAAAATGAGCCAATTATGTACCGATACTCTCCCAAACTATTGGAAGATCGTTATGACAGCTTATTACAAGGCTTTGTAGGTTCAAAGCAATAAGTGTCTCGTGGTAACCTCCCTTGTTGAAATTTAGAGCTGTCCATTTATCAGTACCGATATGATATAGTGCTTGAAAGATCTCTATAATCAATAGTTTGGGACTTTTAAAAAAAGCTACATTTTTATCTCTTGATTCCCCAGTCTCTATGATTGTTTATCTGACACGGAAAAAAAATTCACGCTTTATCATTATCATCTTTAATATTGTTTTTCTTATATCGAAATTGTGTCGGGCTCAGCCAATGTTTAAATTGCCCGCTGTATTGACGCGAACTGTCATATTCTCAGTCCAAAAATTTAAAGTGACAAATTAAGCAGTCACGGAATAAGAAAGATAGATGAGCAGAGCAAGAGCATTAATTTTGTTTACATGAAAACCATTGTATAAATAACACTAGCGTGCTGCCGATCTACTCTTTATGCTATTAGTGATAGGATAAGTCTGTAAGTAAAATCAATTTTAACCTGTTCCGCCAATATGCTGTGATTAAAACCACTGTGATATGATTCGCACTATTATATATATTATTTTCAGTGAACCTCTATGCCATTTGTAAAACCACATAATTATGTCTATTGAGGAAAACCAGTGTATTGAATGGTAAACCATAATTATTCTTAGCATTCCCACCACCCTGTTGTCAGTAATAACCTTGTGTTAATAGCAAGGACACAGTGAAGAGTGAGGGACTTCCAGCTGAGTGGGAGAGGGGGAAAGGTGTGTGTTGGGGGAAAGGTGTGTGTTGGGGGTGGGGGGGGGGGGGTGGGGGGCGCAGATGCGGAGGACAAGGTGCGCAGTGGAAGGATTAGTTAAATCAACATCCCTCTAATTTGTTTTGCTAAATCTTGTTTACATTTCTGCGAGACTTTTTGCTCGTCCATTCACCCAAATCCAATTTCTTATCTGAAACTCGATTATTATTTTCACTTTTCGATTTTTCTTTTGCATTTCATTCAATATTCAAATGCAGGACGTTGTTCCAACAGCTGGAGAACGAATTTGGAACAATGATCTTAACTTAATGACCATGATTTCTGGATGATAAGGTTTTCTCTCGGTAAAATAGGACCGCTCGGAGAATGGTGTTACTTCCAAGATTTCTTGCCATGTTACTCGTGAAGTATGTATCAGGGTTAATTTCCATTCTTCTGTCTGTCTACCTGTCTCTCTCTTTCTCTATATGTGTGTGTGTGTGTGGGGGGAGTTCTTTCTCTTATTCTGACCATCCTTGTCTCTCTCTCTCTCTCTCTCTCTCTCTCTCTCTCTCTCTCTCTCTCTCTCTCTCTCTCTCTCTCTCTCAACAGAAAGCAAAAACACCACACTTCGAGGATAACTTGGTAATTGTAAAGGATCCAAAAGGACACGTGTGAGTCTATAAATAGTATGGTAGATTACGAGGTCTAAAAGGAAATAGGCACACAAATTTATAATTACTGGACAAAAAGACAAAGTGGAACGTTTGTATGTTGAATTGATAAGTTTTGTTATTTCTTTTTTGTGCCGTAATTATAAAGTTGTGTGCCTATTTCCTTTTAGACCTTCTATCTCTCTACCTCTCTTTCTCTTTCTCTACCTCTATCTCTCCCTCTCTCTCTACTTATCTCTCTCTACCTCTCTTTCTCTACCTCTCTCTCTACCTCTCTTTCTCCCTCTCTCTCTACCTCTCTCTCTATCTCTCTCTACCTCTCTATCTCTACCTCTCTCTACCTCTCTCCCTCTTTCTGTCTCTTTAATCTTCTTACTCTTGACGCAACTGGATTAGCCCCCTTTATGTAGAATGTTGTTCCATTTTGCTGTAAAAATAAAATTATAGTCTTATACCATCTTCATGCGGTTTCCATTAAGTACTAAGTTATAAAAGCACAATGTCACATCTAAAATATAGCTTGTGTATGAAAATTAATGACATGTTGACTTTATTATAAATGATGTGTTGGCACTGCTCTCTGTGAAATGTGTTATATTTTGTGTGATATTTTGTTTTATTGATACAATTGTTGTTTGGAAAATAACGCTATAAGTATATATTAATTTTATTTATTATTGAATTTAGAGGACATACATGTGACCTGCTTAATGTGGATCTTATGATTAATGGTTTTGTGTTGCCATAAGAGGAAAAAAAAAAACTGTAACAGATGTTTACGTGTTCAAGATTGAAAGAACACGATTGGTCGGATTCGATAATTACAAGAGAGGAGAGTAGCAGGGGTCTGTGAAATGTGACAGCGTGATATGCAGAGAAGAGAAGGGAATAAAATAACTGTGTCAATGAGAGAGAGAGGGGCGGGAGAGAGAGAGAGAGAGAGAGAGAGAGAGAGAGAGAGAGAGAGAAAGAGAGAGAGAGCGCAGAGAGACAGAGGAGAGAGAGAAAGTGAGAGAGAGCAGAGAGACAGAGAAGGAGAGAGAGAAAGTGAGAGAGACAGCAGAGAGACACAGAAAGAGAGAGTGAGTGAGAGAGAGAGAGAGTGAGTGAGAGAGAGTGAGAGAGACAGCAGAGAGACAGAGAAAGAGAGTGAGAGAAAGTGAGAGAGACAGCAGAGAGACAGAGAAAGAGAATGAGAGAGAGAGACAGACAGAGAGACAGAGAAAGAGAGTGAGAGAGAGACAGAGAAAGAGAGAGAGAGAGAAAGTGAGAGAGAGAGCAGAGAGACAGAGAAAGAGAGAGAGAGAGAGAGAGAGAGAGAGAGAGAGAGAGAGAGAGAAACAGACAGACAGACAGACAGACAGACAGACAGACAGAGAGGCAACAGAGACTCTACGCTCAGTAGTGTAATATAATCATTGTATTAACGATGTTCCGTGTAAATTGTGTTTCCATGCTGTTTCTCAAAAAACCTGTTGACAAGAGGCAATGTTTTATACCCGAGCCAGTATTAATCTCAACGACAAAAAGCATTTCAAAGCAGTATTGGTGTCTTAGGTAGTTTTGTCTTCAGCGTTTGTTTTGATGCAGTATGAAATGAGATGTTCTCAAGTTTAATTTTTTAGGTAGGCCGGGGCAAAAACTGCTAACTGTGACGCTAGTCTAACGTTCTTGATAAGTAACACATAGGAAACCAATCATAAGGATTCAAGAACCCACAGCACATATTAGCTCAGTAATAATTTATTTTTATGTAATCGGGAAGCGTAACTTTATTTTCTACAAATGCTGATTGGAACGTGAAATTTGGCTATGATTCAATCGTCTGTTTAAGCATCTATGCTTGGATTTTGATCATAAATTTAGCCTTTGGTTTTTTTCAAGGACAGCCCTCTAGAGTGACTAAAGAAAAATAACCATTGGAGAATCACTGGAGTACAGAACATGAGGCCAAATTGCTTTAACGAAATGAAAAAAGCCGCTGGTTTGGTTGCTTGAAGGCTGAGAGTATTCTAACCCGGGTCTCTCGGTAACCGAGAGGTTTTTCCTGGACTCCAGTTTGACACACGGCCTTCAAAAATTACTTTTCTAGCTACACTAAACCCCTTTAATAAACACGTGGTCAAATGCATGGGAAAAAAGGGGATCATATTAGAGGAGAACTGTACTGCCAGTTCTTCATCAGCATATATCAGCATTGGCTTTAGGGTTATTCGTATGAGGTGATTGATATCATGCTAGGGGTTACACCGCATTGCTCCATCCATCTAGAAAACCTGGGGTGGGGGGGGGGGGGGCGGGGGGAGGAGTTGTTTTCATTGCTCCACCTGTCAGGTAAGTTACGTGCTTCATGTCTAGCACTAAACTATTATTAGTCTTCGCACACATCTTTTTCTAGGTGATGAAAGAAGAACAGATACTTGTCATACAGAAGAGAATGACGAAAACAATGATGCTTGAAAGTAACATCACACAGGGTTATCCTAGACTGTTGCTCTTCTTCTAATTACTTTAGGTAAACAACACAATTCAGCAAGTTATTTTGTCTCAACGGCGAACTTTAATTTTTTTTAAAGCTTTTTATTTCATTAAAAGTCTGTTACAGTCTAGCAGAAACATTTCTAAACTGACGAGATCAATGTTCGTGAGTAGAAAAATAAGAAAGGCCACGAGATCCAGGTGAGCAATATCCCTATTTTTCTCAATATTGGAATCTTCTAGAACTGACTTACCTTGGTTGAGGCGGATTGACTGTTGTGTGATTCTTTGCAGTGTGGAGAAAATAACTTCTCGTTTCAATTAATGTAACATTGAAGTGACAAAGTAAAAGTATTATTTTCATTCCTTTACTTCACTTATACAGTGTTGTGAATTTGGATTTTGACAACGTATCATGTGAGAATCAATAAAAACTTCAGTTCCATTTGTTTTAATTGTTTTAATCTTCTTCACATTCATGTCTGTGCTGCCCTTCTCGTCACAGATATCGAGCAGTGTAGGTATGAGAGAGAGAGAGAGAGAGAGAGAGAGAGAGAGAGAGAGAGAGAGAGAGAGAGAGAGAGAGAGAGAGAGAGAAAGAAAGACAGAGGGTGTTCTGTTATAATAATTATGGCCTGAATATAAAGGAGCTGCACGTAGAGTGTATGAATTATGTTTGTCACTTCGTTACGACAAACATTAGATAGAATAAATAATGTAGTTTCTATACTTCTGTCGTTAAGCCAAGAAATTCAGGCAGTCAGCAAAGGAAAGACTGCTCTCAAACTGGCTTCTGAGACGATACATTTAATGTAAAACTGTTTGGATTTTTATCGCTCTGCAGGAATCATAGAAAGCAAAAAATAAATAAAAATAACATCTTAAAAATTCAGTAAAGTAATAAATAATCATTATATGAATAGGGTATTCATCTCTAGCCAAAGTAACTAATGACAAAAACACTTTTTTTATGTGAAGAGGATGTGGGAGATTTTTTTCTTTGAAAAGGTTGAGGGATATGGAAGGATTGGGGAAGGCGGAATGAAACAAGAAACAACGAGGCTGTTATCTTCAAAAGCTCTCTTTTAGTTATTTTTAGGTTTTGGGAAAACAACATTATCTTGCTTTTCAATCTAATATTACGGTTGGTTTGGGCGCATTATCAATTCAATGAACGGGTAAGATCTTGTGGCTTCTTGAGGAGGTCTTAACAAACTTGATTGAGTCAATAAGTCACAATCACCTATATATCACTTACATATATATAGATATAAAATATATATGAAAGGTGCAAGGGGAAAACAGGTGATGTCCATTTTTGGTGGAAATTTAGATTTAAAGTTAATCCTAATCTTAGATAGGGTCTGCATGTTTCCATTACTTCAAACAACACAAAAACAATCGTAGTCCACCAGAAAGCAAAGAAGAAAATAAGGGCCACAATTCAAAAACCAGAGATGTCACATCGATACAAGTTGAGAACCTGTGCTGTCCACTGCTACTCTATGAATAGTCCCCCTTTTCCCATAAAAATATTGGGAATAACTTTCCTTGTTTGACACTAACAAATCAGAAAGAAGTTTGAGGTCACGTGATCATTCCTTTCATTGTGGTTGTTTAGTGTAAACATCCAACAATGGCGAATTCTGATAGAAGGCCAGAGCTAATCGAGACACAAAAAAAAAAAAAACGCCGTCTGATGGAGGCGACTGATTTTTTTTTCAATATAATTCATTTTTATTTTTTAATACAGCATCCGACTGATTGTCATTTTGGGATTTAAATCTTCTTTTTTTTACCTTGTTCCTTTGATTTTGAGTGACGGTGTGTATGAGTTATGTCTTAAATTGGATTGTGTAAAAGAGAATGATTTTTTACCCGCTTGTAATCAAGCTATCATTGGTACAGTCTTAATTTTCTAACAAGTGACTTGCAACTAAGGCAATGAAATTTGAAAAGACCAAAAGATTTAAAAAATGAAAATACATAGGCTTGCATACTCACACAACCAAATTAATGATATAGTTTCTTCCAATTCACAGAGTGGTAAATTATAGTAAAGTTATCTGAAGTTATGAAGAGTTTTCAAATCGTTTTCACAAAAGCTCCAGATGTTATTTCAATGGTTAAAAATTAATTTTAAAAATTTTTCAAACGATTTTGAAAATACCAAAATATCCATTCATCATCCATTGTAAACTACAAATCTACAACAACAAAAATCTAGCATTTGATAGCATTTCAAACATTGAAAAAAAAATCACACTCCCCACCTATTACAATGGAGTAGAAAGCAAGATTTTGATCTCTCATAATACTATGGGTTGATCAAGTAACCAACAGTAGCTAAAAAGTTATTCCTTGAATTATTAAAAAGGCATCCCAGGTAAAAAAAAAAAGTTCAAGAAGACCAAAGTTTAAATTTTAAAACAAAAAAAAAAAACAAGGGGAAAACAGGTGATGTCCATTTTATACACACTTTAAAAAAACTCGCATTACTAAGTCACTTTTTACAATAAAATAATGAAAAATATAAGGATATACCATAAAATGAACATACTTAACATTAAGAGAAAGAAATCAGGTGTAACTCTGCATTTATAGCACATAGAAGTCTTAGAACTTTAAATATTGATTCTCTTAAAATCACTATTATGTGACATCACCTGTTTTCCCCTTGCGCCCTTCATATATATATATATATATATATATATATATATATTTTTTTTTTTTTTTTTTTTTTGAGGTTGGGGGTGGGGGGTGTTAATACTAATCTGAACTATAGTGAGGTGATGTGCACTAGCGATGATTACATGAGAGCATGCGCATGCGTGCACATCAATTCAAAGAGCGCTGGATTTTGAACGGAGGAAAATGATCCCATGGAAGATGTGCAAGCTCCCGTGACTGTCTCCAGCTAACGGCCAGGTTTGAGCCTCCTCGCTGTGTCGGCTCCACTCCGCCCCAAGAGATCTGGACCAATCCGCCAGACAAGACCGGTATCAAAGTGCTGTAGACACATTACACCTAACAGCTAGCTGGTTGGTACTTTAAGCACATGAACTGCAATTATATTCTCAGTCTTAGAGAGAAATGAATACATTATTCTGTATCGAATTATTCGTGATATGGAAAATCAATTTATGATTAGATAATGGAGTTACTAATCAGTCAAGCATTTTGACAGTTGTTTATGAGATCGACTTTTTCCTTTTTCCTTTTCTGTTTTCTTTCTCTATCGAAATCAAAATCAAACGACAAAATTTAAGAATAATTGGCGTTAGAATCAGTGAAATTGATACTTCTCATCTTAATACCAGAAAAAAGACTAAGTAAGATTTTCTTAGGTTTTCTATAGCTGAAAGTATGATCAGAGGCTTATCAGATCCAGCATTCAAACTTAGAGGCAAGTTGATATTTTTATAACGAAATTGATACTTATTATATACAAGTATTACATAGAAATGAGACCTGGACTTGAATGCAAAAAATGGATGGTAATTTAAGATGAACAGACACATCAAGCTCGATCATTCTAAAAGAGGATTGTGAAGTTATCCATTCATTTTTAGTTTCATCTACAGAGAAACGATTTCCTATTAATTTTTTTCTCCAACACATAAGTGATTGTGACTTACTGACTCAATCAAGTTTGTTAAGGCCTCATCAAAAAGCCAGAAGGTCATACCCGTTCATTTAATTGATAATGCGCCCAAACCAACCGTAATGTTAGATTGAAAAGCAAAATAATGTTGTTTTCCCGAAACCTGAAAATAATTAGAAGAAAACCAGTCGGCTAGTATTGCCTTGGATGTTCATCTTGGTCTACTTCCACGTTCACACAGCCCGCTTATTGGTCTCCATTGGTTTTCAACTTCATAAAACACAAGATCTTGGTGTCCTAAACCAACCCATTTGCATTCTGAAAGAGTTACCACACGTCATGAGTAATGTACATTGCCATTTGAATAGATTTTGCTCCAGAGCAAAATCACCTCTCTGAACTTAGATGATTTTATTCTTTGTTTCTGTGTGTTACAGGGAGAAAAAGAAAGAAAGGGAAAGAGGAGAGAGAGAGAGAGAGAGAGAGAGAGAGAGAGAGAGAGAGAGAGAGAGAGAGAGAGAGAGAGAGAGAGAGAGAGAGACAGAGAAACAGAGACAGAGACAGAGACAGAGAGAAAAAGAGAGAAAAATAGAGAGAGACAGACAGACAGACAGAGACAGAGAGAGAGGGAGAGAGAGAGAAAGGCAGAGAGACAGAGACAGACAGACAGAGACAGAGGGAGAGAGAGAAAGAGATATATAGATAGATAGAGAGAGTGAGAGAGATAGATAGATGAAGAGAGGGAGAGAGAGAGAAAGAGAGAGACAGTGAGAGAGAGAGAGAGAGAGAGAGAGAGAGAGAGAGAGAGAGAGAGAGAGAGAGAGAGAGAGAGACAGTGTAAGTTAGGAGGAAAACCTAGTAGAGTTTAGTACTGGCCACATTGATATTTCTCTGCAAGTTATGCAGATGAATCGATTAAGCATCGATCTTGGACATGAGTAAAATGGAAAGTAACCTCGAAACCTATAAAGTCTGGTATTGACACGCTGTATGTCTAAGCAAGGTGAAGGTGGGCAGATTTTTGTGTTGCTTGTGACTGTCTAGCTTGTTGCTAACAACAATAACTTTCTGTTCGTGAATCCCAGGACATGACGGGTGGAGCCTTAATATTGACTATACGTGTTGAAGCGATTTTTATAAGTTTAGGTCACAATTTTATTTCCTTACAAGTTTCACTGTGTAATGAAAAGGCAAAGCTATATCGAAATAATTTTAGAAGCCATCAGTTTGATTCATAAAAAGAGGCAGATTCATGAAAGAAACTAGATTTCTGTCCAGCAAATCAGAGAATCTTGTTTGCTTGCCATTTTTAAATTTCCAGATACGGAGAAAAAGAAGTATAAAGACAATTTAGTTATAAAGGATGCTTAAGAAAAAGAAAAGCTGATTTGGCCTTCTATACAATTATACATTTTTGACAGTGAAAATGGTCCTTAATCCCCCAAGTCTTTCTTAGAGACACCCCACACTGTGGGGGCAATGCGCAGATTAAAACTAAGAAAGTAAAACAAAAAGCAAAATTTTTGTTGTTATCTGGGAAGACAAAAGGCTGATAAAATAATTCCAGTTTTTACAAAAATATTCTAGTTTATTTTTGAGTAAAGGAAAAAGTGTATGTTACACTACAGGTCGGCTGAAACTATCAACTTTGAGCTTCAATTATTTATATAACTGTAGTTATAAAAACGGCCCAAAACATGAGCCAAGGTATCCCACGAAGCAGCAAGGCCAGTGCGTCTACCACAATAGATAAAAAACGTGACGTTAGAACAGCCACCACAGTTAAGGTAAAACTCCATTTCGGTGACTCCTTGAAAAACGAAAAAAAAATTATCGTTTGCCTTTGAACTGATTCCAGAAAGCTGTGTATCGTTGAAGTTGTATAAAGCATACACTCAACATCTTCTAATTTGATAGCTGCTTTTACTCCTAACTACAAGGATATATTATAATGTATTTAATATAACGAAAAACGAGAAGATTATCAGAATACTGTTTTGGATTCAAGAAAAAATACAAAAAGTCTTCCTGATCAAAACAAGCATAGATTTAATGAGTTGATGCTTTATAATAACTCTGGACGGAGAAGTCTGTATTGATCGGGATAGGCCATGAAGATGATGTTAATGTAACTGATAGTGATAGTGATGGGCCATCAACATAGCTGGCAGTAATAGTGATGAGTTATGAACCTGCTGCTGATGTAACTGGTAGTAATAATGATGGGTCATGAAGATGACGCTGATGTAACTGGCAGTAATAATGATGAGTTATGAACCTGCTGCTGATGTAACTGGTAGTAATAATGATGGGCCATGAAGATGACGCTGATGTAACTGGTAGTAATAATGATGGGTCATGAAGATGACGCTGATGTAACTGGTAGTAATAATGATGGGTCATGAAGATGACGCTGATGTAACTGGTAGTAATAATGATGGGTCATGAAGATGACGCTGATGTAACTGGTAGTAATAATGATGGGCCATGAAGATGACGCTGATGTAACTGGTAGTAATAATGATGGGCCATGAAGATGACGCTGATGTAACTGGTAGTAATAATGATGGGCCATGAAGATGACGCTGATGTAACTGGTAGTAATAATGATGGGCCATGAAGATGACGCTGATGTAACTGGTAGTAATAATGATGGGCCATGAAGATGACGCTGATGTAACTGGTAGTAATAATGATGGGCCATGAAGATGACGCTGATGTAACTGGTAGTAATAATGATGGGCCATGAAGATGACGCTGATGTAACTGGTAGTAATAATGATGGGCCATGAAGATGACGCTGATGTAACTGGTAGTAATAATGATGGGCCATGAAGATGACGCTGATGTAACTGGTAGTAATAATGATGGGCCATGAAGATGACGCTGATGTAACTGGTAGTAATAATGATGGGCCATGAAGATGACGCTGATGTAACTGGTAGTAATAATGATGGGCCATGAAGATGACGCTGATGTAACTGGTAGTAATAATGATGGGCCATGAAGATGACGCTGATGTAACTGGTAGTAATAATGATGGGCCATGAAGATGACGCTGATGTAACTGGTAGTAATAATGATGGGCCATGAAGATGACGCTGATGTAACTGGTAGTAATAATGATGGGCCATGAAGATGACGCTGATGTAACTGGTAGTAATAATGATGGGCCATGAAGATGACGCTGATGTAACTGGTAGTAATAATGATGGGCCATGAAGATGACGCTGATGTAACTGGTAGTAATAATGATGGGCCATGAAGATGACGCTGATGTAACTGGTAGTAATAATGATGGGCCATGAAGATGACGCTGATGTAACTGGTAGTAATAATGATGGGCCATGAAGATGACGCTGATGTAACTGGTAGTAATAATGATGGGCCATGAAGATGACGTTGATGTAACTGGTAGTAATAATGATGGGCCATGAAGATGACGCTGATGTAACTGGTAGTAATAATGATGGGCCATGAAGATGACGCTGATGTAACTGGTAGTAATAATGATGGGCCATGAAGATGACGCTGATGTAACTGGTAGTAATAATGATGGGCCATGAAGATGACGCTGATGTAACTGGTAGTAATAATGATGGGCCATGAAGATGACGCTGATGTAACTGGTAGTAATAATGATGGGCCATGAAGATGACGCTGATGTAACTGGTAGTAATAATGATGGGCCATGAAGATGACGCTGATGTAACTGGTAGTAATAATGATGGGCCATGAAGATGACGCTGATGTAACTGGTAGTAATAATGATGGGCCATGAAGATGACGCTGATGTAACTGGTAGTAATAATGATGGGCCATGAAGATGACGCTGATGTAACTGGTAGTAATAATGATGGGCCATGAAGATGACGCTGATGTAACTGGTAGTAATAATGATGGGCCATGAAGATGACGCTGATGTAACTGGTAGTAATAATGATGGGCCATGAAGATGACGCTGATGTAACTGGTAGTAATAATGATGGGCCATGAAGATGACGCTGATGTAACTGGTAGTAATAATGATGGGCCATGAAGATGACGCTGATGTAACTGGTAGTAATAATGATGGGCCATGAAGATGACGCTGATGTAACTGGTAGTAATAATGATGGGCCATGAAGATGACGCTGATGTAACTGGTAGTAATAATGATGGGCCATGAAGATGACGCTGATGTAACTGGTAGTAATAATGATGGGCCATGAAGATGACGCTGATGTAACTGGTAGTAATAATGATGGGCCATGAAGATGACGCTGATGTAACTGGTAGTAATAATGATGGGTCATGAAGATGACGCTGATGTAACTGGTAGTAATAATGATGGGCCATGAAGATGACGCTGATGTAACTGGTAGTAATAATGATGGGCCATGAAGATGACGCTGATGTAACTGGTAGTAATAATGATGGGCCATGAAGATGACGCTGATGTAACTGGTAGTAATAATGATGGGCCATGAAGATGACGCTGATGTAACTGGTAGTAATAATGATGGGCCATGAAGATGACGCTGATGTAACTGGTAGTAATAATGATGGGCCATGAAGATGACGCTGATGTAACTGGTAGTAATAATGATGGGCCATGAAGATGACGCTGATGTAACTGGTAGTAATAATGATGGGCCATGAAGATGACGCTGATGTAACTGGTAGTAATAATGATGGGCCATGAAGATGACGCTGATGTAACTGGTAGTAATAATGATGGGCCATGAAGATGACGCTGATGTAACTGGTAGTAATAATGATGGGCCATGAAGATGACGCTGATGTAACTGGTAGTAATAATGATGGGCCATGAAGATGACGCTGATGTAACTGGTAGTAATAATGATGGGCCATGAAGATGACGCTGATGTAACTGGTAGTAATAATGATGGGCCATGAAGATGACGCTGATGTAACTGGTAGTAATAATGATGGGCCATGAAGATGACGCTGATGTAACTGGTAGTAATAATGATGGGTCATGAAGATGACGCTGATGTAACTGGTAGTAATAATGATGGGCCATGAAGATGACGCTGATGTAACTGGTAGTAATAATGATGGGCCATGAAGATGACGCTGATGTAACTGGTAGTAATAATGATGGGCCATGAAGATGACGCTGATGTAACTGGTAGTAATAATGATGGGCCATGAAGATGACGCTGATGTAACTGGTAGTAATAATGATGGGCCATGAAGATGACGCTGATGTAACTGGTAGTAATAATGATGGGCCATGAAGATGACGCTGATGTAACTGGTAGTAATAATGATGGGCCATGAAGATGACGCTGATGTAACTGGTAGTAATAATGATGGGCCATGAAGATGACGCTGATGTAACTGGTAGTAATAATGATGGGTCATGAAGATGACGCTGATGTAACTGGTAGTAATAATGATGGGCCATGAAGATGACGCTGATGTAACTGGTAGTAATAATGATGGGCCATGAAGATGACGCTGATGTAACTGGTAGTAATAATGATGGGCCATGAAGATGACGCTGATGTAACTGGTAGTAATAATGATGGGCCATGAAGATGACGCTGATGTAACTGGTAGTAATAATGATGGGCCATGAAGATGACGCTGATGTAACTGGTAGTAATAATGATGGGCCATGAAGATGACGCTGATGTAACTGGTAGTAATAATGATGGGCCATGAAGATGACGCTGATGTAACTGGTAGTAATAATGATGGGCCATGAAGATGACGCTGATGTAACTGGTAGTAATAATGATGGGCCATGAAGATGACGCTGATGTAACTGGTAGTAATAATGATGGGCCATGAAGATGACGCTGATGTAACTGGTAGTAATAATGATGGGCCATGAAGATGACGCTGATGTAACTGGTAGTAATAATGATGGGTCATGAAGATGACGCTGATGTAACTGGTAGTAATAATGATGGGCCATGAAGATGACGCTGATGTAACTGGTAGTAATAATGATGGGCCATGAAGATGACGCTGATGTAACTGGTAGTAATAATGATGGGCCATGAAGATGACGCTGATGTAACTGGTAGTAATAATGATGGGCCATGAAGATGACGCTGATGTAACTGGTAGTAATAATGATGGGCCATGAAGATGACGCTGATGTAACTGGTAGTAATAATGATGGGCCATGAAGATGACGCTGATGTAACTGGTAGTAATAATGATGGGCCATGAAGATGACGCTGATGTAACTGGTAGTAATAATGATGGGCCATGAAGATGACGCTGATGTAACTGGTAGTAATAATGATGGGCCATGAACCTGCTGCTGATGTAACTGGTAGTAATAATGATGGGCCATGAAGATGATGTTAATGTAACAGGTATTAATAGTGAAGGGCCATGAAGATTATGCTGATGTAACTGGTAGTGATAGTGATAGGCCATGAAGATGTTGCTGATTTAACTGGTAGTGATAGTGATGGGCTATGAAGATAATGTTGATGTAATTTGTAGTGATAGTTATGGGCGATTAAATTGCTGCTGATGTAACGATTGGTGATAGTGTTTGGCCATGAAGAATATGGCCATATAACTGATACTGATTGTGAAGGGTCATGAAGATAATGCTGATGTAACTGGTAGTGACAGTGATGGGCCATAAAGATTATGCTGATGTAACTGGTAGTGACAGTGATGGGCCATGAAGATTATGCTGATGTAACTGGTAGTGACAGTGATGGGCCATGAAGATTATGCTGATGTAACTGGTAGTGACAGTGATGGGCCATGAAGATTATGCTGATGTAACTGGTAGTGACAGTGATGGGCCATAAAGATTATGCTGATGTAACTGGTAGTGACAGTGATGGGCCATGAAGATTATGCTGATGTAACTGGTAGTGACAGTGATGGGCCATGAAGATTTTGGTGATGTAACTGGTAGTGACAGTGATGGGCCATGAAGATTTTGGTGATGTAACTGGTAGTGACAGTGATGGGCCATAAAGATTATGCTGATGTAACTGGTAGTGACAGTGATGGGCCATAAAGATTATGCTGATGTAACTGGTAGTGACAGTGATGGGCCATGAAGATTATGCTGATGTAACTGGTAGTGACAGTGATGGGCCATGAAGATTTTGGTGATGTAACTGGTAGTGACAGTGATGGGCCATAAAGATTATGCTGATGTAACTGGTAGTGACAGTGATGGGCCATAAAGATTATGCTGATGTAACTGGTAGTGACAGTGATGGGCCATAAAGATTATGCTGATGTAACTGGTAGTGACAGTGATGGGCCATGAAGATTTTGGTGATGTAACTGGTAGTGATAGTGCTGGTTATCCTAATTCAACAGAATTGTATGAAGTTTTGTAATTGTATGGATCTGATGAGCTTTGATTACTAACCATGAGCCGAAAAAGCGTTGATAGTACATTTTTTTTGTAGAATGTTCTTATCGACATGTTCTATGTTTCATATAATCTTTGCTCAGAGGAAGTGGTATTAACGTACAATTTTTTAAAGGCATTATTTAGTTTTTTGTTAAGGAGACTTCTTCAGGGCAGGTAGATGCAACTCTTGGTTTAAAATAGAAAAAAAGTACATACCAAATGAACCAAAATGCGTTGGAATGGAACAAGATAACAGATACTAATTAAGTTTACCCTCTCACATTTTGAACTTGTCACACTATATTATTCTATGCTGAATAACTTTTTTTTTTATAAGGTTTCGAGATTTTAAAAGAAAACTGGATTTGTATAGTGCATATCTTCGAGGTGTCACAATGTGCCTGGACACAGCAATACCAACACTATCTGAAGTGCTAGATCTGAGTATTAAGTTCTTGACTTTTAGGCGATCTCTGGGGTTCTTGGCCTCGCGTCAGGGGATAAACAGCGATTTTCAGATGTCTGGCTTAATCCCCATTTAGACAACCGGGCTTAGAAATACTTCAGTGTTTTTTTTTTTGTTTGTTTGGTGAAACAACACTAAGACAAAAACTCAACTTGGCAATGTTTTTAATAAATCTTGTTTAACAAACCCACATTTTAAATGCATGATGATATTTGCAGCGAACTTTGAAAATAATTTTACCTCCAGCAGCGATTATAAAATATTTTTTTTTATTTTTTTTTTAACTTGTGGCGAAAAAAAGAGGGAAGAAACTATAGTTTTAACAACTTTTAAGTCTAAATAAGGAAATATTGTTTTGTTTTTTTTTTTTAATTATTTTCATACACAAATTGAGCCTGTCATCAAGATGTCGTTTTCATAATTTTAAGTTTTGAAAGATCTAGCTGCTACTGAGATCCAAACACTGGTATACTAAAAGTGAGTCTGATTCTACAGTTTTGATAGATCTAGCTGCTACTGAGACCCAAACACTGGTATACTAAAAGTGAGTCTGATTCTACAGTTTTGATAGATCTAGCTGCTACTGAGACCCAAACACTGGTATACTAAAAGTGAGTCTGATTCTACAGTTTTGATAGATCTAGCTGCTACTGAGATCCAAACACTGGTATACTAAAAGTGAGTCTGATTCTACAGTTTTGATAGATCTAGCTGCTACTGAGATCCAAACACTGATATACTAAAAGTGAGTCTGATTCTACAGTTTTGATAGATCTAGCTGCTACTGAGACCCAAACACTGGTATACTAAAAGTGTGTCTGATTCTACAGTTTTGATAGATCTAGCTGCTACTGAGATCCAAACACTGGTATACTAAAAGTGAGTCTGATTCTACAGTTTTGATAGATCTAGCTGCTACTGAGACCCAAACACTGGTATACTAAAAGTGTGTCTGATTCTACAGTTTTGATAGATCTAGCTGCTACTGAGACCCAAACACTGGTATACTAAAAGTGAGTCTGATTCTACAGTTTTGATAGATCTAGCTGCTACTGAGACCCAAACACTGGTATACTAAAAGTGTGTCTGACTCTACAGTTTTGATAGATCTAGCTGCTACTGAGACCCAAACACTGGTATACTAAAAGTGAGTCTGATTCTACAGTTTTGATAGATCTAGCTGCTACTGAGACCCAAACACTGGTATACTAAAAGTGAGTCTGATTCTACAGTTTTGATAGATCTAGCTGCTACTGAGACCCAAACACTGGTATACTAAAAGTGTGTCTGACTCTACAGTTTTGATAGATCTAGCTGCTACTGAGACCCAAACACTGGTATACTAAAAGTGAGTCTGATTCTACAGTTTTGAAAGACGCCTTGCTTATATCCTAATCTTTTTCAAAAACTTTCTGACCTCTGTTGTTGTGAGGCATGCATGTTGTTATATAATATGGGAAATCAGCTTATTACCTACTTTCTTAAACCATCGAATATCCTTTGAAACGATTATTACAAAGTAATGAATTCCTGCCAAAAGCACCTTTAGGAGCACTGCCTTTCGGAAATCAACAGCTACTCATTTTCTTTAATCACTCTTAAAGATGGAGCTAGGCGAAAAATGTGGACTATCTAAGTAAGCAATTCTAGACCACTAAGGCATGTCGAATTTGACATAAATTTTTAAAAGGCCCAAAATATTGGAGAGGTAAGATTTTTTTCACCAAACAGCGTTTATGGAAATTAAAGGCAAAAATGTCATTATTATTTTCTTAAAAGAAAAAGGTGAATGTGCGAACTTTTTCCTGTAAGCACAGCTGGGCAGGGATGGCAGGAATGAAGCTGAAAGTAAACACACAATGTAGGCGGCGGCAGATCTAAAACCGTCTGGAATAGATCTACATGTTGCATAGTAAAAACGAAGTAAATAATTCAAAAATGTTGTTTGGACCTAGACTCTAAATCTGGGGCCTATATATATATATATATATATATCAACGGAACCTAGACTTAAATCAAAAGGTTAAGATCTAGATCCCCAAATTAAGAAGACATAATTATTCGAGGACATGAGGTGTTATTTCTCACCTTCTTTCTCTTTCTCTCTATCCTTTGTCTCTGTTTACATGTCTCCTCCCTCTCTCTCTCTCTCTCTCTCTCTCTCTCTCTCTCTCTCTCTCTCTCTCTCTCTCTCTCTCTCTCTCTATCTATCTCTTTCTTTGTTATTGTCTTTTCTTTTTTCTTCCACCCCATACACTCGCTCTATCTTTATAAGTAACTATCCTGAAAGATAAGGCCAAGCTTGGGGTTTATCGTTTGTCTATCCAATCGTTCTGTCCGCCTTTCCTAATGCATGGACTTATGTAATAATTATGTTAGAAATGATCTGAGGCCTAGATCTACTGCCTTTACACACAGTATAAGCCTACATTATCGTTTCGTCATTTACTCATTTTTATATAATTATGGCTATATCAGTTAACGTTTCTACCAATTTTAATATCTCTCTCTTTGTCTGTCTGTCTGTCTCTGTCTGTCTGTCTGTTTCTCTGTCTGTCTGTCTGTCTGTCTTTCTCTCTCTCTCTCTCTGTGTCTCTCTCTCCCTTTCCCTCTCGTTTTAGTTTGAATTTAAAAAAAAAACAATTAAAAAAGAACAGTTAGCGTATTGTGTTTTTTTTAACTTTGTTCTTTCCTTGTTTTCATTTTCGTCACCGCTAGCGTCTTTTATAGAAAATTGGACCATCCTACCTTAACGGCGGTGAAAACCTTGAGAAGTTGAAAGTTTCTCAAGTGCTATCTGAGTGCCAGCGCCCAGTGCAGGTTTACCTGTTCAGCGTGTAAACCTGGAGCCAGTCTTCTCCAGTTATAGGACTTGATCTTACCTAGCGCTGTCAATGGACTCCGGCGAGTATTTACTTTCAGCAAAGCTTGGAAGGAAGGATTTGGGTTTGTCTGTGTGGAGTACGAGGTACACAGAAGAGCTTCACAATATTGACATGCTTCCACCGTTTGCGCAAATACATGTCTCCAATAGTTTAGGAAATTTTAATCTCTGTTTCTAAGACTTATGAGGTTCACTTTAAGTTTCTTTTATGTATTTTATTTCATTATCTTTATTTCTTCTTCTTTTAGTTTTTGTGTGACTCCCAACGAGCTAGATAAAGCACGTGAATGATATTACTCTGGCATACAGCCATGGAGAAAAACATCACCCTATAATTTTCTTGTAACTCCTTCCATTAAGGTTAAGAACATGTAAAGATCGAGGTAAAAATTTAATGATTAAAAAAAATTGTTTCTAAAATCATCCAATATAAAATTTGTAAGACATTTGTTTGAACATGGGCACCACGTTTTTATCTTTCGATTCCATTGTCGCCAAGCTCTGTTTAAGTCTGTTGCGAAGATTAGCGTATTGTGACGTTCAAGCGGCCTTTAGGTTAGAGTCAGTGATCAAACCCAAGGTGTTCACTTTACACTTTAAACGTTCAGCCGAGGCTATACTCCCAACAGTCTCCTGGTGATTTAACACCTTCCTTATCTTGATTTTCTTATCAGACCAGTTTTAGTTTAAAATGTTCCTTCAAATTTACGACAGTGGGAACTTCTTCCTGAACTGCGCATCCGATGTCTCGTTTATAAATGCAACACATACGCACACACACAAAAAAAACATTCGCCGAGTAGTTTAGCCTGTAGCGATATCACTTTAAAACTCTTTCAATCTTATCATGTTCCATATCCTCCATACTGAGACTGTAGTTTTTATTTTATTATTTTCCATGTTTTGTAAATTAGTTCGTTCTGTTATGATGTTGACAAAAAGAGAAAGCGAAAGTAAAAAGAAATCTCTCATGCTTGTTTTGATTTTGGACTAGAAGGTTGAAAATAAAAAAGCTCTTACAACTCAACAACAAACTCCAAGATTGATTTATTGTAAGGACGCTTTATTGGTGACCCCGACGTTAAGTAAATACGTCACAGGCAATAGATTTTTCAGAATACGAATCTAGATCTAAAATACAGCTTACTAGAGCGAGTAAACCGACTAAACCACAGCCACCAAACCAGGCTTAACACTACAGTCTACACTCCCTAGACAGCACCATACCAGATCTAGATCTAGACCTAGATCTAGATTCATCAACCTAATATCATAATTTGGACTTTTCTAAACCTTTAACCATGGACCTTGATGCTATAAAACAACTAGCAGACGCGATCAGAGAGCAGACTCTTCACGCAACGCAGGCCACAACTACAACAGTTTCGTCAGTGTCGGCAGTCGCCTTCAAGGCACCACAGTTTTGGCAGACAAACGCCAAGGCGTGGTTTATTCGCTTAGAAGCATCCTTCAACACACACACGCCACCGATTAAACAAGACTTAACTAAGTTCCACCATGTGATACAGCTCTTAGATTCCTCTACTGCACGCCGTGTCCAAGCAGTGTTGGAAAACCCACCCCCAGTAGGGAAGTATGACAGACTAAAATCAGCTCTCCTCAACGCCTAAGAAGCGACACAGCTTCAAAAAGATTAAGAACTTCTCAACCTCAATGGTTTAGGTGACCGCAAGCCATCAGAACTTCTCCAACACATGCGGAGCCTTAACCATGACCCTGTAACACTTTTCCGTGCCCTTTTCCTAAACCAATTGCCCCCTGAGGTCCGCCGTATTCTGGCTCAGACTCCAGATGCTGACCTCGACACCCTCGCAAAGACAGCCGATGGAATAATGGACGTAGATTTTTCGGCTGCTGCTACGCGTTCCATCCAAAATACGTACCCAATCGAGGCAACACTAGAGGAACAGGCTAACTCCTGTCACGGAGACGTGAACGCCCTCCAAAGGAATCCACGTTTTCGACAGAAGCATAGGTCTATGACCCCTACCCCTACTTTTGTTTTATGCAAATACCATTCCCGATTTGCTTCCAATGCTAGATCCTGCGAACATTTCGTCGACGGCCGACCTTGTGCAATGTCTCCACGTCCAACCAGCCAGGGAAACGACAGAGCCAGTGCAAAATAAAAGGGCGCTGCTGGCTTGATCAATGCCCCTGCAATCTGTGCGGTCAACTCCAGTTCTATCTCGGTCACTGATATTATTTCAGGTCGTTCTTTCTTAGTAGACACTGGAGCGGAAGAATCTGTTTTTCCAGCCACAAATTCGGATAGAAAAAAACCTCGCGGCCCCAATCTCATAGCAGCTAATGGGTCGGCTATTGCAACTTATGGTAAACGACCGATTTCTCTGAAACTCAGCAAAACCACGCTCTTCAAACAGAAATTCTGGATAGCCGACGTCACTCAGCCAATATTGGGGGCAGATTTTTTCACCTGCCACCGTCTCGCAATCGACCTCAGCAACAAGAGATTGGTTTCGCTGGATGGTGGCACCATCGTCAACGCTAGACCTACACATTCACCACGCCCGGGTATACACAAAGTACATTCAAAATATGAGGTCATTCTAGAAGATTTTCCAGAACTTTTGATACCCACTTTTCGTGATAACAAGCATGGCGTTGTACACCATATACCAACTTCCGGTCCCCCTGTTCATGCTCGCGCCCGCCGCCTTGACAATGACAAATTGTCTGCAGCGAAAGCTGAATTTGAGGAACTAGAACGACTTGGTATTATCCGCCGATCATCATCTCCTTGGTCGCCACCTTTACACATGGTAAGAAAGAGCAATGGAGGATGGCGCCCGTGTGGAGACTACAGGTGGTTGAATGACGTGACCAAAGATGACAGGTATCCGCTGCCACACATTCAGGACCTAAATAGTAATCTACGTGAAAAAACTATCTTTTCAAAGATTGATCTTATTCGTGGGTATCATCAGATACCTGTGGCTGAGGAGGATATCCCTAAGACAGCTATCATCACTCCTTTTGGCCTCTACGAATACCTAAAAATGCCTTTTGGGCTAAAAAACGCTGCTCAAGCTTTCCAGCGGCTCATGGATAGTATTCTACACGACCTCAACTGCTGTTTCGTTTATCTAGACGATATTTTGATAGCTAACCCATCTCCCAAGGAACACGAGGCAGATCTACGTTCTGTATTCCACTTACTGGCAACCAATGGTCTTGTCATCAACACTCAAAAATGCATATTCGGGCAAGCTACAGTGACATTCCTCGGTCATAAGATTACCCCAAACGGCATCACACCACTACCTGAAAAGGTCAAGGCCATCACGGAATTCCCAAAACCTAATGGCAAGAAAGCCTTACAACGTTTTTTGGGAATGCTGAATTTCTACCACAGATTCCTCCCTGGAATTGCCAAACTTCTAGCACCATTGACGGAAGCAACAAAAAGCAGAGGTAAAGTAATTACTTGGACAGATGAATGCCAGACCGCGTTCGAGGCAGCCAAATCTTCACTAGCTTCAGCCACACTTCTCAACCATCCAGATCCGAAGTCTGATGAAACACGATTATCTACTGACGCCTCAGATTCAGCATTCGGCGCAGAATTATCACAAAAACACCATGGAATGTGGAGACCGATTGCATTCTTTTCTAGGAAGCTGACATCGAAACAAAGCCGCTACTCTACATTTGACCGAGAACTGTTGGCTATTTACAGCGCCATCCAACATTTTCGCTTCTTCTTAGAAGGTAGACCATTCTCTGTCCTCACTGATCACAAACCTTTAACTTATGCTCTTACAAGTAAGACAGCCAGGTCGCCACGACAAGAGCGACAGCTAACGTACATTGCAGAATTCACAACGGACATTAGATATATCAGTGGAACAGACAATGTTGTACCTGATGTACTTTCACGTGCCTCCTGCGCCGAACAACCTATGGTGGCATCAGAATCTCCTATTCCCCCCATAGACCTCGCTCGAATGGCCGAAGAGCAACTTAGAGATCCTAAAGTGGCAGAATTGCGTAAACAACCAGGTGCTCTGAAACTAAAAGAAGTCAACCTTGATGGCTGCATTTTACTATGCGACGTTTCCACTTCTCGTCCACGTCCCATCGTCCCACCGCTCTGGACAAAGACAATTTTCGAAGCCATCCATAATCTTTCCCATCCTGGCCACAAACCCACCACACGAGCTATCTCAGCCCGCTATGTCTGGCCTGGACTTAAACGTGAAGTTAAAAATATGGTACGCGCATGTCATTCCTGTCAAGCAAGCAAAATTGGCAGACACACCAAAACTCCTCAACTCATTCGACCCTCCAGATCGTCGATTTGGGGATATTCATGTAGACCTTGTAGGACCTTTTCCCCCCTCAGAAGGCTGCACATATCTGTTCACCATCATCGACAGGTTCACCAGATGGCCCGAAGCAGTGCCAATCCAAAACGCTGAGGCAACAACATGTGCCACAGCCTTACTTAGGACCTGGATAGCACGTTTTGGTGTACCAGATTCTATCACATCGGATCAAGGTCCACAATTCACAAGTGGTTTATGGCGTGAATTGCATAACGTCCTTGGCTGTAGTAACAAACATACCACGGCTTACCACCCGCAGAGCAACGGCATGGTCGAGCGTTTTCACCGCAGCCTTAAAGCTGCGCTCAAAGCCCGGCTCCTTGGACCTGGCTGGATGGATGAACTGCCTATTGTTCTCCTGGGTATTCGTTCAACGTGGAAAGAAGACCTTGACGCTGCACCCGCTCTCCTAACATATGGCACCAATTTGAGAATCCCCGGTGATTTCTTCCCATCAAATTCGGCCGAAAGAATTTCACCAGGCAGCACTTTTGTTCGTGATCTACAAGAAAACTTTCGCAAGTTATCGCCGCTTTCTCCGGTTCATCATGGTACAACGAAAAAATACCTACCACGAGATCTCATGTCCGCGGAACAGGTTTACGTGCGCCATGATGCACATCGTGGTCCTTTGGTCCGACCCTATGACGGACCTTTCAAGGTTTTATATTGCTCAGATAAACATTTTGACATTTTACGAAATAATAAGTCCACACGAGTGTCAATAGACTCAAACCTGCCTATTCTGCTGACCCTAAGTTTCCTCCCCCGGCCGTGCATCCTCACGACCAGGCCCCACGAGTAGATGACAATTCTAGAAGTGAAACAGTCTCAGACAGTCAGTCAAATACAAGATCAGGCAGAATCATAAAGAGACCCATTAGATACAGAACTATTCTAAGCGCTAGATCGTTTTAATTTTTATTTTTACATTCCACCTTCATGTATTTTTCTTTCCTTTTGCTTTAAAAGAATATTCCATGTTGTAACCTCATTTTTTTCTATAATACGTACGAGTTAGTATTTTCAAATATGCAACATTCTGGGGGGAGCCCTGTAGCGATATCACTTTAAAACTCTTACAATCTTATCATGTTCCATATCCTCCATACTGAGACTGTATTTTTTGTTTTATTATTTTCCATGTTTTGTAAATTAGTTCGTTCTGTTATGATGTTGACAAAAAGAGAAAGCGAAAGTAAAAAGAAATCTCTCATGCTTGTTTTGATTTTGGACTAGAAGGTTGAAAATAAAAAAAGCTCTTACAACTCAACAACAAACTCCAAGATTGATTTATTGTAAGGACGCTTTAAGCCTACTTTCAGTAAAGAATGAAGATCTGTAGATGATTGTACTGCCGATTGGCAACGCCCAATAGCGGTCCTGCACCATTCATCTCTGTCTTCACAGAACTGCAGTTTTGTCTTGATAAGTCTAGTAACAAGTGTTCATGACTTTAAAAACCTCGCTTTTAATGGGTAATTCAATGCTCGGAGTAGAAGCTCATGTCTTCACTTGGCATGTTTGTGCCGCAGATCATATGATATATCTCGACATCCGCTGATTCTAGGCAGAATGTTAAGAACTCACTGCCATGACTCAGAATTGTTTCCCATTGAGTCAGCTCAACATTTGGCTTGTGCGTCGTTGACTTGATTTCTGCGAAACTATAAATCCCTCTTGTTTGCCAAGAGTTGGCGTCTGTATTATTATTATTATTATTATTATTATTATTATTATTATTATTATTATTATTATTATTATTATTATTATTATTATTATTATTATTATTATTATTATTATTATTATTATTATTATTATTATTATTATTATTGTGAAATCAATATGTTGAAATATGTTGAAAACATTTATTTTCATTGCCGATTCAAATCACCAGAAAGCTGGAAAAAGAAATCTTATTTGAAAAGCAAAGAAGATACTGCCATGACACTTTTGATGCATTTGTTCTTAGTTCTAACATTTAGGTTAAATTTTTTTCCAGTGATATATTTTGACACATATCTTGATATATCTTTAATGCAATTTTGGCTTGAAAAAAAATTCAAATTCATTCCTCTTTTTTTATATCTTTTAACGAATTAATATCAGTTGAAAAGGGAAAATTCAACTATGTGAACAACTTTCTAAAAATCCAGTTCTGTCATCACAAAAGTATAGTTAGTTTTTTCCCTTATATTTGAAGATTTAAACCCCTCTACACTTGCTTTGTGTAAGAGTTTCATCAACTGAATCAGAGAAATTATCGAGTTTAGGAAGAGGAATACGATTTTTTTTTATTATTTTGCGTTCAAAGGGACCAACTTTTTATTTGTTCAATAATCCTGCCCGTTTACACTGAGGAAAGTTTCTTAGGCAGGAAGTTTCAAGCATGCTGGTTAAAACGTGGATACGATTTGGATCAAATTTCCAGAAACAATGCCATGGTCCACTCTATATTACCTCGGCTCGTACCCAAGGTAGTTCTAAAAGGACGACGAGATGTGAACCGGGATTAATTAAGAGGCCATTCCGAGGTCCAGAGATCCGGTACCGAGTCCCAGCCAGCATAGGAATGGCTGCTAACTGGGCTGTCCCTGACTCGGGTCTATTGTCCTGGCCTCCAGCAGACTCGGCGGCAGGGATCTGGTCGATGCTCGTGCTCAGGGCCTGGACTACTCGTGCTCTGAGGCAGTGGAGTCGGTCGGGCCGAGACATCCCACCCAACCCATAAATCACGGCAGTAGGAGACAATAGACCACAGCGTCTCGTGCTCCTCCATCCACCGTGCTCGACTGGCTGTTCCAGATGTTTGTGTTAATGTCTGCCTGGTGGCTCAGTTCATGTCTGTCGCGACAGGAACGGACAGGTTGGGACTCTGCACTCACGCCTTCTAGTCGGAACAATTTGGCTTGGAGTTTTGCAAAAGTGGTCGCCTCTCTAAAGCTTTGTAACACTGCAAGTAAGAAACCGCACTGTCATCAGTTGCAGTAAATTCTCACAAACAGTTACTGTTCTCTTAACCCTTCCATATAAACGCGACGCTGTTACCACAAAATCTTCGGTGTAGACGGCATTGTACAGTTTGTTTTCCGTAAAAAGATTGAGAAAGTAATCGGGAAAATGAAAGGTTGTTTATCTAAGAGTCGGCCTGGATAATAAAAACATAGAGTTGCAATTGCCAGGTCTACGGGGTGCTTTCTCGTCGTGGTAAAGTTAATGAGAATCACTGATATAAATTAAGGCAGTTTATATCCGGTATCAGTCCATGACTACATGCTCAGGATTAACACAATAGCTGGAGCTGGAGAAATGCTTGGGGAACACCTTTTCTGGTCGCAGTTAGAGAAATGTCACCTGTAGAATTGATCTAAGGCAAGAAACGGGTAGATGTAGGCAGACCTACATTTCTGGGCAGACTTTGTTCAATTATCCTAACATGGTTTGTACCGAGATCAGTGAACGAAATAGTGAGAGAGAAAAATGTACGTCAGCTAAAATTAAAAACTTCTCAACAATTACTAATAGTTCTCCATCATAATAATGTGAATTTTTTTTATGTTTTACTATATTTTGTATGCTCAACAATTTCACCAGCGTTTTTCCCCCTTTTTAAACATCCATTCATATCAAACAACATGAGTAGTTATGTTTAAAGTCACTGATATTCTATGTGACCGGTAAAAAAAAGTGTTCAAGGTTTTACATTATTTTCTGGGTATAAAATTGATCTTGCAAAACCTTTTCCCAATTTGTTTTTCTTCCAGACTATAGCTTTCTTCCCATCCAACTAATTCAGCCAGTTGAATCTGAAGCAAAAATTCCATTTCATCAAATTATTTTCTTTTTTTAACGTTGTTTCAGAAGTGCATCAATTTCTGCTTAAATCATGAGATCTAATAAAGTATCGAATAAGCTACCGAAAATAACACTGCTTAGGGTTTTGAACGTTTTTTTTTTTTAGTACACATCGTTTTATATATGACGCTCTAAATGTTTGAAAAAGAATGAAAAAAAAATGGTGACCACACGAGTTAAAATGTACGTTGACAAAAAATCGAATCAGCTGACATGTAACTCGGATCACGGGGTGGGGTGGAGTGTAAATGGTTCATATGTAGAAACAAAGAAAAATGAAACATAATTAAAAAAAAAACAACATAGCAGATAAGGAGTGTTTTAATGTGGGTCCAAGATTTTGCAAGTCAATACCAGCGTCACTGTGATAAAACTGATTTGATTGTTTTGTTTCCTTAAGACTTCTATTGATCCTCTGGCTGGGAGATATTTCACTTTGATTTGTCTTTTTATTTCACCACCTTGCAGGGGACCATAAAACAGCTATAAATAAAATAATGAATTTGTTAAACGAATCAGAAATGTAGGTGGCCATTTAATATCTCAACTTCTCAAAATAAGGTGAGAGTTTGAGAGAGAGAGAGAGAGAGAGAGAGAGAGAGAGAGAGAGAGAGAGAGAGAGAGAGAGAGAGAGAGAGAGACAGAGAGAGAGAGAGAGAGAGAGAGAGACAGAGAGAGAGAGAGACAGAGAGAGACAGAGAGAGAGAGAGAGACAGAGAGAGACAGAGAGAGAGACAGAGAGAGAGAGAGACAGAGAGAGAGAGAGAGAGAGAGAGAGAGAGAGACAGAGAGAGAGAGAGAGAGACAGAGAGAGAGAGAGAGAGAGAGAGAGAGACAGAGAGAGAGAGAGAGAGACAGAGAGACAGAGAGACAGAGAGAGACAGAGAGAGAGAGACAGAGAGAGAGAGAGAGAGACAGAGAGACAGAGAGAGAGAGAGAGAGAGAGAGAGACAGAGAGAGAGAGAGAGAGAGAGAGGAAAAGGGGAAGGGAGGAGAGAAGGGAGAGTATTAGAAGATGAAGAGAAAAACAAGAACAAAAACAAAACAAGAACAAAATGAAAAAAAGAACAAAATGAAAAAAAAAGAAGTGGAAGAAGATGAAGGAAGAAAGAAAAGAACAGCAACAGCAGCAGAACTACATGAGAACTACCACACCTAAAATGTCAATATATTATAATGGAGCTAGGTGACACATGAGCACCATCTAACGTTTCTAGACCACCTAGGCACATAAACTTTGGCATACAGCTATGAATAGCCATGAAGAATGGGTGGTGATATTATTTTTCACCAAAACAGTGATATTGGAAAATTAAAGACAAAAATGTGATTTTTATTTTCTTAAAAGAAAACGGTGAATGCGCGAACTACTTCCTGCAAGCACAGCTGGGCAGAGATGGTAGGAAGTTCGCATACAATGTCGGTGGCGGCAGATCTCAAACCGTCTGGGATAGATCTACGTGTTATAGTGCAAGATCTACGTAAAGAATCTAAATTAGTTGCTTGGACATAGATTCTACTTCTAGACCTAGGGCCTAGATATTTACAAAATCTACATTTGATCCAAATCAAAAGGTAAAGATCTCGATCTAAATCTATTTTTTTTAGTAAATGAATTGTGGATTTATCTAGATTCTAGGAAAAGATAGACAGGTGGAGGCATATATCTGGACCATGTAAATAAAAGGGCAACCGGTAGATATCAAGGTCAATTAAAAGCCTATGTAATGCGCTTGTTTCTAATCGCCGCTGTCCTCCTGTAAGCCCTAATGCAAGCTTTAGATGAACCCGTATGTAAGATTCCACGTTCTGATCAGGTTCTAACAAAGTATACTGGAGCTCTCCAAAATTTACAATGTACACCCCGCTCCAATATTCAGATCTCTACCCACCCCATATCGGATAAATGCCAAGCACTATTCGATTACTTTTTCAAGGAAGAGAGACAAGACACTTGGCCCAAAGCACCTACTTTACACTATTGTAGCACAGATATCTCTATTGTCCTCTTAAAGCCTCTGTCTTTTGTCACCGGTTGTCGTCCCTGGTTGTTGGGTGGAAAAGGGAAGGGGGGGAGGGGGGGGGGTGTTCACAGATTTACAGAGATTACAGATATTTCTTCTTCGATGATTATGGGAGAAGCAAGGCCTTCTTCCTGGGATCTGCGTCTTTCACTGGGACTTGGTGGGCTGCGCAGGCGAGACTGAGAGCAGAAAGTCAAGTGCCGGATTCACGGATTAAACAGAGCGTCGTGAGCAATAAGGATTGTCGGGGAATGAGTGGGCAACATCAGTGGGAGGGCTGTGGACTATACAGGCCTGGTGGTGACAGTAGTGGTAGCGGGGTAGGATTGATGAGAGATATTTTCCTACACGGTTACAGCTGGGGGAAGGGGGAAGGACAAGAAAGGCTGGAGAGGGAAATAGAAAACAGACTGCCAGGAGAAAAGGTTGGGGAAAAAGAGAGAATGAGGGGTAAAGAAGTGTGTTTGTGTGTGTGATAGAGAGAGAGAAAGGCAGAGAGAGGAGATACAAAGAAAGACAGAGGAAGTGATGATATGCGCCCAGAATCCAGTAGGATAAGTCAAAGAAAGCTCTGGTTTACGGTTGTGATGGCTCCAGAGCAAGATCGTCCGATCATGTGACATGTCACGTGACAAGCGCTCGTGTTGTGTGGAAACTGCAGCAGGTCTCTAGTACCTTCTGATCACAGTTAAATGTAGGCCTGACACACATCAGTCTCGTTTCCAGTAACAGTGGTCTTGCGGGTAATTCCTGGATGTTTGTGTTATAACTTAACAAAAGCATCTGCTTCTCCAACACTTAGTTCGAAGTCGTAATTTTCGTAAAGGGCCAGAACAGCTTTATATTTCAAGAACAGTTCAAGAATGTGAACGGATATCAATAATGCGTCAGTCTAAACTGCCGTCGAGAGGGATTAGAGATTACCTTAGACACTCCACTGGTCTTCCAGTTTTCGAACTTTGCCTCAAATGTAGACCTCATGTGTTTCTAGGGCTGCAGTTCTCACACGTCCTATAGATAATAGCTTACAGATCTTGCTCCGCCAGATTTCTTGTTGATTGTTTAACAGATTTGCTCTATTTCTATCAGGCCACTGGAACTGGGCAGATTTGTCGGGCCAGTTTTGTTAGGACAACTAATAGCCGAGTTTGCAGGCGAGGCAATTAAAACAATTTTATCTGTATTCATTGTCTTCTAAGTATTAGAACTGGAAGTTTGAGGACATAAGAAGGTCATGTTGGAGCGTTAAAGAAAGTGGTCACCTAGACTCAAACCTGTTTGAGTGACCTGCACTTGAGGTTTGATAATAAACAGAATTATTTATCTCTCACAATGTTAACTCGATTGATAGGTAAGTCCGACATAATAGGACTTGCGCTTCTTTAAAAACTGTCCATATCTACCAGAGTTATTTATATTGATCTTCTACCAGAACATGTAGAATAATATTGTGCAGATTTTATAGTTCAATTCTCCTTTTCTTTAAAGAAGTACAATTTTTATCCACCGTTCAGGACTGCTTCTCTCAGAGTTTAGAAAAAGGCAAAATATGTCTCTATTGGAGAGTAAATATTTTAGAGCACTATTTGAAGATTTCTCAGCATTTCGTGGATGTGAGAATAGTATCATAATGTCTAGATATCCTCCACTATTGAGACGGTCGTGTATCTATATGATGACCATGGCTTCAAGAAAATCTTCTTAGATCATACAGGAACTCTAAAGCCAAGGATGATCAAGTATGTTTATCAGCAGTCACTATGATATTCAATAATCCATGAATGTTGAGATAAATCAACCGTTCCAAACTACCAAAACAGACTCTGGTCTTCTGACACGTGTGGCTATAATTGTCATGCAAAGATCTGAATGACTTGATTGATTTAAATCTACTGACGCACATCAACTAAATCTGGGCATGGCTCGGTGTTTGGGTGTGGTTTCATGTAGGCCAACTCTCAGAAGTGCGACATTGTGGGACACACTCCCAACCCCGACCATTTAAACAGGTCTTGAAGAATATTGGCAGTTGCGGTTGAACAGTTTTCCTCAAGATAGGATAATGCTTGCATTTCGCCTTGCTCATTTCTTCTAAAGAAAGTAATCATTTTGATTTTCCTCCCACAGCTTGATTCCGTAATTAGCTCATTATTGTGACAATAAGTCTCACTTGAGCGGCACAGTTTGAACTTTTTCCACATGCAATTTTTTTGTTTCGTTTTCACAGCGGGAATCTCTCCTTCCTTATTCATTCATTTTTCTATTTGTTTCTTTTACTTTCTAACAAAGGCGTTTTTAATGTTCAAGTCATATGATACTGCGTCCATCGATATTTTGTTATTTAAAAATAGCAACAGTCATTTGTGGAGTGCCTTAAACACAACAAAGATCTAATTTTTCAGATGTGATTTAGTAATATCTATCGGGGCTAAATCTGAGAAAAAAAAGTGTTGAATAGAAAGCACAATAAACCTTTTAAAGTTATCCACCGAATATCAAGAGTCCTGCTGTGTATTGTTATGCTCGATATGACGCACAGTGGTTTTGCCAGGTCATGATGGTAAAAGCAGGTAGTATAAAAGAGAAGGGAAGAATTCAAGTGTTTAAATAGCGGATCACACAGCCAGCAAAGGATATACAATAACTAAATAGGAAATAGGAGAAGTAATAGCACCGGTAAAAATGGTAGTAGTAGTAGTAGTAGTAGTAGTAGTAGTAGTAGTAGTAGTAGTAGTAGTAGTAGTAGTAGTAGTAGTAGTAGTAGTAGTAGTAGTAGTAGTACCACCTAAAATCCTAGCTCTTATAATTTTTACTTGTATCAGTAGCAGCAGCAGTAGTAGTAGTAGTAGTAGTAGTAGTAGTAGTAGTAGTAGTAGTAGTAGTAGTAGTAGTAGTACCTAAAATCCTAGCTCTTATAATTTTTACTTGTATCAGTAGCAGCAGCAGTAGTAGTAGTAGTAGTAGTAGTAGTAGTAGTAGTAGTAGTAGTAGTAGTAGTAGTAGTAGTAGTAGTAGTAGTAGTAGTAGTAGTAGTAGTAGTAGTAGTAGTAGTAGTAGTAGTAGTAGTAGTAGTAGTAGCAGCAGCAGCAGCAGTAGCAGTAGAAATAGCAGTAGCGGTTGAAGTGTTATATAAAAATGATAATAATAATAATAATAATAATAATAATAATAATAATAATGCAGATTATGTCTAAAGCGTTCTCTCGGAAAAAAAAATCAGCTCAGAGCGCTTATACACCATAAAATCTTAAGGCCTATTTGTAGGAGGCAATATTATTTTCAGCTAGCTACACCAGTCTACAAAATGCTCTGACGTCACAAGCAGAGTTTTGTGTTGCTAGCGTTTTGCGGTGAGAAGCAAATCTTCCAAATTTATTGGTATGTTCACACGAAGCGATTTGCAGCAAGCCGCAAAAATATTTTTATCATGTGACCATAAGTCCAGAGGTGCTTGGATATCAGTACAACTATTATAGCGTCCTCAAGTGATCGGGATCTAGACATAGCAGCTTATATTTGCTCATAGAACTTAGAGGTACACATATCCCTATAAATTATGAAAAAGCTTGAGGCGAAAAAATTAAAGACCTGTCTGGTGCGATCTTGGCTAAAACCAAAGAGCTTGTGTTTACCACTTTAATTCGCGAGATGCTTGCTGCAGATTGCACAATCTTTCTTATTTTTCTGCGGTTATGTTTTGAGAGCTTTATCAATTGTTGGAAAAAGTTAGTCTCGTTATTTAGACTGGTGTTTGTTTTCTTGATCAAATCTAGATCGATCAGAATTCGTTTGTCATTTGTCTTTTCTGGAAATAATCTCGTGTCAGTATATCTAGATCTTGATAGCTAATGCTAGATCTAACTAGTTTCGATGTGAAAGGCCGTCTCTTAAGTTAACCTCTATAAACCCACTGTAAGATTGTTTATCAGTGGTTGGTTGTCATTTTGTGGCATCGTTTAGTGTGTCATTCTATTGAAATGAACTAAGAGTTTTTATCTTTAGATTATTGCTTAGCATCCATTTCACTTTTTATTTCTTATTATCAACAGTAAAGTTTTAAAATTCTCAATATGCTGCAAAACAGAACGAGACTGGAGCTAAACTGTTAACTTAGTTTAAGCTACCATAGCTAAAAGCAGCATTGCCAGCATACTTAATTTTTCGATATTTTTTTTTAATTTCAGTTTCACTGATTCTGTTGTTCACATTATAACTGGCACGATTGTTACTGGTTGCTGTTGGTATCCCAAGCTCTAGCAGCATGATACAGTAACAGGAGAAGCTAACCTCTACGTGAAAGACTCGCTTTGACTTTGTGATTTCTCGCACCAGGTAATCTCTTTCTGTCGGGATCTAGAACCGTTTGCTCTGATTAGTGTTTGATTATCCCAACTGCTAACAGGCATACATTGTTATTAAAACATAACTTATTTCTCTCTCTAACAATTTCCTTTATTTAAATTCAGTCCTGTCCTTTTCTTTCATTTATAAAAAATATGTGTATACATCTGCTTCTTCACTACTACTACTACTACTACTACTACTACTACTACTACTACTACTACTACTACTACTACTACTACTACTACTACTACTACTACTACTACTACTACTACTACTACTACTACTACTACTACTACTACTACTACTACTACTACTACTTGTACTACTACTACTACTACTACTACTACTACTACTACTACTACTACTACTACTACTACTACTACTACTACTACTACTACTACTACTACTACTGTTCATACTTATTAAAAACCATTTGATATGAATAAAACTATTAAGCCTTTCTTTGACAAAGCTGCCATGTAAAAACTAGAAAAGACATTTCTTTTGAAGAGAGTAGGACTTGCAACTCTAGAGAGAATATACCAGGCTGTTTTAATCTCAGCTACAAGTTCGTACTAGACTAGATATATATAGGTATATATATATTTGCTTCAAAATGTGAATTCAAAATATAAATTTACATTCAAATCTTAACTTAAGCCTGGAATATAGGTCTGTAGTCTACATTAACAAAGACTAGATCTAGACCTAGATCTTTATCTTAATCATTTATAGCCTTGCGGCAAAGCATTGTAGATGCAGAGACCAACAGTACATGAAACTGAGTTTAATAGCCTGGCACATACTTGGACTGCAAGTCTTGTATTTTCGTTGAAACGTAGGTGTGATTATGGCCTTGTAAACAATATTTGTGGAACTTCTGAATAATCTCAGAATGAACCGCTTTAATTTGGCAGCCGTTAAATTAGATCTTGTTTAGACTAGCAACATCTCTCTCTCTCTCTCTCTCTCTCTCTCTCTCTCTCTATATATATATATATATATATATATATATATATATATATATAAAAGCGGACTTGGAAGGCTGTGACCGCGAACTCATCCCTTATTACCCTAGCGACAACTTTGGAACTTTCCACGCATCTACACCATTCATGTGGCTAGGTTCTAAACTATCAAAAAATCAACGCAAACTTCTTTCCTCAATTTCCCCAAAAGTTTTCTCAACATAGGATAACTCACGATCACCAATTTCGCGCGCCTTTTTTTGTAAAATCCAAATCTATTTACGGATTTTTTTTAAAACATGCATTATCATGTAGGTTGAAATAAATGCGCAGACAAGAATTCGCGGAAGGCAGTGACTTTTATGTGCTTAATGCAACATTTCACGTCTTTCTAATAAACGTTTAAAACGATCTAAAGCAATTTTTGAAAGTGTAGAATTAGTTCTATAAGTAAATTTTATGTTTAGAATGAGAATTATCGAGATATCTAGGTTCCAGATAGAGATGGATAGGTGGAGGTATATACTGGATCATGTCAGTAAAAAAGATGACATGAAGACCAAGACTGTTTAATAAAAACACGCACCCCAATCCCGGCAAATTTACGCCAGTGTCCCATTTGTAGAACTGGGTTTTCAGCTTGTAATATCTAAATGCGCATGTCAAAAAGGTGCACAAGTTGCTCGATTTTGAGATCTTCTCTATTTGTAAAATCGATAGGCTGAAAGCAGCAGAGCGGTAAATCGCTTCATGTCAACTCACTCATATTTGTGGCAAGCTACTCTCTGCGAAAGCGATTTAGTGCTAGCTGCAGATTGCATCGTGTATCCATACCTTTACTCATAAAGACACGACATTGAAAAATTATATTATTGCAATACATGCAATCACAACAGCACTTATGCACATAAGAATATGGTTTAATATTTAACTAAGGTAGGTGAGAAACAAAGGCGTCGTTAGTAACTTTTTCAAAGTTTATTGATTTATTTATTTATTTATTTTTTTATTATTATCATTATTATTATTGTTATTATTATCATTATTATTATTATTATTATTATTATTATTATTATTATTATTATTATTATTATTATTGAAATTTTGTCTTACACCCTCTCAGTCGACTTTGAACTAATAGCAACACTCATAATTATTGAATACAAAGTGGGCTACTGGTTATCATAAAAAAAAATTATGTATAAGCTGGAAAATCGTCGATATAGTTTTGTGCTGGAATCTTTCTTATAAAGCAATGGCCTCCCTCGATTCATTTACTTTCATGTTTGAAAGGTTGATGGCCATGGAAACTATTTGTTACGAGTGATTCACAGAAAAGCTACCAGCCGCGTTTCAGTGAATGTCAAACGGGACAGAGGGATAAGAAGGAAACCCTCTATTGACTCATTATCTACATTATGGTTTAGTAACTTTCACATCAAGTCTTGCAGATACCTTAGAGATAATTTCAGTTGAAAACGATGGAAAGAATAGTGCGCCTTTTTAATGTCACTGACTCGAAAATTCACTGATATCAGGCCGAAAATGATGTTGGTCGGATTTTGTTTTTCAGTCTGCCTGGGCTGATAATAATTATTTGTCATTAAGAGACGTAAACAAATCACCTACTGGTCGATCCCACTATAGATCAATTGTAACCGATGATTATTGATTTTTATCTCAACAGATAAGCAGCAAGAATCAGCAATGTCCGGCTGTGGACCCGAACCAGCCATTGTGAACGCCCAAGCGACATTGCAGTCTGATAATTGGACCGAGACCGCGACCTACTCCTGTAACACTGGCTTCTACATGACGGGCACGCCTCGCATCACGTGCAACGTGTCCATAGGGGTGTGGCCAGCTAGCGGGCTGCCGAGCTGCTACGTCATTCAGGAGAACACGATTGTCACTACTAACGTTTATGTCCGTGAGTATCTCTTTATTTGTTACATGGGGGATCTAGGAGGATCGAGTTATTTTTAGCAACAGTATCATTCGCCCGCTTTTTGATCTACAAATATATCGCGTGGAACGTTGGAGTCGCAGTTGTAACGAATGTCGGAAAGAGCGTCCCTCGTGGAGGGGGTCGTCATGGTTTACCGAAGCGCCATGGTTCAGAGTGTCCACCAGGGTCATCTCGCGTCCCATCCCGAACCACTGCGGACCTGAGGAGGGCAGGCTTGGGGAGCCCCTTGCTTCTCACTACTGTATGCGAGTTGCCAGCGTTTCGGGTATCCGTACCTTGTTGCGACCCTTGGAAAATCTAGAAGATCACCAGTTCAATTCAGCGGGAACTAAATAGACTTCGTGAGATAGTTTTGGTCGTTTCCATTAGGTATGCACTTGCCATCGTCCCCGCAGCTCAGACCGTGAAGGTTCGAATCAAAATATCTCGTGCTTGACGGGGGCTCAGAAGGTCAGGGAGCTCAGCCGTGAAAGCGGGCCACTGAAAGTCCAGAGTTCACTTTCTTGGGCTATTTTGGTGGTTATGTCGAGTCTCATCCAATCAGCTTCAGTTCTAGGTTTGGCGGGAGTTGAATAATCTCTGCGGCTGTACAGGTTGCAGGGACATGGCACTTTGTAATTGTCTCCTGAGTTGATTTGCTTTCCCGTGCTTTATTTGAATAGACAACGTGTACAGAAAACCTCAGATCACATTTCTCTAAAGAAAGTTTGTCAAATGCCCCAATCAAACAGGACTTTCAAATGTCACACATCTCTATCGAGCTTTCTCTAACCTATTTACCTTTCTTTCTGTCTACTTTTATTTATCATTTTTTTTACTTCCTTTGTTTGGCATTTTAATTACAATTGGACCTCAAAACTCTTTTTTCCCAACCATGAAAAGCTTTGCATTTGCGTCGATACTTGTTATCAAAGGTGGTTAAATCATAGTAAGAGAGAAAGAGAGGCAGACAGACAGATATAAATAGAGTGAGAAAGAGAGGGGGGATGAAGGGGCGTTCATTAAAAGAAATATTTTACACGTGATTCACACATTCCTCGGTTTTCGGATGGATCCAAAGACTATCGGAATCATAAAACAGCGTCGCATTGAACGAGATTTCGTTATAGCGGGTCCATTTAAGAAAAAAGGCAATGATTTCCCAAACAAAAATTCATGCCCTAGGAGAAAAACACACATTCCTGTAAAACTGCAGAAACCTTCCACTGTGTTAGCATTAGATTAAATTGTTTAGAACATTATTTTCCTTTTTCTGTATTTCATTTGTGTCAAGAACGACTGAAATGCCCACAAGTTTGTATATAATAAGATTTACAATGATATAAAATGTTGTCGCCCAAAGCTTAGACTGAGAAAATTAATGTTTGTAGATATATCATTTTTAACCTAATGAATCTGATGTAAACTATATGATTCTGGCCATTGCCTCAGTCTCCACACACCATAGGGAGTTTATAATCCTAGGAAACTCTCCACCCAAACTACCTCCCTTATTTTCCATATCCTACAAGGGAGAAGATTGCTGGATTTTATCCCATTATTAAAGCCTGGAGGCGACAAGCCAGCGCCCTGTAGGGATAAGACGACGTCACCCCCGCCCAGGGGTGCCACGGCTCCACACCACGGCTCCACACCGTGTCGCTAGATCTGCTGGGAGGAATCAAACGGCTTACACACTGTACTACAATTACATTCTGGCATTGGATTGCAGAACGTCAGTTCTTCACATAGCTCAATTCATTTCCTGTCAGCTGAGCTAGAAATGTAGGCAGAATACTGCACAAGACACTTATCAGATTATAAAGTAATTTAAGTCTCTCAAGTCTATCTCAGACCTTGCCCTGTTAAAGTGATGAGTCCAGAAACTAACGTGAATAGCTTTGCTGGCACTTGAAAGCACAACAAACTCATTTCATGGGCCTGGTTTGAGGTGTCAAACCCAACCGGTTAGACATGTCAGTTATGAGAAAATTGAAAAATGAAGGCTGCGAAATTGCCAGTGAAAAAAATGGCTAGAGCAATGAAATTTGATTATTAGCTGGTAAGAAAGATCTAGCCGGACAATATCTGACAGCTATGCCCATCCACGACATTGTCTAGGAATATGTCAGAAAAAAAGTAAGACTTTGAAAAACTTGCCTCACTTGCTTTTAACCACAGCCATAATTTATGTTAGGAGGGAGACATTTAAGGCTTTGGCCTTTTGGCTTTTCAAGTATTTTTTCCACGTAAATTACCGACATTCGTTTGAAGCTTACACTCTGGTGTTCATTTGGTTGGTGAACTTTGTGTGGGAAGTTTGAGGACTTGAGTTACAAATTATCTCGTCGCTCACCTCGATGTTCGAGGATTGATTCTGTGCTGGTCACATTTCTGGAGATTATGTGGATGGAATTTCAGATCTGGCAAATCAACCAGGCATGACAGCTAGACCTAAACCATTTACACGTACTTTAAAGCTAATTTTGGAGAGTCTTTTGGATACAACGGAGTTATTGTCCTATAAAGTAGATGGAACCCCTAATGTTACCACCCTCATTTTGAGGTTTAGTCCGAAAAAAATTGTAAGAAAAAACTCAGACAGTGATCAAATAAAATATAACAACACAACTTCGGCAGCAGCCTCAATCAGTAAGTTCATCTATTAAATTCATTGAAACTAAAAACTTTAAACAAAACTAATTTGGGATCAGTTCATAAGAGACGGAGGTGTTTATGAACATTAGAGCTAATATACTATATGTCTTTGAAAATAGCTCTTTTAGAATTGTTGCATGGCAAAAAATGTCTTCCATTTGCTGGTGATCAATATATTTTGCTCTTGACGAAAATCTATTATAGTATCCGTAAAGAAAACAATAAACAATTAATTACAGTTCTCAGGAAGTGATAAGGACAATAACAGCAATAACAGTCATCGTACCATCGATGCATGTAGTTCAAGGAGAATAGAAGTAGAAAACGAAGTAGTAGTGGTAGTAGTAGTAGTAGTAGTAGTAGTAATAGTAGTAGTAGTAGTAGTAGTAGTAGTAGTAGTAGTAGTAGTAGTAGTAGTAGTAGTAGTAGTAGTAGTAGTAGTAGTAGTAGTATTTTGGTGATCATGAAGGTGATGACTCAGGCTGGCAATAACTCTAATGCATGTGTCCTGCAGCACAGATCGATATTATTGTTTTTAATTCCGATACGGCAGGTTTTGTCCCAATCGATGTTTAATACTCTCAGTATTAACTTTCTTTTAGCTGGATGGGGCTTTTCAGATAAAGAGCTACTCAGGTCTGCAATGCTTAATTTTTATAATAGCGTATTTACATCAACATTACTATCTCATAAACATAGATGTAAGACTATGCTTAACTGTGACGCCGTTAGACACGAAACTGCTCTCTTTCTGTCATCACAGTGGTACTACATGATTTTGATCATAAGCTTTTGGTTGCTGAAAACGATAGTCCTCGCTAAATTTCGTGAACTCAATAAGTTTTATATTGCAGGTAATGCAACAAATTTAATTATCAAGGCGCACTTTTAAGCTTTAACATGTAGATGATAAAGTTCAATATAAAATATTCAGCTAATTTTGACAAAAATTCCAAATTTGTTCATAGATCAACATTCATTATCATGTAGATTGAAATAGGTTGTCTTTTGTGAATTCCTTCAGGGCTGTGTGCACCTCTTGGCACTTTTTTGCGGCTGGGAATTCATAACAATTTTATATTGCTATAAAATAGTTTTAGAATAGATTTAGAAAGTAGAGAACTAGCAGATTTCCCGGTATATCTCCATTATTCAACATTTTCGTACTAATGATTACTAACCGTCTGTCCTTGTCACTAGCTGATCTACACGACGCGTGGTGGTTCTACCTGCTGGCTGGGCTGTTAGCGCTCATAGCTGTGGTCCTCCTCACCTGGCTGCTGTGCTGGTGCTGCTGGTAGGTCTCACACTCTCACAGCCACACACTGTTAGCGCTCATAGCTCTGGTCCTCCTCACCTGGCTGCTGTGCTGGTGCTGCTGGTAGGTCTCACACTCTCACAGCCACACACTGTTAGCGCTCATAGCTGTGGTCCTCCTTGCCTGGCTGCTGTGCTGGTGCTGCTGGTAGGTCTCACACTCTCACAGCCACACACTGTTAGCGCTCATAGCTGTGGTCCTCCTCACCTGGCTGCTGTGCTGGTGCTGCTGGTAGGTCTCACACTCTCACAGCCACACACTGTTAGCGCTCATAGCTGTGGTCCTCCTCACCTGGCTGCTGTGCTGGTGCTGCTGGTAGGTCTCACACTCTCACAGCCACACACTGTTAGCGCTCATAGCTCTGGTCCTCCTCACCTGGCTGCTGTGCTGGTGCTGCTGGTAGGTCTCACACTCTCACAGCCACACACTGTTAGCGCTCATAGCTCTGGTCCTCCTCACCTGGCTGCTGTGCTGGTGCTGCTGGTAGGTCTCACACTCTCACAGCCACACACTGTTAGCGCTCATAGCTCTGGTCCTCCTCACCTGGCTGCTGTGCTGGTGCTGCTGGTAGGTCTCACACTCTCACAGCCACACACTGTTAGCGCTCATAGCTGTGGTCCTCCTCACCTGGCTGCTGTGCTGGTGCTGCTGGTAGGTCTCACACTCTCACAGCCACACACTGTTAGCGCTCATAGCTGTGGTCCTCCTCACCTGGCTGCTGTGCTGGTGCTGCTGGTAGGTCTCACACTCTCACAGCCACACACTGTTAGCGCTCATAGCTGTGGTCCTCCTCACCTGGCTGCTGTGCTGGTGCTGCTGGTAGGTCTCACACTCTCACAGCCACACACTGTTAGCGCTCATAGCTGTGGTCCTCCTCACCTGGCTGCTGTGCTGGTGCTGCTGGTAGGTCTCACACTCTCACAGCCACACACTGTTAGCGCTCATAGCTGTGGTCCTCCTTGCCTGGCTGCTGTGCTGGTGCTGCTGGTAGGTCTCACACTCTCACAGCCACACACTGTTAGCGCTCATAGCTGTGGTCCTCCTCACCTGGCTGCTGTGCTGGTGCTGCTGGTAGGTCTCACACTCTCACAGCCACACACTGTTAGCGCTCATAGCTCTGGTCCTCCTCACCTGGCTGCTGTGCTGGTGCTGCTGGTAGGTCTCACACTCTCACAGCCACACACTGTTAGCGCTCATAGCTGTGGTCCTCCTCACCTGGCTGCTGTGCTGGTGCTGCTGGTAGGTCTCACACTCTCACAGCCACACACTGTTAGCGCTCATAGCTGTGGTCCTCCTTGCCTGGCTGCTGTGCTGGTGCTGCTGGTAGGTCTCACACTCTCACAGCCACACACTGTTAGCGCTCATAGCTGTGGTCCTCCTTGCCTGGCTGCTGTGCTGGTGCTGCTGGTAGGTCTCACACTCTCACAGCCACACACTGTTAGCGCTCATAGCTGTGGTCCTCCTTGCCTGGCTGCTGTGCTGGTGCTGCTGGTAGGTCTCACACTCTCACAGCCACACACTGTTAGCGCTCATAGCTGTGGTCCTCCTCACCTGGCTGCTGTGCTGGTGCTGCTGGTAGGTCTCACACTCTCACAGCCACACACTGTTAGCGCTCATAGCTGTGGTCCTCCTCACCTGGCTGCTGTGCTGGTGCTGCTGGTAGGTCTCACACTCTCACAGCCACACACTGTTAGCGCTCATAGCTGTGGTCCTCCTCACCTGGCTGCTGTGCTGGTGCTGCTGGTAGGTCTCACACTCTCACAGCCACACACTGTTAGCGCTCATAGCT
>JAWDGP010005011.1:5000-50000 GCA_033675545.1 Elysia crispata | reverse complement strand
CAGCACGTGGCCCAGTTCGCCCTAAACACCACGCCCACTCGCACAGCTGCAGAGGCCCGCCCCCCGGCCAAACACACAACGTCGCTGTGGGCGGGGCTACAAGAGATCAGACCAATGGAGAAAGTTCTCAGGTTGCTGAGGTATTCACGTGATCAAATCAACCATTCACGATTCAAGGCTTCGTAGTAATTTTGTTTACATCTATAGACGTTTTGCACTTTTTTTGCTCGACTTTTGTATGGAGTAGACACATTTGTATTACCTGGTGTCTTGATGTTTTGGTTAAATTTAGTTTTTACATATTTAGCTTTCACCTGCAGTCTTTTTACAAGATGAAAATCAGTATTTCGTTTTTAGCTTAGTTTTTAATACTGTAAATAGGTAATCGTGTACTTTGCTGATATACTTTAAGATAAGCCTAAACATTCATTATATGGCGATCAATTCTCGCAGAAAGTGTCAAGATGTGCAGTGCCTTGTGGGAATAATCTTATTTGTACTTGCAAGATATTGCGCGTTTAAAACAATTTATTAATAGATTAGGATATAGTAAAACTAGCTACCTGTTTTTATAAGTTTCAGAAGTGGATATAAGTTTGTTTTCTTTTGTTTCTTTTCCCACTCATTTTTACGCATCACTTGTGCTTTTTACTTCAAAGGTTTTACACTGTTTAGGATCTTGTTGGCCTATGTTTTTGTTATCAAATTATTTTACCTTTTTTCGTCTTTTAATCTTTAAACTGCACTTCTTACTATTTCGTGCACCAAGTAATTGAAGAAAAAAAATCAACGAGACAATTTTTTTCTTCTAATTTTGCTCTTATAACGGCGCCTTTTTAATGTTACAAATTCTGTAAATTACTGTTTTATATTTTGAAAGGAATTTATAACATTTAAATTAAGCTTAATTTATCACACGCTACTTATGTGATCAGAAGACGATCTCTATATCGCTGACCCGAACATTTTTTAGCTTTCTGTTTTGTTTTGTTTTTTATAGCGTTCTCTTGAGTGTTGAAAGTGTAAAGTATGCCTGAAGAAAACATGCAAGGAAAGTCTTATTTTGATTCTTATTAATCTTTACGGTCTCTCATTCAGCGAACTCGTAAGTGAACTATCATCAAACGAGCTTTATCAATGAAAAAGAATAACAAGAAAAACCTTACATGATCTTATATGATCCAGGGTCCCCTCCCTCATGGCAGAGAGCGGGGGGATAATGTGGCCCGGACTGCCTGGTAGTGGTAGTGGAGCCAGTCTACAATCAACATCACAACAGGCGCTAGATCTATCCAGGGTCCCCTCCCTCATGGCCGAGAGCGGGGGGATAATGTGGCCCGGACTGCCTGGTAGTGGTAGTGGAGCCAGTCTACAATCAACATCACAACAGGCGCTAGATCTATCCAGGGTCCCCTCCCTCATGGCAGAGAGCGGGGGGATAATGTGGCCCGGACTGCCTGGTAGTGGTAGTGGAGCCAGTCTACATCACAACATAACAACAGGCGCTAGATCTAGTGTTATAACCGCTCGGGAGTGGGAATGCTTTTAGACGTGTCCTCCCGGAGTACTGAGCTGGGTCGCTTACAATAATCTAAAAGTTTTAAACGTGCACAAGTTATAACAAACACGAGAATACGATATCAATATTTACAAAAACCAGAGTCGGAACCAAGAGGCTTGTGTCAAAAAACAACATAAATAGTTGTAGGACAAACGATACCGATATACAAATGGGCAATTCAGGTTTCTCAATTTATTTTGCCCAATCTTCATAAAGAAGAAAAGAAATATTAGCCTCTAAGATAACAAAAGTGGGAAATATGAGTTGGGAAGGGAAAAAATGTATGCTTATTTCACATAATAATGTTGAGAAGTCATTGATTAAAAAAGTATTGTGGGATAACAAAATAATAGATTGGTGATAAAAATCATGGAAAATCACATGAATATTGTAATTATTTACAAATCTAGGAAATCATTATCTGAACGCTTAGTAAAAAATTTTAATGCGACTAAGAAACTAAAACATACAGAAATCAAGCAATTGTGCGTCACTGTGTGTACCATATAAAAAGGGAGCGTGGTAAATGCGTCTATCACAATGAAATGAGACAAATAATCCAGCGCTAGATTTAGTTTAACTGCTTATAACTAACTTACTTCCAAATATAGTTTTACCCACTCTCAAACAGGTAAAAAAAGATACACTGAGGAAAGATTTGACTCTTCAGATGTGACTCCATAGTCAAGTTTGAACAGCTTCAATGATCCTCACTAGCTGCGGCATAAAACTGTCCCGGATTCTATTTAAAATTGAATTTTGGGATATTTGTTTCACTTATTGATTTATAAATGTGATGTTGAGCCAGTGAGATTTCCGACTGTGTGATAAAACTCCACGAGAGGGTCATGATCACACACGGCATGAGAAAACTCGCTTCATTCAGAGGTGCTTCCATGTGCGGAAAAATCTTCCCTACAGATCTAATGTCACCAGGCGATAATGCCGCGGCCTATTGCCTCCACAGTAGTAAACAGAGTAAGATCATAATCATCGCCGAATCTTCTCTAGATCACCAAGAAGGTCAGGGGAAATTTATCTGACGGTCTTCTTAAAAGGAAGAAATTCGAATCCAAAAGCAGTCGGCAATTAGAAGAGCGTTGACTTGGCACCCTTTACATCTCGATGTAATGAACAAATAATGGCCTAATTTCGCGCAAACTGAAGGGCCAATAAGGATTTAGAAAGAATATAGTCTTTGGCAGCAATAGAGAAATGAGGCAAAGTCAGTTTGGTCAAGATTGTTGGAGATTGTGTCCAACAGTCCACATTTAAGGAAAACAGAATTGATGGTCAATTACTGTTAAGTTACTGCGTGTTACCTTGGCTTGGCTTTCGTTCTGGTCTCCGCAGTAACAACAACCAATGTTACATTATCAACGCGAAGCACTGCAAGATTGAGATTATTTAATAACCTCACCGTGATCGTTTCTAAAACGAAGTGTTCTAAAAACAATCCAAATCAGTTGTGTAAGATCCGCCTGTTTAGCTGGAGCCTCCCTAAACAGTTTTATTTATTGGCGCTTGCTTTAACCATCTTTCTTACTTTTTAGTTTTTTGTTTTAATTTTGAAATGTTAGCTTTGCTTTGTTATGTATTTAGACACATTGTGTTCGTGTTGCTTTTTTTTCCATAGAATATCAACCTGAATTGCTCCAAATATTTGCTAATATCATTTGTATCGTTTTTGACGTGTTTTTATTTGATCAATTTTAAATGCTCATTTACAATTTGAATATTGCTTTTCGAAAATTTTATTTACATTTTCGTGCCAATCTTTTGAGTACTTTGTTCATAAGTTTACTATTGTCTTATGTTTCTATGTCTATGGTTATCAATTTTTATCACGGTATTTGCAGATTTGTATAAACTTTACTATGTGTGAAATTACGATTACATTAAAAAATTTCCCTCGCTCTCAAGGTTAAAAAAAACGATAAAATTGTGGAAGATTTAATTTTTTCCCCTTTTCTTTCACATTGAGAAAGCAAAAATTCACGTCAAAATATTATTCTTATTTTTTTTTTACCGTTGCTTTCTTCCCCCTATTGATTTGCCTTTGTGTAAGAAAGTTATAATGAAATCGATTTTGTTATACATCTTCGGGGCAACCAGCGTAAAATTAAACCACGTGAAAACATTTTCATAATTCATATTTAATGATAGCATTGAATTAGTTAAAAATTTAATTATTTAATTATTTTTCTTTTCTTTTTTTTCAAAGTTTTCTTGTACAAGAATTTATTCCTTTGATGATGATTATGGATACTTTTTCACAGTTTTTTTTTAATTATTTTTATATATCTATGTTTAAGTGTGTTATAGGATATTCATTATGCACGATCACCATTGGCATTTAATTTCATTGACATTTCAAAAAGTATTAATTCACTGACGATCCATTAATACCCGCAATAATTTGTTGCCCAAACAACTAACACCTGCCTCTCCATGGTTCACGTCAGATGTATGGCGGCGGAGGTCAAGGCCTGGTGTCAGTGGAGAGTCCACCACCCAGAGAGGCTCAGCTCCAGCGACCTGTGAAGCCAGCCAAAGATCCAGCCAAGGAAGCCAAGATCTGGATGCCCCACTCCAACCCAATCAGGCAGATCAACACCAGCACAAAGTAACCAGAGATAAACCCTCAACCCAGTCAGGCAGATCAACACTAGCAGAAAGTAACCAGAGATAAACCTCCAACCCAATCAGGCAGATCAACACTAGCAGAAAGTAACCAGAGATAAACCTCCAACCCAATCAGGCAGATCAACACCAGCACAAAGTAACCAGAGATAAACCCTCAACCCAATCAGGCAGATCAAAATCAGCACAAAGTAACCAGGGATAAACCATCAACCTAATCACGCAGATCATTATCAGCAGAAAGTAACCACAGATAAACCCTCAAACCAATCAGGCAGATCAACACCAGCACAAAGTAACCAGAGAAAATCCCTCAACCTAATCACGCTGATCATTACCAGCACAAAGTATCCAGAGATAAACTATCAACCCAATCAGGCAGATCAACACCAGCACAAAGTAAAAAGCAATAAATTCATAAGACCTCACTGCGGAATATCCGGCCATATGGTAAAGAGAGGTTTTATCAGCGTGTCATTGGGGACAGCAAAAATTATTACTACATTCATTCTGTCGAAACACTTCACCCTGAAGAGACTTTATTGATATATTTATGTTGGAATTGAGAAGATGTTTAAGATTGCGCATTTGGCAATGTAATTAAAAAACAATTAGATAACTAGATGTAAAATTTAAACGGATAGGAACTTAAGAAATCCAAGTTTATTGTTTTGCTTAAAGATATTTCCAATTCTTGCAGTAAGGGTAAATTTAAATTTCTGTGTTCTCGACCTATTCGTGTCTTACTTTTGTAATTGCTAAAATATAAGAAATCAATTGTTAATAATTTTAACAGTTTAGTTTATAGCAAAAGGGAAAGACAAAAAAATGCGTAGGGAAGTAGATGGTTACAGTGTTCAAACTTCAGACCATGTACCCAGTGAATATCTGTCAAGAGAATTATACTTTTCACAATTTATTTCCTTTATCTACCAAGACTCAGTGTCTAGTTTCATTCATAGAACTGACCTTTAATATGATCATTATCTATGTTGAAGTTTTTTTAACTAAATAAATCGTCTTTCATTTCTCATTACACACTGTTGACAGGGACACTGCATGACATACATTATTTATAAATGGTTAAAAGCCAATCACATTCAGAGTGGCATGTAACCATATTTTGAGTCCAGGTACATACTTTATTTATAAATGGTTAAAAGCCAATCACATTCAGAGTGGCATGTAACCATATTTTGAGTCCAGGTACCACAGCATTCACGCACTGAAAGATCGGAAGGCTCATTGTCTCTTACATGAATGTTTTTGTTTTTGTTTTGTATTTTTTTTTTTTTTGCGTTTTGATAAAGCAATGCATACTACCATTTGTTGTTCTATGGTAAAACTATTGCCTGATTCCCTTGTAAGCTCGATCTTTATCAAACATTTCGATCATTGCCATTGTCTGTGATCCAGCTTCCCTATCAAGCCAGCACTCGCTCGGAAACTTGGATCGTGGTTTATCCCTTTGATCCAGCTTCCCTATCAAGCCAGCACTCGCTCGGAAACTTGGATCGTGGTTTATCCCTTTGATCCAGCTTCCCTATCAAGCCAGCACTCGCTCGGAAACTTGGATCGTGGTTTATCCCTTTGATCCAGCTTCCCTATCAAGCCAGTACTCGCTCGAAAACTTGGATCGTGGTTTATCCCTTTGGTCCAGTTTCCCTGTCTAGCCAACTGTTCTACCATTTAAGTACAAGATCGCACCTCCTTTTTCTTACAAGTTTCGATTGTTCGAGCTCGTTCTTTTAGATAAGGACACACTGTTTGGCAATGAGTTATTAATTTTGATGTTAAAACTTTGTTTCGGAAGAATTGGAACATTTTTTCACTCTTCCTTCTCCTTAATACCTTAAACAATTATGTAAGTATACATTGCCGTTTTACAACACACACAAAAATCAGGAACTAGTAATTGGTTTATTATTGCATGACATTGCAGGGTTCCAAGGCATACATTCAATGATTTAGCTAGTTTTTGTAAGAAAGAAGCGTCTAAAGGTTTAATATCCAACGAATATGATTATAATTATTTGAACCCTAAATTTTTTTTTAATAAAAAACTGTAATGAAACCTATCAAAAATTGCACTAAACTATTTGAAATCTGTAAGAAACAAAACAACGACTGAAAGCTTCTGAAAGAATGTATTATAACTTAATTCTCCTGTTAATTTTTCCGTTTATTATGATTCTCATTATGAATATGCTCTAAGTCTTGTATAAATTAAAAAAAAAAAAAAAGATTAAACGTTTCATGCGTGAATATATCATTCTTTTTCTTATTCTTAAAATTAAATAATTCAAAAAAATATAACATTGATATTATGTTATCGAGGAATAGTGATGAAAACTTTTTGAGGACAAAACAAACCTATTTTGGCAAGCATTTGATCATCACAAACTTTCTTTTTTTTTAAATTTGTTGGTTTGTTTTGATTTCGTTAAAAAATGTACATATTTCTTATATTTCAATTCTTCCTCTTTAAAATCTGTTCAATTTCAATAAATATTTTGTTGCATTCAATCTATGCTGACCAGACCTATGGGTAGAATTGCTGCTGATTTTTTTAACACTACGTAAAACGATCTGTATATAATGTGCGAAACTTAATTTACGTTTGCATTCACGCCTTTTCTATTTGCCATAACTTTCTCCAGTTAAATGATGTGGATAAATTATACATTAAAATGAACACAGCTTAGGTAAATTTATCATTCACCAATGAAGAGCAATACTTAAAATCTTTGCTTTGCAAAACTTGTTAACAATAATTTCTTTTTCAGTATTTGGAAATGAACTTGCATTGTTCTCAATGTCACAAAAAACGTTATTTGTCTCGACGTAATTTCGATATGAATAAAAGATTTGTGAAACATTTAAGTTTAATGCTTGTGGGTTGAAGACATGATATTATTATACTTTCTCATATTTGGCGGCAATATTAGTTTTAAGCAACTGATAATCTAATTTATCTGCTATTGAAATTCTACAAATGGAAGTACATTTCAAAGATAAAGATTAGACTCTTTACTTTTGTCTTTGTCTCTCCTCCCTCTCTCCTCTCTCTCTCTCTCTCTCTCTCTCTCTCTCTCTCTATCTATCTATCTATCCATGTATCTATCTATTTTTCTCTCTCTCCTACTTTCCTGTTTCTTTATTTTCTTTTACATCACATAAACAACGAAATAAAAAAAACTTGAAAACATATGAACGGTAAAAAAAGATACTAATCAAATGAAGATTAAATCAGAAGATAATCTGCTGTCAGGGCTGCACATAGCAGCAATGCATTGCATTCTAGTGCTGTAACAGCAACTAAAATCAACTGGCAAAACAAAGTAAGAACTGGCGTTTTCTTTACACCGCCAATTATAGAACATTGCGGTCGTTACAAAAAAATGCAACAAAAATTATTTCTCCACTCGACATAATCAATCTGACTCTTTGTCTTTTACTTCAAGGGCAGAGATGTAGATAAAGGCCCTGTTTAATATCAGCACACATTGCATGTGACACCTGAAGGGGACATAACGTATTTTTAAAGCTGTAAAATATTCGTTGTTATGTTCCTAGAAAAGAAAAAAAATATAATCGTAGTAATAATCCATTTCCATCACTTCAAAACATTCTGTTTTTTTTTAATCTCTTTGTAGATTGTATTTGTTTTTTATGGAGCGTACCGTTTCCCGGATTATAGAAAATTTTTTCTTTATACATGGGATATTTCACGCAATCGACAAGCAAGCCTCACAAATTTTGGATTCTGTCCAGAATAAAACTAAAGAGCCTGATCAACAAAACGCAATGTCTGCTAGAAGAGAAGCACTTTTTTTTTTTTTTATTATTTTTTTAAATGGAAAAAAATTTGAAAAAAAAAAAAAACTTAGAAGAGGAGCACTGAGTTTTACTGTAAAACTTGTCACAATCTATATGAACTCCATGCGTCAGCAAGAGTCATCGAGTCGGGAAGTAACACAATAATAGTTTTAAAAAAGGAGAATTCTTTTGGGTTTCACGTCCACAGAGCCAGCACTGAGGTCCAAGGTAGCAAAGTTTGTGTATCTCATGGCTGCTTTAAGCATCACTCCTTGTGCTTCCCTGTTTTACTACTGTACTACCTACCAGTTGTTTTCGTTTATACAAATTATATATATATATATATATATATATATATATATATAAAATTATATAACAGCTTAATTTAGCTCATTTGCCTAGTTGTTTTATAACTTACAGCAAAATATTTTCTATGCTTTAATTTATTTTTTCCAAAGAAAGCCAGAGTTTGGAAACTTCGCAAAAGAGCAAAAAGATGATAATAAAATAAGCGTGAGAATGAGAGAGAGAGAGAGAGAGAGAGAGAGAGAGAGAGAGAGAGAGAGAGAGAGAGACAGACAGACAGACAGACAGACAGACAGACAGAGACTAATAAAGAACATGCACACAACCTTATAATAACGGCACACAAAAAAGAAACAGCACAACTATTTATTCAACAGCTAAGCGTTTGGTCTTTAATGTACCTCTGTACCTCTGTACCTCTGTACCTCTGTACCTTTGTACCTCTGTACCTCTGTACCTCTGTACCTCTGTACCTCTGTACCTCTGTACCTTTGTACCTTTGTACCTTTGTACCTTTAATGTACCTTTGTACCTTTAATGTACCTTTGTACCTTTGTACCTTTGTACCTTTAATGTACCTTTGTACCTTTGTACCTTTGTACCTTTGTACCTTTGTACCTTTGTACCTCTGTACCTCTGTACCTCTGTACCTCTGTACCTCTGTACCTCTGTACCTCTGTACCTTTGTACCTCTGTACCTCTGTACCTCTGTACCTCTGTACCTCTGTACCTCTGTACCTCTGTACCTCTGTACCTCTGTACCTCTGTACCTTTGTACCTCTGTACCTCTGTACCTTTGTACCTTTCTCAGAAATGTGCAGGAGAGAATGACTTTCACAAGTAATGCATAAGATTGAGAGAGATAGCTCAGGCGGGACAAGTGATTGGTTAAGGGAGAAGCAGTGCGCAGAATGCTTCAAGTTTCAGCGTTCAGCGCAATGGCTCGGGATGGTAACGGCAGAGGGCGTTACCTTGTTGATATGAAGGTTACAGCAGGCTTCAGCGTCCAGCGCAATGGCTCGGGATGGTAACGGCAGAGGGCGTTACCTTGTTGATATGAGGGTTAGAGCAGGCTTGTGCGCGTGTTTGGTATTAGGTATTAGAACTAGTTTGCATAAAGAATAAAAAAAAAATGAGAAATTGAAAAACAATTTTTGTGATAGTTGTAATGGAGGAGTGGGGGGGAGGGGGTGTCGAGGAGGAGTGACTGCTGGGGAGGTGGAATCTTTTAGTAGGGATGAAAGTTAAGCAAAAGGAGATGAAAATATTTGTAAAATCTTATAGTGGCCCAAATTCTCTCTATGTCTATAGATTGAAAAAAAGGTGTCTTATAAACGTAATAAAATTATTTATTTACCTATAGAGCAAAAGTGGAGCGAGAAACAGAGAAACAGACAGAGACAGAAAAAGACAGGCAACAGATGGAGAACCAACAGAGATACAGTCAACAAGAGAGAGAGAGAGAGAGAGAGAGAGAGAGAGAGAGAGAGAGAGAGAGAGAGAGAAGGTTGTGTATTTATTTGGGCGGGAGGGAAGCGGAGGGGTGTGAGCCAAGTGACAACAACAAGAAAACCAATTATCGGAGGATGTCAGAGAAAGCAAACCACAAAAATAGACTGACCAATAATAATTTTATTTGAAGGTTACGTCATAATAGACAGACAGTAAGAGATAGTAAGAGATAAATCTAATACACTGTGCGTAGCGGGAATCATAAAAAGGAAGGTAACTGTCGAGGCATATCTCCAGACCTTATTTTTGTTTTATCTAGAATCTAATTTGACTTTTCCAGGTTTCTTCAAATAAAACACAGCGGGTATTTTAGATTATAGATTCAGTTCTTGCCACTTTTCTGCATCTTTTCTCTATTCATCATACTTCTGCAAATCCTATCATAATCTCTCTGTGTGTGTGTCTCTCTCTCTCTCTCTCTCTCTCTCTCTCTCTCTCTCTCTCTCTCTCTCTCTCTCTCTCTCTCTCTCTCTCTCTTTCTCTCTCCATATCTCTTTCTCTCTCTCTTTCTCTCTTTCTCTCTCTCTCCCTCTCCTCTCTCTCTCTCGTTCTCTCTCTCCCTCTCTCTCTTTCTCTCTCTCTCCCTCTCTCTCTCTCTCTGCTAAAGTGCGGAACATTGCCCCAGATTAATCTTTTTGGCGCCGTCCGGTGTTAATCTCGGCCTCCCTCACAGATCGTGACCCTTTAACTGCACTGGTATGTCTGGATCTGTAGTTCTCGGGGTCAATCTGGTTGTGTCCCTCTTGTGGCTAGATTGGTTTGCCAAAGCCAATAATGGTTGCTCTTTTAAAGTTGGTTAGGATCCGAACAGGTTAGTTTTTTAAGATAAGATAATATAGTTTGTTTGATATAATGTTCAAGCTGTTTGTTTGTTTTGTTTTGTTGTTTTTTTTTTTTTTTCCTGTTTTTTTTTTTCGGAAATAAGAGAGCATTAGTTGCACTGCTCACTACATTAAGACAAAAAAAAAAAAGAGTGAGGAAAAAGCTGAGAAAGTATATATTTAACATTTTGTTTTCTGAGAGATAGGAAATAAAAAAAAACGAGTTGCCAATAATACGAGCATGCCAAATGAGGAAATTCTATTACAGAATCTGTTGGTTTCCTCGCTGGTAACGGCAATAGATCAATATCAATAGATGGTAAATTATCAACAAATCGTAGAACTTTCCCAAAACTCAGGATCCAGAAGGTCTGCCACAAGACTGGAAGAGCTGGCGCCGCCTCAATACATGTGACCCACTGAGGAAGTTTGAGACCAGCCTGAGAGTTGCACCGTTATGTCCAATTTCATAATCCGAATGTTGGCACTGATGAGGGATTAGCTTCACCGTGTGAAGTCATGGGGTAACCAGGGAAGGGATTTGCACAGATCTGTAGATGGTATCAGTTCAAATCTCAGGCGTAAGATTAGAAGGCGCTGTCATAAGCCTGGAAGTAGTTTTACAGAGTACGGTGTTAGGCAAAGCAAAGTTCACTTAAAGTCAGAGGGTGTGGGGGGAATTCTCTGCTTGTAATTTTTTGTGAAGTCACCATTCTAAAAGGGACAGACGTGGATAAGAAATTGTGGTAACAGCTTCTAAAACGTGTATGCATGGATGATACCTGCAGTAAGCTTTGAGTGTTTGCTTCAAAACATTTATATCTGTATGGTTATAAAATTATCATTTAATCATTATCTAATTGAATAATTTCTAAAATGTGGAGTGGAGCCATTTCTTAAAGAAACATTGTTAAAAGATTTCGCTTCGTAACAAAAGTATTTTCCTTTTTTTTTCCATTTACAATTGGCTATAGACAATAGGTTAATATTTTTATAATTGATATTCACCAGAAAATTTAAGGACTCATAACCTGAAATTCGCATGTCGAAAATGTGGTTGGTTCTTTATTTCTTTCTAAGAAAATATTCGAAAGTAAACAAAAGGAGTGAAAGTACTTTAAAAATGTATTTCAGAATTGTGCCTTATTTCTTCTTCTTCTTCTTCTTCTTCTTCTTCTTCTTCTTCTTCTTCTTCTTCTTCTTCTTCTTCTTCTTCTTCTTCTTCTTCTTCTTCTTCTTCTTCTTCTTCTTCTTCTTCTTCTTCTTCTTCTTCTTCTTCTTCTTCTTCTTCTTCTTCTTCTTCTTCTTCTTCTTCTTCTTCTTCTTCTTCTTCTTCTTCTTCTTCTTCTTCTTCTTCTTCTTCTTCTTCTTCTTCTTCTTCTTCTTCTTCTTCTTCTTCTTCTTCATCTTCTTCTTCTTCTTCTTCTTCTTCTTCTTCTTCTTCTTCTTCTTCTTCTTCTTCTTCTTCTTCTTCTTCTTCTTCTTCTTCTTCTTCTTCTTCTTCTTATTATTATTATTATTATTATTATTATTATTATTATTATTATTATTATTATTATTATTATTATTATTATTACTATTATTAGATTCTTTACTTAGGTCTTAAACTACATCATGTATATCTAGATCTAGAGCTATTCCAGACGGTTTTAGATCTGCAGCCGCCTACATTATATGGGTACTTTCAGTTTCATTCCTGCAACCTCTGCCCAGCTGTGATTTAAGGAAATAGTTCGCACATTCGTCTTTTTTTTTTCTTTTAAGAAAATAATAATCACATTTTTGCTTTTAATTTTCGAAAAGTACCATTTTGATGAAAAATAATATTACCACTCCAATCTTTAGGGCAATTTACAACTTTATGCCGAATTTGACGTTCCTAAATGGTCTAGAAAGTCTCGGTTAGATGGTCCTCATTTTTCGCTCACCTAGCTCCATTTCATATATATTATTACTACTACTACTACTACTACTACTACTACTACTACTACTACTACTACTACTACTACTACTACTACTACTACTACTACTACTACTACTACTACTACTACTACTACTACTACTACTACTACTACTACTACTACTACTACTACTACTACTACTACTACTACTACTACTACTACTACTACTACTACTACTATTATTATTATTATTATTATTATTATTATTATTATTATTATTATTATTATTATTATTATTATTATTATTATTATTATTATTATTATTATTATTATTATTATTATTATTTCAGACTTTTCATCGAGCTTTTCCCGCTTCCCATGAACAAAAGCCATACTCCAGCATACTGTAGCCCAAAAGCGAAGATTTCACTTTAAACCGAAAAAGCTGTAAATAAAGATTAACTGAAGTTAACAGAAGCGTCAGTTTCTGCTTTATCTTGAATAGACAAACATTTTAATGAAGAATACTGCTTTTAAAGCGTCTTCATCTATGTGTTGTCTTGAGTACAAAATATTATAACTTCTTCGCTACACCTTTGTTTTTGTAGGAACTTGTTTCTTGATGTCGTCGTCTGTCATTGTACGAATCGTGGGCAAAAGAGAGGCGGCCACAAGTAACGTACATTAGTGCTGCAAGAAATTGATGTCGAGTGTTTTTCAAACATTGACATTGACTCATCAACATAAAGAAGGGGGGTTTTCACTAAAGCCACCTTCCTCAATATGCTTTGTTTATGACAACTTTTTCATAGTCATTCTAGGATAACACAGCCGTTCAGGAGTAGCCACCACCACCACCACCAGTGGGAGCTCTCTTTATTGTCATTGTTTCTCCCTCACTCTTCCATGGTCTGTGGCAACAGTGTTGTTTTCTGTAACACGGATATAACGGTCAGCGCTTTCATAGACGTCTAACAGGTTTCTAAGGGAACAGAATCTTCAAGTTGGACTGTTTGTACCAACAAAGTTCTGGATTGTTTGACCTTGTGATTATATTAAACTTTTCCCACATCATGTCGAACTGCACGCTTGAGTCCAGCGTAAACAATGCAGTGGCCACGTTATCTAACTACACATCCGACCTGGTCATGGCGTCCTACCAGTGTCTCACTGGGTTTTCCCTTGCCGGGGACAGCCGGATCTTCTGCAACACAACCGAGGGAGCTTGGCAACAGGCACCGAGATGTTTCGTCATCCAGCCGAAGGTGGATGTGAATGTCAATGTGTCGACATCTTGTGAGTCGGTGTTTATACAGGGATCGTGAGGGCTGTCAGTTTATGGTTGGGAATGTTTTCGGGTTTGTGAGGGCTGTTATGGTTGGGAATGTTTTCGGGTTTGTGAGGGCTGTCACTTTATGGTTGGGAATGTTTTCGGGTTTGTGAGGGCTGTTATGGTTGGGAATGTTTTTAGGATCGTGAGGGCTGTTATGGTTGGGAATGTTTTTAGGATCGTGAGGGCTGCTATGGTTGAGAATGTTTTTAGGATCGTGAGGGCTGTTATGGTTGGGAATGTTTTTAGGATCGTGAGGGCTGTTATGGTTGGGAATGTTTTCGGGATCGTGAGGGCTGTCAGTTTATGGTTGGGAATGTTTTCGGGATCGTGAGGGCTGTTATGGTTGGGAATGTTTTCGGCATCGTGAGGGCTGTTATGGTTGGGAATGTTTTCGGCATCGTGAGGGCTGTTATGGTTGGGAATGTTTTCGGGATCGTGAGGGCTGTCAGTTTATGGTTGGGAATGTTTTCGGGATCGTGAGGGCTGTTATGGTTGGGAATGTTTTCGGCTTCGTGAGGGCTGTTATGGTTGTGAATGTTTTCGGGATCGTGAGGACTGTCAGTTTATGGTTGGGAATGTTTTCGGGATCGTGAGGGCTGTTATGGTTGGGAAAGTTTTCGGGATCGTGAGGGCTGTTATGGTTGGGAATGTTTTTGGGTAAATCCTTGCTGTTTCCAATCCTGCCCCGTAAAAGCTTTCATGTGAAACGTAGACAACATCATTTACCTCACCTGTTTACTCTATGCAGAAATAAAAAAAAAATTAGGACAAAAAGAATAAGCGGAAATTGATAAACTGGAAGAAGAGTAAGATTTTTTTTTTTGAAATAGATAAAGGGTAAAATATCAAACACATTAAATAAATATGAATGCTAAAATTATGTTCAACCTAAATTTAATAGTATTTTTATACTGTTTGAAGTACAGTGGCTAATAATTATCATAAAATCATTTTTCCCCCCTCAGCCGGTGTCTCTGCGTGGTTCCTGTACTTCCTGGCGATCTTCCTGATTGCTCTCATCGCTGTCGTCATCCTGGTCAGCATCTGGTGCTTTCTGCGGTGAGTTAGCCAGGATAGAATCGTCTATTTCGGTTTTCTGTCAAACAGGAAGGTTTGGGCTCAGTTATATATATATATATATATATATATAGTAGCGATGCTAGTTGTGAAGAGCAAGAATCAAAAGCAGAGTAAATGTATCAGCATCAACAACTACAAAGTTTCAGGCCACAAGTTAATGAGGACACGCAGATGTCCTGATTGAGCAAAAACTTCAATTTTTCTGTTCTTTCGTTTCGCGGTCTCTAAGGTCGTCCGACATATTAGTTTTGGTCACAACAAACTTCCTTTCCATGACAACAAGAGTAAAAGTGACACCCTATCATGATTTTTTTATGGCCCACATATAAAAATTTACAATTTTCTTGGCGAATTTTCTAGCGCGATTTAAATCGGCAGTTTTCTCAGGTTTCTCAATACACAAAAATCGAAAAACTATGCCAGTTTTACCTACAATACGAGCTAAAATCGACGCCCTTCCGCTAAAGACTGAGACCTTGCGATATTACGCAAACTGCCACCTTTCATTATCATAATTTAAAAAAAAAAATAATAAATAATAAATAAAATAAAAAAAAATAATATGAGGCATCCACAAACTTACCCTGCAAATTTAAATACAGTACTTCAAAATAAATAATGCATTTGAGGTCAATTCTTTCCATATAGATCTAGATCTAGACCTAAATCTAGTATCTAGACCTAGCTAGATATCTAGATCTAGATCTAGTGCGTCTGAGTAAAAAGCCCCAAGCAGTGACTATTGATCCATTTACTTGAAATTAACAGAACTACATCCAGCGATTTACAAAGTATATTATGAATATTGTGAAGCAATAATTCTTTAGCGAAGCCAGTCTAATCCGATGCATAAGTGGCACGATATCGTAGATCAAAATCTACCTTATGACGATAAATTATCTAACTTTGAATATATTGAAAATTTAAAGACATTAATAGTAGAGTATAATTAATTGTAAGGCAGACAAACCCTCACGCCTTTTTTCAAAAGCATTCAAAGCACGTAATATTTTACCAATTGGATTTGTTTATATAATTTGACTTCAAACCTTTTTTAACTTTTAAGGCATGAAAAAGAAGTATAAAACAAATCATGATATAGGTTCACGTAGTTTGCGCTGCCTTGTTCGAGCGGGATAATTTAATAATTTAAATCAAAAAAAGTTTCAAGACCCTATCTTTTATCGAGGTTCATATCTTGAAGAAGTAGTAGCTTCGCATCATTAATATCAGATTTGCTGACCAAAATTTATAAGATAAAAAAAGTTCTTAAGGCAGATAGATAATCATAACATGGCCAAAATAATCTAAACATCAGTGCGCTAGAACTATACTTAAAATTAAAAATGGAGTAACACGCGATAGATTAATCAAGAGCGGGACTGAAAGTATAAAATGCCAAAGAGAGATTCGGAAGAGAATATACAAACTCCATAGTAACGCAAAACCAATGGCCCAGTGAATAGCAGTACTCAAAATGCTTTGTTCTAATCATAATGGGGAAAAAGGAGATGAAACTAGTACTGGATATTGGAGCCCGATGCTTTACATTTAATTTTTATTTGTTTGTTTGCTCATTTTAATTTTCCCTGTTAGTTATTGAAGTCCTAGAATATCATTTGATTAGCTCAGCGAAAACAAAACTACTTCACCAATGACTTTGTCTCTGGCAAATTTATGCTTCACTATTCATTATTAGTTTGGGTTTTGTTATGTTTTTGTAACCCCTGCACTTCGCGTGTTCTTCAGTCGAATGTAGAGCATCAAAAGTGAAGGTATCAAAGTGGCGTCTCGCCTTTCTTTCACTGTATTCCCTGGTCTCCCCCTCCACCAGGCCGCCATGTCAGACGGTGTATCTCCAGGAAGCACGGTATTACAAGCAGGACAGCAAACAGGACAATGATGAAGTTTTCAGTCTCAAGAGTAGCAGGGATTCTATTTTCTGGGTGAGCTTTCTTATCCTAAGATACACACCCTCTTGATGTTCACTTGTTTCACTCCTGCAAAACGGGGAAGATCTTTCGCAGACTTTAAAGGTTTTTCCGCCACCTAAGATGAGGTGGATTTGGTTAAAAGAGATCTTCAGCCTATTATGATTATAAATGTTACGAAACAATATAATGTGTATTAATACTTTTAGCGCCAAAATTTTTCGGTCGTGCTTTTTTTTAAGGTTTGAAGATTCTAGTATTCAGAGCACAGATTGTTCTGGGTTTCTTAAATGTTTTCTTTGCATAATTGTGACCTTATAATAACATTCTCTATGGCAATCTTATTTCTTGGATTTACAGAAAAAGAGAAAAAGTAACAGCTTCTTACTTTCAAATGATCTGTGTTTATATTTCTCACTATGCTTCAATGGCACTGAGCGCAGATCTAAAGCGATTGCATCGCGATTAAATCATTGCACTCAAAGTAGGGAACCAGAGTGCAAATAACTAATACTTTTGTGTCGCGTGTTCAGAACTGTTATCAATCTCAGAGAAAAATGAATTCAAAGACAAAACTCAAAACTTCCTCCACCTTTTCACGAGATAAACTAAAAAAAAAGTAAAAAAGTATTTTAATTCTCTGTAGCTGTTTATTCGTTCAGAGTTCAGATCGACTAACTGTTCAACTGTCTACACTCTAGGTGGACAAGACAGAGCCGACACCTCGAGAAGCTCCGGTGTACCGCAAACCCGTACCCCCGGCCAAAGATCTCATCAAGGAAGGCAAGTGGATGCCTCACCGCAACTCGATTCGTAGCATAAACACAAGTACAAAGTGAACGGTGGGCTTCCGACCAGATTCTGGATGAAATTAATATTAATAACTCCTGACAAATGAGAATTGCCAAAACAAAGAGTTCCTTATTTTGATTCTTAATCTTGCGTCATTTTGGCAGTCGTCAAAAAATAATTGGAAACCATTCTTGGAAAATAATTATTGTACATGAATAAAGAAATCGATCATGCGTGTTCAAACTTGAAATCATGAGATAAACTCAACAGTGCTCGAATGTCTATCGTGTTGGGTACTGGATAATCTGGAAAATCTATCTATAACATGACCTTGAGAACTTAAACATCATTGTTTCGTACCTAGTCTTGAAGCATTGACATGGCACGTGACTTTGATTTAGTTTTGGAGTGAACAATACTCGTGGTGATTGTATTATGTAGACATAATAAATGAGCAGAAGAATTTGAAACTCCAGATCTTGCACTACGTAAGCTTTTAGAAAATGTTTGTCTTAGAATCATGTTGATGATGATGAGGTTAATGTTGATGTAAGAGACATTATAATAGAATCCTGACAATATTAGTCTGTAGTAATTGGGATTTATACCAAATATGTGTCATTTCATGAGCTCAGATATTATGGCCTTAATTTAAACAAACATGCCAAAAATTATCTGAGTAAATGATATCGATAGGTCCAGCCAGTTATATCGTAATCTCTATGTTTGAACACACGTTGCTTATCTTACAACATTTATGGAAAGAAAAAAACGAGTTGAAAATCGATCGATATTTTTGGCTATAACCCAAAGTGAGAGGAACAGAGAGAGAGAGAGAGAGAGAGAGAGAGAGAGAGAGAGAGAGAGAGAGAGAGAGAGAGAGAGAGAGAGAGAGAGAGAGAGAGAGAGAGAGAGAGAGAGAGACAAACAGACAGACAGACTAGACAGACAGAGACAGACAGACAGACAGACTTTTAGACGGACAGACAGACACAGAAACTAAGAAAGTGAGAGAGAGAGAGAGAGAGAGAGAGAGAGAGAGAGAGAGAGAGAGAGAGAGAGAGAGAGAGAGGAGGACGAGTTTAAAACATTTATATAATAGCATCGCGATGTGAGCGGCAGAGTTTTGCTTTATATGTGTTTTATTATTACTACAATTTGTGGCTTTTGTTTATTTCTTTTTCATATTCATAAATAGAAAAAAAAAACATACTCCTTGTTGTTGTTATCAATTATAGCCAAGTCTAGTTTATGAAGCCACATCTACTATACTCCGTATTTAAACCTCTAACTTTATTTTAGCTTTAGGTGTACTGAAATTAACGGGTCGGGTGATGTGAAGAAGAGGATCACACAAAAACATTCTTTAATTTTACAAACATGTGAATAAAGCTTGTACCTCGCTATTTACTATAAGACGCCTACCTCATTGTTGTACATTTTTTTTTTCGATTTCCGATACTTTTCTGTCTATTTAATTCTATTTTTGAAATTTTTTTGTTCATGTTTTTTGTTTTGTTTTTATTTTATTTTTATTTGTTTTGTTTGTTTGTTTGTTTTGTTTTCTTGTTTTTTTTGTTCACATATCTTTTATTAAATATCCTCATTAAATTATTGATATCTTCTGATCTTTTAAAGTAATAGGCTGAAATTTTAACACCTAGAAAAACATTAATTTTTATTTGATTATAAACAATGAATATAAAGAATGAAACAACAAAAAGAAAAGAAAACAGAGCAAAAAAAAAAAAATAAATAACAGGAAAAAAAATCAATACGAAGTAAAAAAAAAAAGCAGCAAAGGACTGAGTATCGAGTTAGCAGTGTGGAGTGCCACTCAGCCCGAAGACCTTGTGACACATAGCTCATCAGCTTCTGGCTCTGAAGAAGTGACCATTTCTAGGTCGTTTTCCATAGTTCTAGAACTAGACAGGAACATAAACTTTAGTATAGACGTTGCACAAGCAGTGGGATTTCCAAGACCCTATTCTCGCCATCAAGGTTTATAATTGAGAGCTTAGTCATAACATTAAATACAAGGTTACAGGATTGATATTCCTTTCGAAGAATCACCATTTTTTAAAAGACATCCGATTCAAAAGAACTCAAAGAACAAAAAATGTTTTACTTTGGTATACTTTGCTTCATGACGTTTTCGTTTCCTCTTTATTTAAACATCAATCTCCGTAAATATAAAATATGAGACAAATAAAAGAGGCGACACAAAGTAAAGATAACAAGGACTTTTGGAGTCAGGTAAAAAGAAATAGAAAGAGACAGACAGAGGGGGTGGGATTGACTTTTTACATGTCTCAGCTGGAGTATTAGTAATTCTTAATTTAATTGTCATATTTTACTTTTATAATTATGCTTCTCATGTTTAGAAACAGCAATAAGTCCTTTTTTGCCTTTTTTATGGTTTTCAAAATTTTGGAAAAACTTCATTCTCTTTAAAAAAAAAAAATATTCGTTACATTTTTATAAAATAAAGTACCAGAAGATACCGTCTGGGGAGAGGAAAAAATGTCACTAAAACATTGCGAGATAAAATGAAAAAAACCTATAGGTATATGGAAGGAGAAGAAGAGAGGATAAGGGCGGAAGGCAGAAAAAGTAAAATAATGTGGCGAGTACAAATTTAGAGGAGAGGGTTGCTTAGAAGAATGAAAATTTAAGAAAAAAAGAAAAAGCATACAAAAGAGGGAAAAAGAAAATAAAACATTATTAGCAAGGGCAAACTAAAATGTCTAAGTAAGAGAGAGGAGGAGCAATGTAAGTCTTAAAAATATTCACAGTTATTGTTAAGCGCAGCGTTCGGCCACATCAATACCGTACTAGCCTTAGTCTTTCCTTTTTAAACCTCTCCATTCGTCCATTTCTCTCTTTTCCTCTTTTTTATACTTTCTTCCTTTCGATTCTCTATATTGAATTTTCCTGCCTATCACATTTATCCTTCCGGTCATATTCAATCTCTTTTTTTCATCTCATTCTCTCTCTCTCTCTCTCTCTCTCTCTCTCTCTCTCTCTCTCTCTCTCTCTCTCTCTCTCTCTCTCTCTCTCTCCCTCTCTCGCTCCTATCACCCATTTCACTTGCGTCTCAACTCTTTCATCATCGCTTTTTTTTATTGTTGTGCAATACATCTAGCTTATTTCAATCTCTAGATCTGGATTTAATGCTATTCTACAAGGTATAGAAAGCTTCACCTACTCTACTCCGTGCCAAACCTCTGATCTCATATACGCTTAAAGTGTACTGATATTATTGGAACGGGTGATGAGAAGAAGGAGGATTACACAAAGAATTCCTTAAAATTAGACATTTCTGAATAAACATTGTAACTCGCTATTTATTCAGAGTTATCTGCCTCATTTATGTAGATTTTTCGATTTCCGATACTTTTTGTTCATTTAATCATCATTTTAAAATGTCTATTCTTTGCATTTCCTGAGAAAAGGATCGATATCATTTCGTCTTTTAAAATAAAGATTAAAATTTTAATGCTCAGAAAATAATAATCATTTTTTATATTAAACAGTTTACAGTAAGAATAAACAGCAAAAACAAAAAAGGGAAAGAAAAAGAAACAGAAAAAAATCAATACGAAGTAAAAAAAAAAAAAGCAGCAAAAGACTGAGTATCGAGTTAGCAGCATGGAGTGCCACTCAGCCCGAAGACCTTGTGACACATAGCTCATCAGCTTCTGGCTCTGAAGAAGTGACCATTTCTAGGTCGTTTTCCACACCGCCACGGCTCAGTCCGTCTGTTCTAGAACTAGACAGGAAAATAAACTTTAGTATAGACGTTGCACAAGCAGTGGGATTTCCAAGACCCTATTCTCGCCATCAAGGTTTATAATTGAGAGCTTAGTCATAACAAAGGGCAATCACCCATTAAATACAAGGTTACAGGATTGATATTCCTTTCGAAGAATCACCATTTTTTAAAAGACATCCGATTCAAAAGAACTCAAAGAACAAAAAATGTTTTACTTTGGTATATTTTGCTTTATGACGTTTTCGATTCCTCTTTATTTAAACATCAATCTCCGTAAATATAAAATATGAGACAAATAAAAGAGGCGACACAAAGTAAAGATAACAAGGACTTTTGGAGTCAGGTAAAAAGAAATAGAAAGAGACAGACAGAGGGGGTGGGATTGACTTTTTACATGTCTCAGCTGGAGTGTTAGTAATTCTTAATTTAATTGTAATATTTTACTTTTATAATTATGCTTCTCATGTTTAGAAACATAAATATCGTCCTTTTTTTTGCCTTTTTTTAGTTTTCAAAATTTTGGAAAAACTTCATTGTCTTTAAAAAAAAAAAACCATTCGTTACATTTTTATAAAATAAAGTACCAGAAGATACCGTCTGGGGAGATGAAAAAATGTCACTAAAACATTGCGAGATAAAATGAAAAAAAAAACTGTAGGTATCGAGATGGAAAAGTTTGTATGTGGAAGGAGAAGAAGAGATGATAAGGGCGGAAGGCAGAAAAAGTAAAATAATGTGGCGAGTACAAATTTAGAGGAGAGGGTTGCTTAGAAGAATGAAAATTTAAGAAAAAAAGAAAAAGCATACAAAAGAGGGAAAAAGAAAATCTAACATTATTAGCAAGGGCAAACTAAAATGTCTAAGTAAGAGAGAGGAGGAGCAATGTAAGTCTTAAAAATATTCACAGTTATTGTTAAGCGCAGCGTTCGGCCACATCAATACCCTACTAGCCTTAGTCTTTCCTTTTTAAACCTCTCCATTCGTCCATTTCTCTCTTTTCCTCTTTTTTATACTTTCTTCCTTTCGATTCTCTATATCGAATTTTCCTGCCTATCACATTTATCCTTCCGGTCATATTCACCCCTTTTTTTTCATCTCTCTCTCTCTCTCTCTCTCTCTCTCTCTCTCTCTCTCTCTCTCTCTCTCTCTCTCTCTCTCTCTCTCTCTCTCTCTCTCTCTGTCTCTCCCTCTCTCGCTCTTATCACCCACTTCACTTCCATCTCAACTCTTTCATCATCATTTTTTATATTGTTGTGCTATACATCTAGCTTATTTCAATCTCTAGATCTGGATTTAATGCTATTCTACAAAGTATAGAAAGCTTCACCTACTCTACTCCGTGCCAAACCTCTGATCTCATATACGCTTAAAGTGTACTGATATTATTGGAACGGGTGATGAGAAGAAGGAGGATTACACAAAGAATTCTTTAAAATTAGACATTTCTGAATAAACATTGTAACTCGCTATTTATTCAGAATTATCTGCCTCACTTATGTGAATTTTTCGATTTCCGATACTTTTTGTTCATTTAATCATCATTTTAAAATGTCTATTCTTTGCATTTCCTGAGAAAAGTATCGATATCATTTCGTCTTTCAAAATAAAGATTAAAATTTTAATGCTCAGAAAATAATAATCATTTTTTTATATTAAACAGTTTACAGTAAGAATAAACAGCAAAAACAAAAAAGGGAAAGAAAAAGAAACAGAAAAAAATCAATACGAAGTAAAAAAAAAAAAAGCAGCAAAAGACTGAGTATCGAGTTAGCAGCATGGAGTGCCACTCAGCCCGAAGACCTTGTGACACATAGCTCATCAGCTTCTGGCTCTGAAGAAGTGACCATTTCTAGGTCGTTTTCCACACCGCCACGGCTCAGTCCGTCTGTTCTAGAACTAGACAGGTACATAAACTTTAGTATAGACGTTGCACAAGCAGTGGGGTTTCCAAGACCCTATTCTCGCCATCAAGGTTTATCATTGAGAGCTTAGTCATAACCAAGGGCAATCACCCATTAAATACAAGGTTACAAGATTGATATTCCTTTCGAAGAATCACCATTTTTTAAAAGACATACGATTCAAAAGAACTCAAAGAACAAAAAATGTTTTACTTTGGTATACTTTGCTTCATGACATTTTCATTTCCTCTTTATTTAAACATCAATCTCCGTAAATATAAAATATGAGACAAATAAAAGAGGCGACACAAAGTAAAGATAACAAAGACATTGAGAGTCAGGTAAAAAGAAATAGAAAGAGACAGACAGAATGGGCGGGATTGACTTTTTACATTTCTCAGCTGGAGTATTAGTAATTCTTAATTTAATTGTCATATTTTACTTTTATCATTATGCTTCTCATTTTCGAAACATAAATATCGTCCTTTTTTTTGCCTTTTTTTAGTTTTCAAAATTTTGGAAAAACTTCATTGTCTTTAAAAAAAAAAACCATTCGTTACATTTTTATAAAATAAAGTACCAGAAGATACCGTCTGGGGAGAGGAAAAAATGTCACTAAAACATTGCGAGATAAAATGAAAAAAAAAACTGTAGGTATCGAGATGGAAAAGTTTGTATGTGGAAGGAGAAGAAGAGATGATAAGGGCGGAAGGCAGAAAAAGTAAAATAATGTGGCGAGTACAAATTTAGAGGAGAGGGTTGCTTAGAAGAATGAAAATTTAAGAAAAAAAGAAAAAGCATACAAAAGAGGGAAAAAGAAAATCGAACATTATTAGCAAGCGCAAACTAAAATGTCTAAGTAAGAGAGAGGAGGAGCAATGTAAGTCTTAAAAATATTCACAGTTATTGTTAAGCGCAGCGTTCCGCCACATCAATACCCCACTAGCCTTAGCCTTTCCTTTTTAAACCTCTCCATTCGTCCATTTCTCTCTTTTCCTCTTTTTTATACTTTCTTCCTTTCGATTCTCTATATCGAATTTTCCTGCCTATCACATTTATCCTTCCGGTCATATTCATCCCTTTTTTTTCATCTCTCTCTCTCTCTCTCTCTCTCTCTCTCTCTCTCTCTCTCTCTCTCTCTCTCTCTCTCTCTCTCTCTCTCTCTCCCTCCTTCTCTCGCTCTTATCACCCACTTCTCTTCCATCTCAACTCTTTCATCATCATTTTTTTTATTGTTGTGCTATACATCTAGCTTATTTCAATCTCTAGATCTGGATTTAATGCTATTCTACAAAGTATAGAAAGCTTCACCTACTCTACTCCGTGCCAAACCTCTGATCTCATATACGCTTAAAGTGTACTGATATTATTGGAACGGGTGATGAGAAGAAGGAGGATTACACAAAGAATTCCTTAAAATTAGACATTTCTGAATAAACATTGTAACTCGCTATTTATTGAGAGTTATCTGCCTCACTTATATAGATTTTTCGATTTCCGATATTTTTTGTTCATTTAATCATCCTTTTAAAATATCCATTCTTTGCATTTCCTGAGAAAGTATCGATATCATTGCGTCTTTTAAAATAAAGATTAAAATTTTAATGCTCAGAAAATAATAATCATTTTTTATATTAAACAGTTTACAATAAGAATAAACAGCAAAAACAAAAAAAGGGAAAGAAAAAGGAACAGAAAAAAATCAATACGACAAAAAACAAAAAAAAAATAAAAACAACAACAAAAAACTGAGTATCGAGTTAGCAGTGTGGAGTGCCACTCAGCCCGAAGACCTTGTGACACATAGCTCATCAGCTTCTGGCTCTGAAGAAGTGACCATTTCTAGGTCGTTTTCCACACCGCCACGGCTCAGTCCGTCTGTTCTAGAACTAGACAGGTACATAAACTTTAGTATAGACGTTAGTATATACAAGGTTACAAGATTGATATACCTTTCAAAGCAATAATTTTTTTTAAAAGACATAAATTTAAAAGAACTCAAAGTAGAAAGAATGTTTTGACATGATATAATTATATCGTATTCAACAAAGCTTTTTTAAATTTTGCTTCATGACGTTTTCTCTTCCTTTTATTTGTTTTCCTTCTTTTTTGGTCTTTGTGTTACTTTGGGGTTTTTTTTTCTGACTGAAATAAACCTCCGCAAATTAAAATAAATAGAGAAATTAAAAGTGGAGACATAAAGTTAAGTTAAAAGAGAGACATTTAGAGTAAGCTATTCAGAAAGAAAAAAAGAAAATAAAAGGGAGAGATAGACTGATAGGCTGAGAGAAAGAAGTTTTTTTATTTTTTTTTTATAATCTATCAGCCCTGGACTGGAGAAATAATCATCTTCTTTGCCATTTAATAGTTTTTCTTCTCAAGCTGGAAAACAACATTATTGTCTTTTTTGCCTTTTTTTGTTTGCAAAATTTATGCAAAATTTATTATTCGTTTTTCAAATATCATTCTGTTCATTTTAAAGATATATTACCAGAACTTCATCCACAGATTTATCGTCTTGGGAGAGAAAAGGAGGTAAGTAGAACGAGGTGCAATGACAAAAAGAAGAAATCATGTAGAAAAGTCAGTATGAGGAAGGCGGTGGAGAGGGGATTAGAGCGGAACCCAGAAAGAGTAAAGGAACGTGGCGAGAGTAAAATTATTAGAGCAGACATGTATGACAAGTTTGGAAAAAAAAAACAAAGGAAGTGAAAAGAGGAAAATGGAAAATATAACATTATTACCACACGTTGCATCTCTATCTCATCTCTTTTATCATCATTTTTTATGCGTTCTATACTCCTCATTTCAATCTCTAGGCCTGGATTTAACTGTACAGAGTTTAGAAAGCCACAAGTACTATTATAATACTCTATGCTTAAACCTCGGAGCTTTGTTAACTAGGATACAATTATTACAAATTAAAACATTCTTTCTACTTTGAGTCCTTTTATATTCATGTCTTGTAAAAAAATTAATTGCTTTGAAAGGCATATAAATCTTGTAACCATGCATTTAATGAGTGATTGCCCTTTGTTATGACTAAGCTCTCAATTATAAACCTTGACAGCTAAAATAGGGTCTTGGAATCCCCACTGCTTGTGCAACGTCTATACTAAAGTTTATGTACCTGTCTAGTTCTAGAACAGACGGACTGAGCCGTGGCGGTGTGGAAAACGACCTAGAAATGGTCACTTCTTCAGAGCCAGAAGCTGATGAGCTATGTGTCACAAGGTCTTCGGGCTGAGTGGCACTCCACACTGCTAACTCGATACTCAGTCTTTTGCTGCTTTTTTTTTTTATTTTGTTTTGTTTTTCTTTGGTTTGTTTTTGTTTTCGCTCTTTTCACTTTTCTCTTTGTTTTTTATTCTTTCCATGAATTGTTTAATATGAAGAAATGATTATGGTTTTCATGAGTATTAATAATTTAATCTTTTACTGAAAGAAGATATGATAATATTAATAAATTGCACAGGTTATGCAATCAAAGCGGTACACACAAAAAAACAACAACCCAGGAAAAAACAAACAAAACAAAATAAAAACAGTTCTAATGGATCATTAAATGGACAGAAAAGTATCGGATATTGAAAAAATATACATAAGTGAGGTAGATAACTTGCAGTTAATAGCGAGTTTCACGTTTTGTTCACAAATATCTATTTTGAAAAAATGTTTTTGTGTAATCCTCCTTTTTCTCATCACCTGCCCCATTTATTGTAGCACACATAAAACTGATAAAAGGTTCAAGGTTTAAGCATAGAGTTTAGTACTTTTGGCTTTCTAAACTCTGTACGGTTAAATCCAGGCCTAGAGATTGAAATAAGTGAGGAGTATAGAACGCATAAAAAAATGATGAGTAAAGAGATGAAATGCAATGTTTGGTAATAATGTTGTATTTTCCATTTCCCTCTTTTCTCTGCCTCTCCCTAGACAATAAGTCTGTGGATCAAGTTCGGTCATATATTATAAAAATAAACAGAATGATTCTGAAAAACGAATAAAAATTTTGTATAATTTTGCAAAAAAAAAAGCAAGAAAAAAAAGACAATACTTGTGTTTTCCAACTTCAGAAGCAAAACTATTAAAGCAAGGCATTGCAAATAAAATGATTATTACCCCAGCCTAGGGCTGATAAATCAAAAGAACACATCTAACTCTCACTCTCTCTCTCTCTCTCTCTCTCTCTCTCTCTCTCTCTCTCTCTCTCTCTCTCTCTCTCTCTCTCTCTCTCTCTCTCTCTCTCTCCCTTTCCTTCTCTGTTTTTTTGTCTGAATAGCTTACTCTCACTGTTTTTTTTTGCTTTACATTTTTTGTCCACTTTCAATTTGTGTGTTTATCTAAGTTTATGTACCTGTCTAATGCTAGAACAGATGGGCTGAGCCGTGGCGGTGTGGAAAGCCAGAAACTCATCAGCTGTTTCACAAAGTCTCCGGGCTGAGTGGCACTCCACACTGCTAACTCGATACTCAGTCTTTTAGTTGATTTTTGTTTTCAATTTATTTCCTTATTTGCATGCCAAAACTATCTTTCTTTTCTTTGAGTAACATGTAGCCTATTTATTTTCAGATTCAATTACCGTTTTTTCTAAGAGTATGTCCTCTTTGTGTGTGATGTTGCTATTTCTTTAATTTCAGGATTAAAACCAATGCTCTAGCGCTCCCGTACTCGCAGTTAAAAAATATTGAGAAAAAATGAAAGATATATGTATATGAGAGAGAGAGAGAGAGAGAGAGAGAGAGAGAGAGAGAGAGAGAGAGAGAGAGAGAGAGAGAGAGAGAGAGAGAGAGAGAGAAAAGGTGGGGGACTGTAGACTTTAAGGTCATTTTCCATTGAAGTGAGTCAGCCAAGTACCTCTTTTCTTTCTTTTTTTTTTCAAAGTCCTTTTTCCCTTTGGACCTGGAATTGAAGCTGCATATACTTATAGGTTTAAATGTTACCACATTTATCAGTAATTTTTATTTCTGTTCAAGGCTATGTGAGACTCACAAACAAGATGTTAAATAAACAAATACCTGTTACAATTGAGCAATTTTTCAATTTTTTTTTTTTATTTTATTTTTTTCACCACAGAGATTCAAAAAAATATCTTCTTGCTGACCAAATAAATAACAAGATAAACATAAAATTCAATAACATTTTTTTTTCGGAAAAAGTACAGGAAAGTTGGCCTGATCTTAGGATTTCCAAATGTTTCTCCTAAACCAGGAAGAGAGGCAGTCATCAAAAAGAGTTGAGTACAAAATGATTGTTGAAAACCAAATTGGATTTAAAGGTCAAAACAGATGAGAATATCGACATATCAAAAAATGATTAAGAATTTGGCAACATTGAACATGTTACATTTGTTGAGCAGAAGACATGTAAAAAATGATTGAGACATTAATTTAATATGTGTAAAGTAACCAACATGCATGTACAAGATAAATGAGGATATATGCATATTTCAAATGGTTGCTCTACTGACATAATAAAAAAAAAGATAATTATTATGAGGGTTGAGAAACTGCTACATTAACAATTTTAGGCAACATCTAAAAGCTAATATTATTGAAAATGTTAAAGCATTCATTAAACTAAGCTCAACAAGGTTATAAAAAAGGACTGATAACATTCAAACTCTGAATATGATTAAAGTTTTGATATTTTAAAACATAAAAGTTACTAGAGAGTTGACTCATCCTTGAGTTTCTCCACCAACGTGTGCATAATCTTTTTGATAAAAGTCACAATTTGGCCATGCCTTCCTAAATGACAGGGTTTCGCTCAAAAATATGTTTAGTACAGCACAAAATTATTGACTGTACAAGGGTTAGGGTAAAGAGAAGAAAAAGACTAATTAGAGAAAGAGAGGGAAAAAATGAGCTTGCATAATTATAGGAGTAGATTATTAATATTATGATGATAATGAAGAGGGGCATGCTCAGGAGGAGGAGGGGGAAAAGGGTCAACAGGATAATCATGGTGACAAGGGGGAGGAGAAAGATTATGACGATGGGGACGATGACAAGGAGGAGAAAGAGGGGGTGGGGAACAAGGAAGAGGACAATGATGATGATGGTGACAATGACAGGGAGGAGGAGGAATAGGCTGATGATGGTAACAATGACAGGGAGGAGGAGGAAGAGGCTGATGATATTGACAATAACAGTGAGAAAGAGAAAGAGAAGGATGATGATGGTAACAATGACAGGGAGGAGGAGGAGGAAGAGGCTGATGATGGTGACAATGACAGGGAGGAGGAGGAAGAGGCTGATGATATTGACAATAACAGTGAGAAAGAGAAAGAGAAGGATGATGATGGTAACAATGACAGGGAGGAAGGATGATGATGGTAACAATGACAGGGAGGAAGAGGAGGAAGAGGCTGATGATGGTGACAAGACAGGGAGGAGGAGGAGGAAGAGGCTGATGATGGTGACAATGACAGGGAGGAGGAGGAGGAAGAGGCTGATGATGGTAACAATGACAGGGAGGAGGAGGAAGAGGCTGATGATGGTGACAATGACAGGGAGGAGGAGGAAAAGGCTGATGATGGTGACAATAACAATGAGAAAGAGAATGAGAAGGATGATGATGATAACAATGACAGGGAGGAGAAGGAAGAGGCTGATGATGGTAACAATGACAGGGAGGAGGAGGAAGAGGCTGATGATGGTAACAATGACAGGGAGAAGGAGGAAAAGGCTGATGATGGTAACAATGACAGGGAGGAGAAGAAAGAGGCTGATGATGGTAACAATGACAGGGAGGAGAAGGAAGAGGCTGATGATGGTAACAATGACAGGGAGAAGGAGGAAAAGGCTGATGATGGTAACAATGACAGGGAGAAGGAGGAAGAGGCTGATGATGGTAACAATGACAGGGAGAAGGAGGAAAAGGCTGATGATGGTAACAATGACAGGGAGAAGGAGGAAGAGGCTGATGATGGTAACAATGACAGGGAGGAGGAGGAAAAGGCTGATGATGGTAACAATGACAGGGAGAAGGAGGAAAAGGCTGATGATGGTAACAATGACAAGGAGGAGGAGGAGGAAGAGGCTGATGATGGTAACAATGACAGGGAGAAGGAGGAAGAGGCTGATGATGGTAACAATGACAGGGAGAAGGAGGAAAAGGCTGATGATGGTAACAATGACAGGGAGAAGGAGGAAAAGGCTGATGATGGTAACAATGACAGGGAGAAGGAGGAAGAGGCTGATGATATTGACAATAACAGTGAGAAAGAGAAAGAGAAGGATGATGATGGTAACAATGACAGGGAGGAGGAGGAAGAGGCTGATGATGGTAACAATGACAGGGAGAAGGAGGAAAAGGCTGATGATGGTAACAATGACAGGGAGAAGGAGGAAGAGGCTGATGATGGTAACAATGACAGGGAGAAGGAGGAAAAGGCTGATGATGGTAACAATGACAGGGAGAAGGAGGAAGAGGCTGATGATGGTAACAATAACAGGGAGAAGGAGGAAAAGGCTGATGATGGTAACAATGACAGGGACAAGGAGGAAAAGGCTGATGATGGTAACAATGACAGGGACAAGGAGGAAAGGCTGATGATGGTAACAATGACAGGGAGAAGGAGGAAGAGGCTGATGATGGTAACAATGACAGGGAGAAGGAGGAAGAGGCTGATGATGGTAACAATGAGAGGGAGAAGGAGGAAAAGGCTGATGATGGTAACAATGACAGGGAGGAGAAGGAAGAGGCTGATGATGGTAACAATGACAGGGAGGAGGAGGAAGAGGCTGATGATGGTAACAATGACAGGGAGGAGAAGGAAGAGGCTGATGATGGTAACAATGACAGGGAGAAGGAGGAAAAGGCTGATGATGGTAATAATGACAGGGAGGAGGAAGAAAAGGCTGATGATGGTGACAATAACAATGAGAAAGAGAATGATAAGGATGATGATGGTAACAATGACAGGGAGAAGGAGGAAAAGGCTGATGATGGTAACAATGACAGGGAGGAGGAAAAGGCTGATGATGGTGACAATAACAATGAGAAAGAGAATGAGAAGGATGATGATGGTAACAATGACAGGGAGAAGGAGGAAGAGGCTGATGATGGTGACAATGACAGGGAGGAGGAGGAAAAGGCTGGTGATGGTAACAATGACAAGGAGGAGGAGGAAGAGGCTGGTGATGGTAACAATGACAAGGAGGAGGAGGAGGAAGAGGCTGGTGATGGTAACAATGACAAGGAGGAGGAGGAGGAAGAGGCTGGTGATGGTAACAATGACAAGGAGGAGGAGGAGGAGGAAGAGGCTGGTGATGGTAACAATGACAAGGAGGAGGAGGAGGAAGAGGCTGGTGATGGTAACAATGACAAGGAGGAGGAGGAGGAAGAGGCTGGTGATGGTAACAATGACAAGGAGGAGGAGGAGGAGGAAGAGGCTGGTGATGGTAACAATGACAAGGAGGAGGAGGAGGAAAAGGCTGGTGATGGTAACAATGACAAGGAGGAGGAGGAGGAAGAGGCTGGTGATGGTAACAATGACAAGGAGGAGGAGGAGGAGGAAGAGGCTGGTGATGGTAACAATGACAAGGAGGAGGAGGAGGAAAAGGCTAGTGATGGTAACAATGACAAGGAGGAGGAGGAGGAAGAGGCTGGTGATGGTGACAATGACAAGGAGGAGGAGGAGGAACAGGCTGGTGATGGTGACAATGACAGGGAGGAGGAGGAGGAAGAGGCTGTTGATGGTGACAATGACAGGGAGGAGGAGGAAGAGGCTGATGATGGTGACAATGACAGGGAGGAGGAGGAAGAGGCTGATGATGGTGACAATGACAGGGAGGAGGAGGAGGAAGAGGCTGATGATGGTGACAAGACAGGGAGAAGGAGGAGGAAGAGGTTGATGATGGTGACAAGACAGGGAGAAGGAGGAGGAAGAGGCTGATGATGGTGACAAGACAGGGAGAAGGAGAATGTAAAGGATGACAATGATAGGGAGAAGGAGGAAGAGGGTAATGATGATGACAATGAAAGGGAGGAGAAGAAAGAGGGTAATGATGATGACAATGACATGGAGGAGACGGAGGAAGAGAGTGATGATGTTCATTAGTGACAATGACAAGGAGAAGGAAGAGAATGATGATAGTGGCAATGACAGTGAGAAAGAGAATGAGAAGGATGATGATGGTGACAATGACATAGAGGAGAAGGAGGAAGAGAGTGATGATGTTCATTAGTGACAATGACAAGGAGAAGGAAGAGAATGATGATAGTGGCAATGACAAGGAGAAGGAAAAGAATGATGATAGTGGCAATAACAAGGAGAAGGAAAAGAATGATGATAGTGGCAATAACAAGGAGAAGGAAAAGAATGATGATAGTGGCAATGACAAGGAGAAGGAAGAGAATGATGATAGTGGCAATGACAAGGAGAAGGAAGAGAATGATGATAGTGGCAATGGCAAGGAGAAAGAAGAGAATGATGATAGTGGCAATGACAAGGAGAAAGAAGAGAATGATGATAGTGGCAATGGCAAGGAGAAAGAAGAGAATGATGATAGTGGCAATGACAAGGAGAAAGAAGAGAATGATGATAGTGGCAATGGCAAGGAGAAAGAAGAGAATGATGATAGTGGCAATGGCAAGGAGAAAGAAGAGAATGATGATAGTGGCAATGACAAGGAGAAGGAAGAGAATGATGATAGTGGCAATGACAAGGAGAAAGAAGAGAATGATGATAGTGGCAATGGCAAGGAGAAGGAAGAGAATGATGATAGTGGCAATGACAAGGAGAAGGAAGAGAATGATGATAGTGGCAATGACAAGGAGAAGGAAGAGAATGATGATAGTGGCAATGACAAGGAGAAGGAAGAGAATGATGATAGTGGCAATGACAAGGAGAAAGAAGAGAATGATGATAGTGGCAATGACAAGGAGAAGGAAGAGAATGATGATAGTGGCAATGACAAGGAGAAGGAAGAGAATGATGATAGTGGCAATGACAAGGAGAAGGAAGAGAATGATGATAGTGGCAATGACAAGGAGAAAGAAGAGAATGATGATAGTGGCAATGACAAGGAGAAGGAAAAGAATGATGATAGTGGCAATGACAAGGAGAAGGAAGAGAATGATGATAGTGGCAATGGCAAGGAGAAGGAAGAGAATGATGATAGTGGCAATGACAAGGAGAAAGAAGAGAATGATGATAGTGGCAATGACAAGGAGAAGGAAGAGAATGATCATAGTGGCAATGGCAAGGAGAAAGAAGAGAATGATGATAGTGGCAATGACAAGGAGAAGGAAGAGAATGATGATAGTGGCAATGACAAGGAGAAGGAAGAGAATGATGATAGTGGCAATGACAAGGAGAAGGAAGAGAATGATGATAGTGGCAATGACAAGGAGAAGGAAGAGAATGATGATAGTGGCAATGACAAGGAGAAGGAAGAGAATGATGATAGTTGCAATGACAAGGAGAAGGAAGAGAATGATGATAGTGGCCATGACAAAGATATCAACAAAGGTGAAAGTCAGATACTTGGAGTATTTATATCAAAGTGTACTAATTCTTTTCTTATTATGACACATCAACAACAGAGCTAAATTATTAATTACAAATATACACTACAAAATAATTAAATGCTTCTTATACTTAGTACTTTTCTTCAACCAAGTAGTGATAAATCTATACATTTGAGAATGAGGATGATAAAACTATATGGTCAAAGTTGATCTGATCCATATTACACTTTTTCAGGAGGTTTTTTACCTTTTCCTCCTTCACATTTATCCTCAGCTTCCTGCTAATACTTGTCACCTCCATCCCAATCTTTCTCTTCTGTTTCCTCTTCCTCTTTTTCCTTTCTTACTACTTCCTCATCTATTTCTTCTTCCTCTTCTTGAATCCAATGTAAACACCTTGATCCTTATTGTTTTATAAGAAACCTTTTTTTGTACGATTTTAATTATTGTTAATTGTTATGTTAATGTTTTTGATCATCCACTCCCTCCTTACCCAGCTGTTTCATGTAATAAAAACAAAAAAGAGGTTTGCTTAAGAAAGAGTGAAGTAAAAGGATTTGCCTGAAAAAAACATATTCAAATATTTGGCATTCATTAAATCTTAATATCCCTTGGATTTAAAAAACAGGGATGATTTATTTAAACAGAAAACTTCACAAATAAAAATTACAAGATAGAGCAAGAGGTGGGGAAGTCAGGGGCATGGATTTTGCGCTCCAGGCCATACACAAAGTAATCTCCAGACTTATTTTCATGGTTGTATGTAACTTGGGTTATGGGTACAATCTGCACTTGATGCCTCTGTTGAGTGAAAATGATAAGGTGAGTTGTTTAGATTAAACAAGATGTACAAAATAAGACTATCAGGGTTTTTTCAGTATTATATTACCTCTAAAAGGTGAGGTCATGAATTTTAATAACTGAATGTAGCAAACATTACTTTGCTCATTCTAAAGCAAACGGAACTTTTTCTTTATCAAACCAAAAGAGGATCATCATAAGGAGTTTCTTTGACAATTCTGAGTTATTTAAAGCTTTTTTTCTGCTAATTCTAAATAATCAAATAGTATAATAAGTTGGTTTTTTTTCCTGGCAGGCCAGAGAAGATGAGATGAAGCTGCCCATACCACAAGCTTCTACACTGAGGTTCAGCCCTTAAATATTTTTAGAGACACATCTTTATAGATCATCACGTAATAATTTCAGCAAAATAATAAGCACTTGACCATTCTTTCACAAACCTGCATAAGAATCTCTTCCCCGTTAAATTCTGTAGAGTGAAGGATTACCAAATTTTGGGATATGTTATTGATCACTGGCGCCGGGAAGGTAGAAATTGGCAAAACCTGCAAAACCAACAAATTGAGAAGAATGAGTGAAAAATAAGTTGTTTTTTTTTATTTAAAAAATCCATGCATTGAGATAAAAATGTGTCTGGCTAGATGCAAACAGAAACAAAGCATTTCATTTCTATAAGCTCCATCAGAACCATGAAAGTATGAAAATAAAATTTGCATCTAAAAGCTAGGCCTAAACTAGTAGTTGAAGATGACTGCAACAATTGCTCTCCTTCGTTTTTGTCATAGTTGGGAAGAATGAAGGAAAATCTTGTGGAAAGCCAGTCAAGTAGCTATGAGTTGAAAATATGTTCAATCTTTCATGCTTTATAAAATAATATTATGTGCAACATCTCACAGGTAAATTGCCACAAGCTTCAAGAAAGTTTCAATGACTACAAATTGACAAATCATTTAACTGATATTCATTAATTCCCTAACTGACTTGCACTATTTAATTAAAAGTATAGACATATCTTCATACCCAGGTATGTAAGTAAAGAGCTTGAATACAAAAGGTAAAGAGAAAAAAAGGGAAGAAGATAGATAGATAGACAGACAGATATAGGTAGATAGACTAATTGATAGATAGATAGATAGATAAAGAGAGAGAGAGAGAAAGAGGGAGAGACATTTGATTATGATTGAAAAAAGGAAAGGCAAACCCTGGGAAACGTTTCCTCAAAGGCCGTTTTGCCTTTAGCTTTTCTGATGAGTTTGTCAGGCAGGCAAGTTGTTTTCTCTACACCACTTGCTTCATGAGTAGTCCTGGTAATGCAATAAACAAATTTCCTTTTTTTTTTTTCAAGAAATAGAGGAAGAAAGGGATTAATCAAGTCACATTTCAACGCACTCTGTCTCTGAACGAGTATAAAAAGGTGAAGTTAGTCTTGATAGTGCCTAAACTCTGCTCTACTTGATCTATTTCAGCCAAGATTGACACAAAATTTTCGAGTGTGTTGCACATAAAATGCTTCTTTAAAACTGTCTGATTTTCAAGCTGTACTTCGACAGGGTTAAGAAGCAATATAAATTTGATGTTCACAGAGGATTATACATCGACCGATAGGGAGATTTCTGTTCTGATCATGAGTAAGAATTATACAGAGGAAAAGTTGTCAATTGTGCTCAGCAGAGGTTAGAAAAGAGGCTTTTGAGTGAAAATGGCGGAAAAAAATGGTTGTCCTTTGTGGAATTCAAATCCTTAATTGATAGCTCTATTTGTCACTTAAAGAAAGCAAGTGCATCTTCTAGTGGTTGCACTGTATCGAAGAATCAACTACAGTAATTAGTGTTGTGCTTACCAGGCTGACTCTTGTTGACTTCCTGTTGACACTTCCTGTTCCTGGACTTCCTTAAGTGACCAGGTTTCAACCAAAGTGCATGTGAAGTATATATAAGTAGTATACTCCACATCTCCCCTCTTGATACATTTCATTCAGTGTAATTTTGTGCTGCCTTCTATTTACATTGGGGTCGGTACAGAGCAGTCTGATCTGAACATTTGAAAATTGAAACTAACTTGAAAACTGAACTCCAACTCGAGTGTCAACTTGAAAAGTAAACGAACTAACAAACTAGGTACAGGTTTAATCACCTCCCTGGTGATCTTAGTTACAGGTCGAGCCTGTCTGGTGGCCTGATGGTTCTACCACATCTGCTTGTATGGTAGTCAGGCCTGTTTGGGCTTGGTGTGTTTCTGGGAATGGTTGGAATTTCATCCCTCTCTGTTGTCGGGGGCTGCTCTCTGGGTGTTGCCACTAAATGTCTTCGATTCCGACGGAGGGGAGTAGTTTGCTGACTTGTTCTCACCAAATATGACCTGGGGCTGTGATGCTGCTCTACCACCACTGCCTCTCTTTTGAGATCCTTGATGTAGATTGTATCTCCAGGGTCAAGTTCAGGAAGTTCTTTGGCTCGGTGGCGTTGATTAAAGTTCTGTCGTTGGCTATCTTTATACCTGTTTTCTTTTCCATGAATGTCCTGGTGATTGGGTGTGCTTGGCAAAAGTTTATCCTGAAGGACTGGTATTTTGGTCTGCAGTTTTCGTCCCATTAGGATTTCGCTAGGTGCATAACCATTGTGGAGGGGGGTAGCCCTGTAATTAAGTAAGGCTATGTAGGGATCTTTTGCCTTTTTCAGCATATTCTTTAATGTTTGCACCGCTCGTTCAGCTGCTCCATTTGATTGTGGGTATCTTGGAGAAGAGGTAGTATGGACAAATCCCCATTCTTGTGCAAATTTTCTGAATTCAGTGCTTGCAAACTGAGGTCCGTTATCTGAGATAACGTTGTCTGGTATGCCATGGATGGCAAATATGGACTTGAGTTTGTTGATGACACATGAAGAAGAAAGGTTTTCTAGAAGTCTAAGTTTAGGCCATCTAGAGTAATAGTCTGTGACTACCAGGTATGTGTTTCCTTTGTAATCAAACAAGTCCATCGCAACTCGTATCCAAGGACGTTCTGGTATGGATGATGGAAAAAGAGGTTCTCTTACTTCTGGCATCAGTTTTGCGCAAGTTTGACACTTCCTCACCATGTCTTCAATCTGGCTTGAGATATTTGGCCACCACACTGACGTCTGAGCGAGAGCTTTACATTTGTTCATCCCGAGGTGGCTTTCATGGAGACGGTTGAGGATATCGAGTCTTAAGTCTCTGGGGATGACGATTCTATCATCGTAAAGGAGCAAATCATTCACAATTGTGAAATGCTGTTGGTTAGTCCAGTACTGCTTCAAGAGAGTATTCTCAGGCATGTAAGCAGGCCATCTTGTTGTGCAGAATCTACGGACTTCAAGTATCTCTGGATCAGCTTTCTGTTTTGTGATGATTTCCATGAGCCTCCCTGGGGTTACGGGAAGAGACTTGAACGTCTGATCTGATAGAGCCAGTACATCATCATAAAGGTCTAAATCAGTCTTGCACGGCCCTCTTGTAGGTGCTCGTGAAAGCGTGTCCGCTATTTTTCGCGACTTACCGGACACGTTTGACTTCAGGACTAAAGCAAGTAAGGCGAAGTCTGAAACGCTGAATCCTTGGAGGAAGTTTCGAGAGTTCTTTTGACATTAGAAGTGGAACCAGTGGTTTGTGGTCAGTTTCAATGGTATATTTCAATCCAAGGACATATACGTGGCGTGAACTTGCCTAACTGGTTTGCTAAACCAAGAAAGCGTTGTAACTCGGTGATGTTTTGGGGTTGGGGAAAGTTCTTGATTGTTTCAATTTTACCAGGGTCTGCTCTGATCCCTGTAGCATCGATAATGTGTCCCAAGAACTTTAGTGATGACTTAGAGAACTCACACTTGTCATTGAGAGTGAGCCCAGCTTCTCGTAGTCGTTCCATCACTTGGCATAAGCGCCTGTCATGTGTTTCTTTGTCTGCTGCATAAACCAATATGTCGTCCGTGTGACATACAAATCCATCCAGTCGACTGAGAATCTTCTTCATTCTTCTTTGGAAGATCTCGGGAGCAGAAGAAATTCCAAATGGTAAGCGATTAAAGCAGTATCTGCCAAAGGGTGTGAGGAATGTGGTGTATTTACGGGATTCCTCTGAGAGGGGTATTTGCCAAAACCCTGATCTGGCATCAAGCTTGGTGAAGTACTTTGATCCTGTGAGTTGTGCTAGGTCTTGGTCTACAGAGTTTAGTGGATGCACTTCTCTCTTCACCGCCTTGTTGAGTTTTGTAAGATCTACACAAATTCTGACCGATCCACTCGGTTTGGGTACAACGACCATTCCGGCGCATCATTCTGTTGGTTCTGTCATTTCTGATATGACTCCTTGTGATAGCATCCTGTCAATTTCTTTCTTGACCTGTGGTAGGAGTGGGTGGGCTATCTTGCGCGGAGTAAAGATGTGCAGGGGAACCGCGTCTTCTTTTAACTTTATGGAGCAAGTTTCTTCCAGTTTTCCTAATCCCTGGAATAGTTCTGGAAACTCAGTCTCAAAGTTGGGAGTAGGGTTAGCTTGGACGTTATCTATTTTAGCTACTAGGCCTAGCTTGACGCATGCATTCCTGCTGAGTAGGGAACTTGTCCTACCTTTCACTACATATAGTTTTTGCTGTATAGACCTGCCTCTGTAACTGAGAGTACCTGTGAAAAATCCAAGAACTTCAAGTTGTCTCCCTCCAACTGCTCTGAGTTGGGTATCTGATTTTCGCAAATTTCTGAGGTTTACTCCTGTCCCCTCTCCTATGACTGTGACAGACGCTCCTGTGTCGAGTTTAAAAGATCTGGGGCGTCCATCCACATTGATCTGTGCCATCCATTCTTGGCCACTTGCGTCTTGAACATGGCCAAGGAATGTGTCCTGTGCAGTGCACCAGTCAGATCCAGGTTCAACTCCGTCAACGCCTCCAGTCTTATCCTTGGATCTACATATTTTATGGTAATGGCCTATTTTCTGACAACTGCTACAGGTTGCGCGTCTAGCGGGGCAGTCTATTCTATTGTGTGCAGAGTATCCACAAAATCCCAATTGACCGTGAGGATTACTGTTAGGTGGTTTATAATCTTGTAGAGTGGGTCTTTTGAAAGATCTCTGGTGTGGTGTAGCCCCTGTTGGGGATTTGAACGTAGTGGTGCGAGCTGGTTCTTTGGACTGATCAGGTTTCTTATTAGACCTTGCTTTCCCCTTTTGATTTGTGTTGCAGGCCGCAACTTCGGGCTGGATGGTCCTACTCTGGGTGGATGCATCCTCGGCAGACCTACAAATGTCAATGCATTTTTCCAATGTGAGGTTGCGTACTTTCAGCAGATCCTGCCTTGTTTCAGGTTCCCTGATTCCTATCACAATTCGATCCCTGATGAGGGAGTCCCTGCACTGGTCGCAAAAACTGCATGATTTCGCCAGCTGTCGGAGTTCGGACAAGAACGTCTCAAACTGTTCGCCTGGTGTCTGTGTCAGCTGGTTGAACTTAAATCTCTCAAAGGTAATATTCTGCTCCCCAATAGCAAGCTCATCAAATTTTGAAATAACCTCTGGTATTTTCCGTTGGTCATCAGGGGTGTCAAAGACGAATCCATTGTAAGTTCTTAAAGCGTCGTCATCGATGACATGCAGAAAGAGTGCTACCTGAATTTTGTCGTCTAAACTATCCAAGTTAGTGAGGATAGCGTATGTTGTCCAATGTTGCTTGAACAATTTCCACTGTTCTAGTGGATTTGACCCCAGAACTAATTTTTCTGGTGGCCTAATGCCAGCTATTGTCGGTGTGTTACCTTTGGTATCCTTGGCCATGACGAAAGCTATCTAGATCTCCTGATGGTTGATACAAGTAGGTCTATAATTGCTTCTATCCAGATGTATATCTGAGTCCTTAACTAGGCCAGGAGTTACAGTAGAGAAGATACTGAACTCTAGATCCTATTTCCAGATCTTGTGTGTGCCTAGTATCTTCATGTAAGGCCTAAGGAAACAACTAAACTTTACAACTTTTTACCTCATTTTCCTGGGACATGGTTGTAAATATCATTTACAAAGTGTAGATCAACTCTAGATCATGTTATTTAGTAACCTATTTGTTGTCTAAAATCAAATCCTGGGCGGATGGGAGTTGATTTAAACTCCTGTCTTGGAGCTGGTCCTAAACTGCTGCCACCATGTTGTGCTTACCAGGCTGAATCTTGTTGACTTCTTGTTGACACTTCCTGTTCCTGGACTTCCTTAAGTGACCAGGTTTCAACCAAAGTGCATGTGAAGTATATATAAGTAGTATACTCCACAATTAGAGCCTTCTCAATCCTAATTGTAGAGATACCTAATATTTTTTATTCATTTCTCTATTTCTTATAGAAGAGGCAATAATTTATACGTCTAAGTTATGTTCATAATTTGAGCTTTAGGCCAATAAATGACTCTAGATATAGTTCTTGAAATCTTATCATTTTTAAACCTTTAATTGAAAACAATCCTAAGTTTTTCCTTCATCTTCATCTATGTTTATACCATTTTATAGTTCAAAATGTCCCTATGTCTCAATAGTTTGAATTTGGTTTTTCTTGGATTTGTTTAAGCACGAAGAAACAAGTAGATCAGTTATCTAGCATTTCATATGTTTCATATTTTTACTTCACAATGTGACAACAATGTAGTCTTTTCTAAAATCTATACAAAATGAACAGCTTCGGTATTTACTTAATCTGCAAAAGTAAATTATAATGTTAACCTCTTTTTAATTACTCTATAATACTAACCATTTCACTATTAGCTGAATATACCAGCGAAGGTTGCCTAGGCCTTTACATTTATGGCACTCAATTTTTCCTCTTCCTTTACAATCGGTGCACCTGATGATACAAAGTTACACATATATCACAATTTTTTATATATGAAAACTAGGAGAAATATTTATAAGAATCTTTTTTTCTATTATAAAGAAAATCTGAATGTATAACCCATGTCACCATTCTTCTTGCAACAAAAGTAAGTATCACTATTTGCATGATCAATAACAAACTGATCAGCATTTTTTTCCTTTATTTATTCTATTTTTGTTCTTTCCTTTTTTTTGCCTCTTTGCTGTTGTTGCTAAATCGTAATGATTCTAAAGTTCATTGCTATATTCCTAGACTCTTTCAAGTGTACAGAACTTTCTAGACTTGTCTATAATCAACTACTCTACAGAACACTTTTAATAACATCTAACTAGTTTACAGAGCATTTTCTTCTACACATATTATTTATAGGTAAACATGATTTTTAAACGCAGCATACTCACTTTGATTGGCATTTAATACACTCGCAAGAAACTTCTTCAAGTTCCTTTTCTTCTAGCTCTATGCCATTTTCAGGATGACATCGTTTGCAATTTGTTTTACCCCATTTGAAGCTAACCCAACCTTTTCCGTTACAAAAATCACATGTTATATAGCCTATTGCTCCACATTTATGACATGGCTGAAACATAAGATAAAAAGAGCAAAAATATATTGAAAATTAGAATCTTATGTAAAATAAATTTAAAAAAAGATTAGGCATTAATGACAAAATTGCAGAATTTATCATCTTTATAAAAACAAAATATAAAAGAAGTGTTTGCTTGGATTTGTGTTTTTTCCTAAAGCTTTTAGTCTAACCATTTACATGTAATATCTTGTGGATGATTTATAAATAAGATTTCAATGCCATGTAACGGGAATGGGTGATAGTTAAAGGCTACATAGTACAATCTTAGGACTCGAGGCCTGGTCTTTCATTCTGGTTCTAGGAGCAAAGGAAATTTTAATGATCATTTGAAGCTTCATCAACAACAAAGATATACACCTGTATGATTATGGGAAGATAATGTGACAAATTGTATTTCCACCTCTCTAAATAATTACTTTCCTTCAATCATCGCATGCATTCACTTTTCAACTGTCATCAATATCTTTTTTCTACAAAAAGAAACCTCTATGTCAAATCATTCTCATTCTCCAACATTTTCTTTGCTGTTAAGCATCTTCACAGCCTCTATAATTCAAAATTTCTTGATTCTTTACCTTTACCGATGCAGTAAAGGGAACTTCCAGCTTTATCTCTCCAGACTGAAACATCTGTCGTGGCTTTGTTGAGATATCCCACGGGCCTGGTGGGTCTCCTCCTCGGTAGATATTACCACCATAGAAAGGTTCACTTGCCCATTTAATGCTGCGGCTCTCTGTAAATGTCTCTAATTCGTACTGTCAGATCAATGACAGCCAGGTATTAAGGTGTGGAAAATGTCATGGAAAACAAGGAAGGTTACTCCGAGAGGAAGCCAGAATATAGTGAAGCATAAATCTCAAATGTTGGCTTAAATCTAGTAGATGTAACTACTGTCAGTGGCTTCTGTGTGATTTTACACGTTTCAAAGCTCTCCAGCTTTCTTTACAAGTCTCTCCCTACACCTCAGCATCTGTATTTCTGATAGCAAACACAATCTACTCGTATGTATATGTATATAAATCTACAAGACATAATCAAGGCAAGATTTCCAACATTTCATGAGAAAATCTTCATTTGAAAAAAAAATTGCAAACATCAAATACTTAAGATGTATGCCCTATTTTAAGTCTATACTTTAACTTCAGTTCACTCTCATTGTTAACGTGACACTCACATGATAAGCATTAGAGGATTTAACGGAATTGATGGTCAATTCTGTGGCCGTTTTTGTACTCGCTGAGTTCGTTTTGGCATGTTGTAACATTAAATCTTTGGCATTTTCAGCGCTGATGATCATCGGATGCAAGTCAAAACTAATATTGGTACAAAGAAGAAGCAATAGAAGAAATGGTAAGATTGCAGCTATGACTTAACACAATTAATTCTATGACTCTGTTTACAACTAGTGCCATGACTTCTACTACATCCAACCACACTGCCATAGCTACTACTACTACTATAAATACCATTGCTGTTATTGCTACTACACATGATGCTGACATTATTGTTACCGTCATTTTTTCAAATTAATAGAAGAAATATAACCGCAATACACTTAATTTTATGGTATAAAATCTAGTCAAGATTTTCAAGTCTGAGCTGATTATTTTCTATTTCATATTGTCATTGGTAAGGAGATGTAGAAGGCGTTTGTAAAAACCTCAATCACAGTATAAACATCAAATAGGCCTAACTAATACTTTCGAGCCTATGGTCTGGGAAGCAAGTCTAAGACATTTAATTGATATAGAGATTCTGTGTACTGTTAAAAATCATGACCTTTAGAACAGTAACTTATTTTTTACCTTGTCAACCTAACACCCCATACTCTAATAGTTACTTGCTCCTTTGAGATGGATGAAAGTTTTCATACATTTTGTCTTTCAGCATAGCTTATATCAAACTGCTACTATGCTACTTAAAAGTGGAATTTCACAGTAAAGATATGTACTAACGCTCACTGAATGACTTGCTAATTTTAATGAGAAGACCAGAATCACACCAAAGGTAAGCATAACCATGCATATGTACAAATCCATGCCCACAAAGTATTGAGTACAATTTAATGTAGAAGATGGTTACATATAAGATTTAATTGAAAATGGCTGCAGGAAACATCCATACTCCCCCCCCCCCTCCCCCCCCCAACTCCTTTTCCCCTAAATTCATATAGTACTACTTCTACTTCTTTTACTACCTCTAGCTAGCTCTAGTTATTTATCTGAAACAAGATAAAAGTCTTAATCTAAATTTATCTGAATCTTTATAAGTATCTAAGAACCTATAGAAATGAAAAACAACCAGATCTAGATTTTACTTGATATGAGTGTATTCCATTTCGCAAGTCCAGAGGGCTCATATATCTTTACCATTGTGCACTGTATATAAATCATGTTTTTTTTATCCATATGGATCTGATGCATTCTGATAGTCTAGGCTTGATTTGATTTCAAAGACTAGATTGATGAGAAAATTAAAATGAATCTCTGCATTTTTCTATTGCTTGTAAACTCTCAATTTTACCTTGTGTTATTTCATAGGATAATGTGTGGTCTTAAAGTATTCCTGTGCACTTGCAATAAATAAGTATCAAAAACAGTTATTTTGTAAGAACACTAAAATGAATGTCTACACATTGTTCCGAAATTTGGGTAGAAATTTCTTATTTTCAGTGTATTTTAGGCCAAAATTTGCACTTCCTAAGGCAAAATTCTGTATTTTTTAGAGCAGAAGTGTTAAAATAAAAGGACAACCACAAATCAGATATGTTTTACTCAAGACTTTTTTTTTGCATTCATAATCTTATAACAGACTTTCAAGAGTGGATCTCATCAACTGAGGTTTCATTCTTTGGGGTTGGATCACTTTGTGTCCCGGACTGCCCCGGAATGCCCC
>JAWDGP010005010.1:0-10365 GCA_033675545.1 Elysia crispata | reverse complement strand
GTTACGTATTGCTTATTTGAATGTGTCTACTCTCTCTACCTCTTTATCTTTTATAAAAGTCATGTCAGGTTGCATAGCTTTTTCACGAGAATCTATCATCATTTCTTTATTCTTGCTGACATTGAGAACTAGATGATTAACGTCACGCCAGCCAACAAAAGATTTTACTTCTAGGATGTAGTTAGTATAGTCATCGTTCGCAACCATTCCAGTCAAAACAGTGGCGTCGGCTTTTTTATCAGTTGTGCGATTGTTCTGTGTCGCTCTGCGGTCTGCGGTGTGTAATGAAAAGAAAAAAGGTAATAAGACTGTACCCTGGGGTGCTCCAGTATTAGTAACGATTACATCGGATAAATTGAGGGGTTTAACCTGACAAACTGAGGTCTTAAGGTAAGGTGGTCGATAATCCAGGTAATAAGCCTGTACCCCGGGGTGCTCCAGTATTAGTAACGATTACATCGGATAAATTGAGGAGTTTAACCTGACAAACTGAGGTCTTAAGGTAAGGTGGTCGATAATCCAGGTAATAAGCCTGTACCCTGGGGTGCTCCAGTATTAGTGACGATCACATCGGATACAATTGAGGGGTTTAACCTGACAAACTGAGGTTTTAAGGTAAGGTGGTCGATAATCCAGGTGATAAGACTGTACCCTGGGGAGCTCCAGTATTAGTGACGATCACATCGGATACAATTGAGGGGTTTAACCTGACAAACTGAGGTCTTAAGTTAAGATAGTTGATGATCTAGGTGATAAGACGTGCCCTGGGGGTGCTCCAGTATTAGTAACGATTACATCGGATATAATTGAGTGGCTTATTCTGACAAACTGAGGTCTTAAGGTAAGATAGTTTATGATCCAGGAGATAAGACTGTATCCTGGGGGAGCTCCAGTATTAGTAACGATTACATCGGATATAATTGAGTGGCTTATTCTGACAAACTGAGGTCTTAAGGTAAGATAGTTTATGATCCAGGAGATAAGACTGTATCCTGGGGGAGCTCCAGTATTAGTAACGATTACATCGGATATAATTGAGTGGCTTATTCTGACAAACTGAGGTCTTAAGGTAAGATAGTTTATGATCCAGGAGATAAGACTGTATCCTGGGGGAGCTCCAGTATTAGTAACGATTACATCGGATATAATTAATGGGTTTAACCTGACAAACTGAGGTCTTCAGGTAAGGTGGTCGATGATCCAGGTGGTGAGATGTTCCTATTTAGCTGTTTATCTTATAAAAGATGGGGTTGAATGGTATTAAAAGCACTTGGAAAGTCAAAGAACATTAACCTTATACTTTCTCCCAGTAGATCTAAATGAGCATAAATATTGTTTCGAACATGAGCAATTGCATCATCAGTGGATCTCTTAGATATGCAAACTGATAAGGATTTAGAAAATCAGAAACTATTTCATTTAGGTGGACCAACAAAGATTTTTCAAAAACTTTCATTCCGCACGATGTAAGTTCTACAGGCCGTAAATCATTCACGCTTAATGTGCTCTGCTTGTTAGGAACAACTGTGATGCTTGACTCCAAACATTTGGTCCCTTACTCTCTTTCTGTGACAAATTAAAATATTACGAAAGATCTTACAGAACTGTGATGCTTGACTCCAAACATTTGGCCCCTTACTCTCTTTCTGTGACAAATTAAAATATCCCGAAAGATTTTACAGAACTGTGATGCTTGACTCCAAACATTTGGCCCCTTACTCTCTTTCTGTGACAAATGAAAATATCACGAAAGATCTTACAGAACTGTGATGCTTGACTCCAAACATTTGGCCCCTTACTCTCTTTCAGTGACAAATGAAAATATCACAAAAGATCTTACAGAACTGTGATGCTTGACTCCAAACATTTGGCCCTTTACTCTCTTTCAGTGACAAATTAAAATATCACGAAAGATCTTACAGAACTGTGATGCTTGACTCCAAACATTTGGCCCCTTACTCTCTTTCTGTGACAAATTAAAATATCACGAAAGATCTTACAGAACTGTGATGCTTGACTCCAAACATTTGGCCCTTTACTCTCTTTCTGTGACAAATTAAAATATCACGAAAGATCTTACAGAACTGTGATGCTTGACTCCAAACATTTGGCCCCTTACTCTCTTTCTGTTACAAATTAAAATATCACGAAAGATCTTACAGAACTGTGATGCTTGACTCCAAACATTTGGCCCCTTACTCTCTTTCTGTGACAAATTAAAATATCACGAAAGATCTTACAGAACTGTGATGCTTGACTCCAAACATTTGGCCCTTTACTCTCTTTCTGTGACAAATTAAAATATCACGAAAGATCTTACAGAACTGTGATGCTTGACTCCAAACATTTGGCCCCTTACTCTCTTTCTGTTACAAATTAAAATATCACGAAAGATCTTACAGAACTGTGATGCTTGACTCCAAACATTTGGCCCCTTACTCTCTTTCTGTGACAAATGAAAAATATTACGAAAGATCTTATAGAACTGGTTCGCGCAGATCTTTAACTCACTGGGAAGTCCAGTATCGGGACCGCGGGCTTTCCCTACTTTCATTTTCTTTAGATAACAAAGTACCTCGATCTCTGTTAATTATATTTTTTCAGCTTCTTCCTCTCTCCATATTTTTTCAGGCAGAAAATTAAATCTGTCATTGATTTCACTTTCAAAGTCATGGCAATTAAATTTAGCGTAAAACTCGTTCAAATCATTTGCATATCTTTTATCCCCTTGCAAGCTGGAGTTTGCTTTCTTTTTACAACCTCCCGTCAAGTTCATATCCTTCCAACCACATTTCATGTTATTTGAGGAAACGTATTTTTCAATTTTGTTTTTTTTTTTACGCGTCGTGATTATGGTCTTGAGTTCTTTCTGTGTTGACATCATTTGTTCCCTGTTTTTACTTTTAAAAAGTTTTATATGCTAGCTTCTGCCTCTTTAATTTAACGTGTTATCCAAGGTTTGTTGTTGGGATATATTCTAATAGGTTTTATACGTACATTCACTTGTCAGCACTTAATCATACAGCAGAATAATGAGGTTCTTAGCTGACATATTAAATTTATTAGTCATAATGTAGGGGAGAAAAATATCATTTATTTAAGTCGGTATAATTACCAACGGAAATGATCCGCCAGACAATTATAAATGAGTATTAATATCTGTTTTCTCCCTTTTCGTGGCCGCCGCTTTGACACGTCTATTGTGATTATCTCGGGGCTGCGAGCGACAGTTTTCTTTACTTTCCTGGGCGAAGTGGCTACAAGGTCCAGGATTATCTTTCTCAACGCTGAAAATTGATAGTAAAAGTGCTGTGGAATTCATAAGGTTATATTTTTTTTTATTTATTATTGGCCTGAAATCTTTAAATGAATCAAATATCCTGTCGACCGGTTAGTGATAAAACCTTATAGACAGCATTGCTGCTGGTCTCACACTGGAGCGTTTGTGTGCATGAACTACAACTCTAACAAGACAATTCCTCTCTCTAATTTATAGATTTCGGGTACTCAATAAGTTTCTCCTGGCGAGGTAAAAATGATAATTATGAAGTAACAAGAAGAGGAGATGTAGTGTGTGTGTGTGTGTGAGAGAGAGAGAGACGGAGAAATCAATTTATTCGGTGGAGAGAGCAATTGAGAGAGAGAGAGAGAGAGAGAGAGAGAGAGAGAGACGGAGAAATCAATTTATTCGGTGGAGAGAGCAATTGATAGAGATAGAGAGAGAGAGAGAGAGAGAGAGAGAGACGGAGAAATCAATTTATTCGGTGGAGAGAGCAATTGATAGAGAGAGAGAGAGAGAGAGAGAGAGAGACGGAGAAATCAATTTATTCGGTGGAGAGAGCAATTGAGAGAGAGAGAGAGAGAGAGAGAGAGAGAGAGAGAGACGGAGAAATCAATTTTTTCGGTGGAGAGAGCAATTGTTAGAGATAGAGATAGAGAGAGAGAGAGAGAGAGAGAGAGAGAGAGAGAGAGAGAGAGAGACGGAGAAATCAATTTATTCGGTGGAGAGAGCAATTGATAGAGAGAGAGAGAGAGAGAGAGAGACGGAGAAATCAATTTATTCGGTGGAGAGAGCAATTGATAGAGAGAGAGAGGGAGAGAGAGAGAGACGGAGAAATCAATTTATTCGGTGGAGAGAGCAATTGATAGAGAGAGAGAGGGAGAGAGAGAGGGGGGGGGGAGGGGGAAGAGAAGATAAAAAAGGAAGGGGATGTGGAATCTGGTTCACATCGCTTCTCAAGGCGCTTGGTACAGTGTAACTCTAGCAGACGACATTGTTGTGTGACTTGTAAGTGAAGCCCTCGAGCATTTTAAAGGTGCACGTGACAGAGCAGACTGGCGGGGCGAGGGGTAGATCTAGCGTCTGACCTCTATTCACTGCGGCTGATAAACGATTTTCTTTTATTGAGCCACAGACAGACAGTGTTGTGTTCATAACAGCCGCCGGATATAGCACGGGTTCGAGAGTATCTTGGCTGTGAAGTTAAAGCCGTTACCACGTAGTGTGGACCAGATCTGCTGTACTTGTCCAAGGAACAAGATCTGCTGAACTTTTGGGAGGAACAACTGTTTCACCTTTTAGTTTATCGTCGGGTGTTTTGGTTTCCACAGTAGGTCACGGTCTGTTTGTTGTGCATTAAGAAATCACTTTGAACTAGGTTATATACACATCTAATTTTACAGAGAGCTATTCTAAAAAGTTTTACAGCTCATCAATTTCAAGGAAAAATCTTACTGCTAGTCTCTACACAATGCATACCATAGTGACAATTAGATAGTCTTGCCGTGTTCAGATTAATGTCGGTTTTTTACATTTCATATTTAGGTCTTTTTTATTGTTTTGATAGGATGCCTGCGACAAATTATTTTTATCGCTGTTAATTGTTGTTTTTAATTTGTTTAATTCATTTTCTTTCAAACCTTAATGCTATGGTTGGAAATTTAGATTTAGATTCAGATATTTCACGCGGTAAAGAAAGAGAACAATCTGTAAATCTACGCGTAGGATTCTGTTTAGGATCTGAGGCTGACCGCTTGACCCCTAGCTCAGACCAGTGATGGTGTGTGGTGTGACACCATCACCCTCAGGTCCGAGCAGGTCCCTCTATTGACCGGCTCTTAGATACAATGTAGCGTGTGTATATATCGGTATCAGCACTGATTCTCGTGAACAATCATGTACGGTACGGAACCGGTGAAACCAGTGAAAACCACCATTGTCTTTGTTGCAATTTTCCTCTATTAACTTGTAACCACAGGCCGTTACTGACAACCCACAGGTCACTCTCACCTCACCTCTGGCTGGTCAGACCACGGTGATACAAGCATGACGGGCTGCGAACCTACACTCATCAGGAAGGAGTCAGGCGCGCAGTTCAGTGTTGGAGACGCCGGGGATGTGTGGTTCCCTCCCTTCCCCCTGAACAACTCTTACAGAGACCAGCTTGACGTCATCAAGAGCCTCCAAATGAGGGACGATGACATCATCCTGACTGGTTTCCCAAAAAGCGGTGAGTCACCGGGGAATCTTTTTTCTGGTAATCCCAGTGTTTCAAACAAAAACTGGTCCCAGTGTTTCTCCTGACAGCTCATCGGTGAACTTCTCTCGCGATATCTCTCATCGATGTCTATGGAGCTTGTCAACCTTACAAAAATTGTTGTCTCTTGCTTCAGTAATAAAAACTTATAATCATCAGATTTCTAGGGAATCTAAAATACCCCGAGCTTTAACACATCTGATTTCGAGAACCTAGAATACCCCGAGCTTTAACACATCTGATCTCGGGAACCTAGAATACCCCGAGCTTTAACACATCTGATCTCGGGAACCTAGAATACCCCGAGCTTTAACACATCTGATCTCGGGAACCTAGAATACCCCGAGCTTTAACACATCTGATCTCGGGAACCTAGAATACCCCGAGCTTTAACACATCTGATCTCGTGAACCTAGAATACCCCGAGCTTTAACACATCTGATCTCGGGAACCTAGAATACCCCGAGCTTTAACACATCTGATCTCGGGAACCTAGAATACCCCGAGCTTTAACACATCTGATCTCGGGAACCTAGAATACCCCGAGCTTTAACACATCTGATCTCGGGAACCTAGAATACCCCGAGCTTTAACACATCTGATCTCGGGAACTTAGAATACCCCGAGCTTTAACACATCTGATTTCGGGAACCTAGAATACCCCGAGCTTAAACACATCTGATCCCATACTTCATGAGCTGAGGCTATTGAAAATGCTTATTTTTTTTTTTCATTCTTTTTATGATAGAGCAAGAAATGAATCATTTTTGTATGTGCATAATAAAGACTGTTCTACATGTAGCAAAAAATAATGATGATGACCAAGATTGGAACACGGCAAAAAATGGAATGTTAGTTATCGACGCTTGTGATATATGAGTAATAGATTGCTGCTCTTGGTAGATGTATAGACATGTAAATGTACGCTACAATGCGTGTTATTATTTTGTATTGATACGCGACTTTCCCCCATGTGAAAATGCTACATAACTTCTGAACCCAGTAGCTAAGACTGTAAGAGTGCTGCGGTATAAAATAGATCTAGATGACTCTGACCATCATTTTAATCTCCACCACACGTTGATGGAGAAGGCCTGTTGGTCCTGGCATGCTAGACAAGCTTGTTTTATTGTCGTGAGGGAAACGTTTATAGCGAGTGTTGGACTGTAGCAGTTCACTTTATGACCTCCTGGTCGAATATAACAGGTCCAGCACGGTAGTAATACATGGAATTATACAGCAGAGTGGGTTAAACATGTTCAACCTCGCTCTCTCTCTCTCTCTCTCTCTCTCTCTCTCTCTCTCTCTCTCTCTCTCTCTCTCTCTCTCTCTCTCTCTCTCTCTCTCTCTCTACTTACCTATCTCTTTTTCTTTTCCTCTGTCTCTCTCCATCCCTTCACCCCTCCTGGTTTCTTCCTCTTCGCCCCAGTCCTCTCCTTTCCCTTTCTCTAATTTCTGCAATTCCACCCCCCCCCCCCCCTCCCTCTATCACAGAAGCGAAACACCTCAACTGAAATGTTGCAGTTTTATTCTTTTGTGTTTTAATATTTTTCATGAATGAAAGTTGCGTTTGAAAAGTTTTTTGTTGAAGTCGCGGAGCGGCGGAACCTCTTGATACAACTCTGCGTAGATCAAGTGTTCATCGAACCGAGATGGTGGGTGGAACTGTGTGTGTGTGTGTGTATGACTAGTGTGTGTGTGTGTATGACTAGTGTGTGTGTATGACTAGTGTGTGTGTGTATGACTAGTGTGTGTGTGTATGACTAGTGTTTGTGTGTGTATGACTAGTGTGTGTGTATGACTAGTGTGTGTGTGTGTGTGTATGACTAGTGTGTGTGTGTATGACTAGTGTGTGTGTGTATGACTAGTGTGTGTGTGTATGACTAGTGTTTGTGTGTATGACGTGTGTGTGTGTGTATGACTAGTGTGTGTGTGTATGACTAGTGTGTGTGTATGACTAGTGTGTGTGTGTATGACTAGTGTGTGTGTGTGTGAGACACTTCAAAACTTCTTTCCCTCGCCTAAATCGCTTTTATTACTTGTTCTCCTCAAATCTCACTAAACACAGTAAAAAAAAAAAAAAAACCCCGAAGCTGTTTTCTAAAGTTTTTTTTTTTAGTATGGATAAAGTCTTCAGTGACACAGAGCGGGTCTCGACTCTTGAGTCCGTCACGGGGTGCTTGTGGTTTCTGGGACGATGTTTGAACAACAAAAACCGTTTCCATTCAATGGAACCGTCTTTCAACCGTTTCTGATGACTCGAAATGTCGGATTTCGGCCCTGTTGAACAGTAAAGGAGTGTAGTGGAGTTCTCAAGTAAGGGTAAACATAGTTGGAGAGTAAAGGAGTGTAGTGGAGTTCTCGAGCATGGGTAAACAGAGTTGGAGAGTAAAGGAGTGTAGTGGAGTTCTCGAGCATGGGTAAACAGAGTTGGAGAGTAAAGGAGTGTAGTGGAGTTCTCAAGGATGGGTAAACAGAGTTGGAGAGTAAAGGAGTGTAGTGGAGTTCTCGAGCATGGGTAAACAGAGTTGGAGAGTAAAGGAGTGTAGTGGAGTTCTCGAGCATGGGTAAACAGAGTTGGAGAGTAAAGGAGTGTAGTGGAGTTCTCGAGCATGGGTAAACAGAGTTGGAGAGTAAAGGAGTGTAGTGGAGTTCTCGAGCATGGGTAAACGGAGTTGGAGAGCAAAGGAGTGTAGTGGAGTTCTCAAGGATGGGTAAACAGAGTTGGAGAGTAAAGGAGTGTAGTGGAGTTCTCAAGTATGGGTAAACAGAGTGTAGTGGAGTTCTCAAGGATGGGTAAACAGAGTTGGAGAGTAAAGGAGTGTAGTGGAGTTCTCAAGGATGGGTAAACGGAGTTGGAGAGTAAAGGAGTGTAGTGGAGTTCTCAAGGATGGGTAAACGGAGTTGGAGAGTGAAGGAGTGTAGTGGAGTTCTCAAGGATGGGTAAACAGAGTTGGAGAGTAGAGGAGTGTAGTGGAGTTCTCAAGGATGGGTAAACAGAGTTGGAGAGTAGAGGAGTGTAGTGGAGTTCTCAAGGATGGGTAAACAGAGTTGGAGAGTAAAGGAGTGTAGTGGAGTTCTCAAGGATGGGTAAACAGAGTTGGAGAGTAGAGGAGTGTAGTGGAGTTCTCAAGGATGGGTAAACAGAGTTGGAGAGTAGAGGAGTGTAGTGGAGTTCTCAAGGATGGGTAAACAGAGTTGGAGAGTAGAGGAGTGTAGTGGAGTTCTCAAGGATGGGTAAACAGAGTTGGAGAGTAAAGGAGTGTAGTGGAGTTCAAGTAAAGGAGTGTAGTGGAGTTCTCAAGGATTGGTAAACGGAGTTGGAGAGTAAAGGAGTGTAGTGGAGTTCTCAAGGATGGGTAAACAGAGTTTGAGAGTAGAGGAGTGTAGTGGAGTTCTCAAGTAAGGGTAAACAGAGTTGGAGAGTAAAGGAGTGTAGTGGATTTCTCAAGGATGGGTAAACAGAGTTGGAGAGTAAAGGAGTGTAGTGGAGTTCTCAAGGATGGGTAAACAGAGTTGGAGAGTAAAGGAGGTAGTGGAGTTCTCAAGGGATGGAGTAAACAGCAAGTTGGAGAGTAGAAGTGAGTGTAGTAGGAGTTCTCAAGGATGGGTAAACAGGAGTTGGAGTAAAGTAAAGGAGTGTAATTGGAGTTCTCAAGCATGGGTAAACAGAGTTGGAGAGTAAAGGAGTGTAGTGGAGTTCTCAAGGATGGGTAAAACAGAGTTGGAGAGTATTAAAGAGAGGAGTGTAGTGGAGTTCTCAAAGCATGGGTAAACAGAGTTGGAGAGTAAAGGAGTGTAGTGGAGTTCTCAAGGATGGGTAAACAGAGTTGGAGAGTAAAGGAGTGTAGTGGAGTTCTCAGGATGGGTAAACAGAGTTGGGTAAGAGAATGTAGTGGAGTTCTCAAGGATGGGTAAACAGAGTTGGAGAGTAAAGGAGTGTAGTGAGAGTTCTCTAAGGATGGGTAAACAGAGTTGGAGAGTAGAGGAGTGTAGTGGAGTTCTCAAGGATGGAGTGAAAACAGGTTGGAGGTAAGGAGTCTAGTGGAGTTCTCAAGGATGGGTAAACAGAGTTGGAGAGTAAAGGAGTGTAGTGGAGTTCTAAAGGATGGGTAAACAGAGTTGGAGAGTAAAGGAGTGTAGTGGAGTTCTCAAGGATGGGTAAACAGAGTTGGAGAGTAGAGGGAGTGTAGTGGAGTTCTCAAGGATGGGTAAACAGAGTTGGAGAGTAAAAGGATGTGTCCAGTGGAGTTCTCAAGGATGGGTAAACAGAGTTGGAGAGTAAAGGAGTGTAGTGGAGTTCTCAAGGATGGGTAAACAGAGTTGGAGAGTAAAAGGAGTGTAGTGGAGTTCTCAAGCATGGGTAAACAGAGTTGGAGAGTAAAGGAGTGTAGTGGAGTTCTCGGAGGATGGGTAAACAGAGTTGGAGAGTAGAGGAGGAGTGTAGTGGAGTTCTCAAGCATGGGTAAACAGAGTTGGAGAGTAAAGGAGTGTAGTGGAGTTCAGTAAAGAGGTGAAGTGGAGTTCTCAAGTATGGGTAAACAGAGTTGGAGAGTAAAGGAGTGTAGTGGAGTTCAAACTAAAGGGTGAAGTGGAGTTCTCAAGGATGGGTAAACAGAGTTGGAGAGTTTTTTTTTTTAGTTTTGGGGTTCAAGTAATAGAGTGTAGTGGAGAGTTCTCAAGGATGGGTAAACAGAGTTGGAGAGTAAAGGAGTGTAGTGGAGTTCTCAAGGATGGGTAAACAGAGTTGGAGAGTAGAGGAGTGTAGTGGAGTTCTCATGCATGAGTAAACAGAAGTTGAGAGCAGTAAAGGAGTGTAGTGGAGTTC
>JAWDGP010005008.1:0-7500 GCA_033675545.1 Elysia crispata | reverse complement strand
CCATAAGTATTTAAAAGAATTTATAAACAAATTAGAAAGTTGCTGAATTTGGTGATTTCCTATATCGGAGATACAAAACAGATCTTAAACCGATGCCTTTAGCCTAAATATCGGTCAGAATCGACAAGGAATCTGACTACGGTAACAGGTGTCGGAAAAGATTACGATCATTGTGTAATGAATCCAGCGCAAGCGATAATCCACTTTGAAAAACCATTGTCGCCATATGGTGCCAATCTTAAAACTCTATTGTGCCTATCTTAAAACCCTATGTGGACAATCTTAACACAATCTCTTTTTAGGTACCTTAACTGACTTATCACAGGACTTCACCAATCTCTCTCTCTCTCTCTCTCTCTCTCTCTCTCTCTCTCTCTCTCTCTCTCTCTCTCTCTCTCTCTCTCTCTCTCTCTCTCTCTCTCTCTCTCTCTCTCTCTCACACTCTGAACTGACTTATCACAAGACTCCCTAAATCTCTCTTTAGGTACTTTTACTTAATTATAAGACAACACAAATCTGTCTCTCCATGTACCTTTGTTGACCACACCAATCTGCATCTCTAAGAACCTTTGTTGACCACAACAACCTGCATCTTTAGATACATTTGCTGCCACACCAATCTGTACCTTTTGGTACCTTTTCTGACCACACCAAGCTGCATCTTTAGATATCTTTGCTGACCACACCAAGCTGCATCTCTAAATCCCTTTGCTGACCATACCAATCTGTACCTCTTGGTACTTTTGCTGAACACACTAATCTGCATCTCTAGATACCTTTGCTCAATTCTAAGACAAGACCAATCTGCGTCCCCAGGTACCAGAAAGCCCTGGCGACCCTCCGAGAGATCCCAGCTTATGTCTCCAGAGTGGAGGATGAGTCGAGCAACGATCTCGAGGAGATTGCCAAGCGGCTCTGCAGGACAACAGCTGCGTCTAGAGGTGAGCTAGAAGTAGTAGCACTATAGAGGCTTACGGTGATGTTTAGAGGCTTACGGCTGTAGTGGCACTATATATAGACTTACAGCTGCGTCTAGAGGTGAGCTAGAAGTAGTAGCACTATATAGGCTTACGGTGATGTCTACAGGCATACGTGTCTTAAGGTGAGATAGTAGTGGCACTATATAGGCTTACGGTGATGTTTAGAGGCTTACGGCTGTAGTGGCACTATATATAGACTTACAGCTGCGTCTAGAGGTGAGCTAGAAGTAGTAACACTATATAGGCTTACGGTGATCTTTAGAGGCTTACGGCTGTGTCTAAAAGTGAGATAGTAGTGGCACAATATATAGACTTACAGCTGCCTCTAGAGGTGAGCTAGTAGTTGCATTATTACGGCTGCGTCTAGATGTAAGCTAGTAGCGACACCACATAGGCTTATGGCTGCGTCTATAGGTGAGCTAGTAGTAGCACTATTACGGCTCCGACTAGAGGTGAGCCAGTAGTAGGCACTATTACGGCTCCGTCTAGAGGTGAGCTAGTAGTAGCACTATTACAGCTCCGTCTAGAGGTGAGCTAGTAGTAGCACTATTAATACGGCTCCGTCTAGAGGTGAGCTAGTAGTAGCACTATTACGGCTCCGCTTAGGGGTGAGCTAGTAGTAGCACTATTACGGCTCCGTCTAGAGGTGAGCAAGTTGTGGCATAATGTAGGCTTATGGCTGCGTCTAGAGGTGAGCTAGTAGTAGCACTATTACGGCTCCGTCTAGAGGTGAGCTAGTAGTAGCACTATTACGGCTCCGCTTAGGGGTGAGCTAGTAGTAGCACTATTACGGCTCCGTCTAGAGGTGAGCAAGTTGTGGCATAATATAGGCTTATAGCTGCGTCTAGAGGTGAGCTAGTAGTAGCATTATTACGGCTCCGCTTAGAGGTGAGCTAGTAGTAGCACTATTACGGCTCCGTCTAGAGGTGAGCTAGTAGTAGCACTATCACGGCTCCGTCTAGAGGTGAGCTAGTAGTAGCACTATTGCAGCTCCGTCTAGAGGTGAGCTAGTAGTAGCACTATTGCGGCTCCGTCTAGAGGTGAGCTAGTTGTGGCACCATAAAGGATCATGGCTGCGTCTAGAGATGAGATAGTAGTGGCACTAATACGGCTCCGTCTAGAGGTGAGCTAGTTGTGGCACCATATAGGATTAGGGTTGTGTCTAGAGATGAGCTAGTGTTGGCACTTTTACAGCTAAGTCTAGAAGTGAGCTAGCAGTAGCCCCAAAAAGGCTTACAGCTGTGTCCAGAGATGAGCTAGTAGTAGCACCATACATGCTTACGGCTGTAACTAGAGTCTTACGGCTGTGTCTAAAGGTGAGATAGTAGTAGCACCAAATAGACTTACAACTGCGACTAAAGGTGAACTACGAGGGCTCTTTCAGAAATAACCGAAAAATGCCCATTGCTCAGCAACCAGTGGAGCTTTTTTAATTCTGTAAACGACATGATATTCCTTATTTCCTTACGGATGTTCCCAGAAATTATGAAGTGCATCATTTTGCACAATGAATGTCTAGACGATTTTAAAGATGGCGGCCCACCTTGAAACTTGGTCAAAGGAGGAAATCAGAGCTGTCATACGTTTTTTGAACGCCAAAAGTCTGAATCCTACCGAAATTCATAAAGAACTTCAGAGTGTATATGGTGAGCATGTTATAAGCCGTACACAAGTCTATCACTGGTGTAATTTGTTTGAAGCCGGCCATTCCGACTTGACAGACAGGGAAGGGAGAGGGCGTTCGATAACTGCGACGTCAGAAGACAATGTGAAGCGAGTTGATGAGCTTATTCGTCAAGACAGGAGGTTGAAACTTCATGAAATCGCAAGCAGTCTTGAAATTTCGGAAACTTCTGCCCATAGAATTGTATTTGATGAACTTGGCTACAGAAAAGTCAGCGCAAGATGGGTTCCTAAGCAATTGACAGACAATCATAAAGAACAAAGATTGGACATCTGCAGGGAACTTTTGAGAAGAAGCAAGAACTCACGGTTCACGGGCATACTGCCAACGCCGGCGGAGACTTTCTAGGGTACGATGTGACTTTTCTTGACAGCTTAGTCACCGGTGATGAGACTTGGTTGCACCATTGCACCCCAGAAACAAAGCAAGATTCGATGACATGGAAACATCCATCCTCACCTGTCGCGAAGAAATTCAAAGTCATGCGGTCAGCAAAGAAAATAATGGGAACTGTTTTCTGGGACAGTCGTGGTGTTCTTCTGTTCGAAACCTTACAACCTGGAGAAACAATCAATGCTGCAAGGTACTGCCAAACTCTTGACAAGCTTAGGGAGGCCATTCGCAGAAAGCGCCCAGAGGCAGTTGACCAACGGGGTCATTTTGCAACACGACAACGCTACACCCCACACAGCACGAGTGACGCAAGGTTGGCTAGAGAAATATGGATGGGAGATTTTGCCACACCCACCACACAGTCCAGACCTCGCACCATCTGATTATCACCTCTTTGGGCCACTGAAACGTGAGCTGGCAGGAAAGCGCTTTGATGACGATGAAGAGCTTGTTGACCATGTGCGGAAATGGCTACAAAACCTTGACGGAAGTTTCTTCCGAGAGGGTATCTATTCCATGGTGCCGCGTTGGTAGAAGTGTGTTGACTGACTTGGCTGTTACGTAGAGAAATGAAGGACGAGTCAAGGTATGAACAGGTGCAAGAATTTTGTTGATAGCATAAAAAACGCGGATTTTACAGGCATTTTTCGGTTAATTATGAAAGAGCCCTCGTAGCAATAGCACTGTATTAGACTTTCGGATTCGTCTAGATTTGACGTAGTAGTAGCACCATAGGTGAGCTAGTAGTGGCACTATATATAGACTTACGGCTGCATCTAGAGATGAGCTAGTAGTGGCACTATATATAGACTTACGGCTGCGTCTAGAGATGAGCTAGTAGTAGCACTATATATAGACTTACGGCTGCGTCTAGAGGTGAGATAGTACTAGCACTATATATAGACTTACGGCTGCATCTAGAGATGAGCTAGTAGTAGCACTATATATAGACTTACGGCTGCATCTAGAGATGAGCTAGTAGTAGCACTATATATAGACTTACGGCTGCATCTAGAGATGAGCTAGTAGTAGCACTATATATAGACTTACGGCTGCGTCTAGAGGTGAGATAGTACTAGCACTATATATAGACTTACGGCTGCATCTAGAGATGAGCTAGTAGTAGCACTATATATAGACTTACGGCTGCATCTAGAGATGAGCTAGTAGTAGCACTATATATAGAATTACGGCTGCATCTAGAGATGAGCTAGTAGTAGCACTATATATAGACTTACGGCTGCATCTAGAGATCAGCTAGTAGTAGCACTATATATAGACTTACGGCTGCATCTAGAGATGAGCTAGTAGTAGCACTATATATAGACTTACGGCTGCATCTAGAGATGAGCTAGTAGTAGCACTATATATAGACTTACGGCTGCATCTAGAGATGAGCTAGTAGTAGCACTATATATAGACTTACGGCTGCATCTAGAGATGAGCTAGTAGTAGCACTATATATAGACTTACGGCTGCATCTAGAGATGAGCTAGTAGTAGCACTATATATAGACTTACGGCTGCATCTAGAGATGAGCTAGTAGTAGCACTATATATAGACTTACGGCTGCATCTAGAGATGAGCTAGTAGTAGCACTATATATAGACTTACAGCTGCATCTAGTGGCCAAATAGCATTAGCACTATATATAGACTTACGGCTATGTCCATTGTTGAGGTAGTAGGGGCTCTTAATGGAACAACAATTTTACCAGAGCTAGAAGTAATGTAGTAGCAGAACTTTAATAGAACAGCCACTGAGACCAGAGATCAGATAGCAGTAGCAACATAAAGACTAACAATTGCGTCAAGAGGTGATGCAGTAGTATCACAACGGGGACTAACGGCTGCGTGTAAGGGTGAAGTAGTAGCAGCATCAGCTTTATCATCGGAGTAATAATTGCCTTGGTATTTGGCTCATATGTATCAGAGGCCAATGTTGGCCGCGCAATTATTCGGTGTAATCCACCAACTTATCTCTCATTATCCGGTAATTCCGTGTAATCAACCGCCTTATTTCCCCTTATCGGTCATTACGTGCAAGCAACAAACTTATCTCCTCTTATTTGGTTATTCCGTGTAATCAACAAACTTATCTCTCCTTATCCTGCCATTCCTTGTAATTAACCAACTTATCTCTCCTTATCTGGCCATTCCGTGTAATCAACAAACTTATCTCTCCTTATCCTGCCATTCCTTGTAATTAACCAACTTATCTCCCCTTATCTGGCCATTCCGTGTAATCAACAAACTTATCTCTCCTTATCCTGCCATTCCTTGTAATTAACCAACTTATCTCTCCTTATCCGGTCATTCCGTGTAATTAACCAACTTATCTCTCCTTATCCGGTCATTCCGTGTAATTAACCAACTTATCTCTCCTTATCCGGTCATTCCGTGTAATTAACCAACTTATCTCTCCTTATCCGGTCATTCCGTGTAATCAACAAACTTATCTCTCCTTATCCGGTCATTCCGTGTAATTAACCAACTTATCTCTCCTTATCCGGTCATTCCGTGTAATCAACAAACTTATCTCTCCTTATCCGGTCATTCCGTGTAATCAACAAACTTATCTCTCCTTATCCGGTCATTCCGTGTAATCAACAAACTTATCTCTCCTTATCCTGCCATTCCTTGTAATCAACCAACTTATCTCTCCTTATTCTGCCATTCCTTGTAATCAACAAACTTATCTCTCCTTATCCTGCCATTCCTTGTAATCAACCAACTTATCTCTCCTTATCCTGCCATTCCTTGTAATCAACCAACTTATCTCTCCTTATCCTGCCATTCCTTGTAATCAACAAACTTATCTCTCCTTATCCGGTCATTCCGTGTAATCAACCAACTTATCTCTCCTTATCCGGTCATTCCGTGTAATTAACCAACTTATCTCTCCTTATCCGGTCATTCCGTGTAATCAACCAACTTATCTCTCCTTATCCGGTCATTCCGTGTAATTAACCAACTTATCTCTCCTTATCCGGTCATTCCGTGTAATCAACCAACTTATCTCTCCTTATCCTGCCATTCCTTGTAATTAACCAACTTATCTCTCCTTATCCTGCCATTCCGTGTAATCAACCAACTTATCTCTCCTTATCCGGTCATTCCGTGTAATCAACAAACTTATCTCTCCTTATCCGGTCATTCCGTGTAATCAACCAACTTATCTCTCCTTATCCTGCCATTCCGTGTAATCAACAAACTTATCTCTCCTTATCCTGCCATTCCGTGTAATTAACCAACTTATCTCTCCTTATCCGGTCATTCCGTGTAATCAACAAACTTATCTCTCCTTATCCTGCCATTCCGTGTAATCAACAAACTTATCTCTCCTTATCCGGTCATTCCGTGTAATCAACAAACTTATCTCTCCTTATCCGGTCATTCCGTGTAATCAACCAACTTATCTCTCCTTATCCGGTCATTCCGTGTAATCAACAAACTTATCTCTCCTTATCCGGTCATTCCGTGTAATTAACCAACTTATCTCTCTTTATCCTGCCATTCCGTGTAATTAACCAACTTATCTCTCCTTATCCGGTCATTCCGTGTAATTAACCAACTTATCTCTCCTTATCCGGTCATTCCGTGTAATTAACCAACTTATCTCTCCTTATCCGGTCATTCCGTGTAATCAACAAACTTATCTCTCCTTATCCGGTCATTCCGTGTAATCAACAAACTTATCTCTCCTTATCCGGTCATTCCGTGTAATCAACAAACTTATCTCTCCTTATCCGGTCATTCCGTGTAATTAACCAACTTATCTCTCTCCTTATCCGGTCATTCCGTGTAATCAACCAACTTATCTCTCCTTATCCGGTCATTCCGTGTAATTAACCAACTTATCTCTCCTTATCCGGTCATTCCGTGTAATCAACAAACTTATCTCTCCTTATCCTGCCATTCCGTGTAATCAACAAACTTATCTCTCCTTATCCTGCCATTCCGTGTAATTAACCAACTTATCTCTCCTTATCCGGCTATTTCGTGTAATCAATCAACTTATCTCCCTTTATCTGGTCATTCCGTGTAATCAACCACCTTATCTCCCCTTACACGATTATTGCGTTCTCCCCTAACACGGTTATTCTGTGTAGGCTAATTAATCAACTTATCTCTCTTTACCCGATTATTCGGTATAGCGAACCATCTTATCTCCCCTTACACGGTTATTCTGTGTAGGCTAATTAATCAACTTATCTCTCTTTACCCGATTATTCGGTATAGCGAACCACCTTATCTCCCCTTACACGATTATTGCGTTCTCCCCTAACACGGTTATTCTGTGTAGGCTAATTAATCAACTTATCTCTCTTTACCCGATTATTCGGTATAGCGAACCACCTTATCTCCCCTTACACGATTATTGCGTTCTCCCCTTACACGGTTATTCCGTGTAGGCTAATCAATCAAATTATCTCTCTTTACC
>JAWDGP010005007.1:40000-71586 GCA_033675545.1 Elysia crispata | reverse complement strand
CCCAGATTATAAATCGAGATTTATAAGGAACTAAAAAAACTAAAGCTAGTTATAACGTCTGCTACACCGGCTTGATTTCACTAGAACGTGTTAACTAGGGCTATGTTTCGATGGGAAAAAAGAAGCATCTTGTCTATACCTGTACATTATTCATTAAAAATTTCTGAATCATTATTTTAATTTCATTTCGTCTCTTATTCTTCCAGTGGGCTGCAGTCATTCTCGATCGCATGAGCTGTTTATATCCTCCATATATGCTACATGTAATATAACATCCATGCCATGTGCTTCTCAAGTAAGTATGTAGCACATTTTGTGCAACTTCTTTATTGGAAAAAAAACAACAACCCAATATACTTTAACTTTATTTAGTCATCATCTACTATCTGTATCATAAGGTGACTGGCGTTATTTTATCCATAGGACAATACACTTACTTGGATTAGCATCTTAATCATACAAAGGATGGAACAAAACCTTCTCAGAGTTTGTCAATATCTTCGTCACTATTACTTTTACTATTCTAAAACTGGATTTGCTGCTGAGGGGAAGAAAAAAAAAATCCACCAATAACACAAAGATACAACTATATCTGTGCACATTTTTGCACTTGGTGTTGGTGAACGAATGAAAAATAGCCAAATGAATTAAAGCCAATCTTAGTGATAAGCTTGTATAAATGTAATCACGAACCCGTTTGGATGTGATGTTGGGTCCCTCTACTCGAAAACAGTCCTTTTCAAATGTAACTACCTCCGCGTCATTGTTCAAAACTACTCTATGTTTCAATTCCTTCTAACTTTTTTTTTTTTGTGTGCAAAAATAGAATCCCTTTTCAGAAGAGACACATTTGATCTTTGTGAATAAAACTTGGCTGGGTTCAAGAGAAACACACCCATGTCTTACCTTTTATATCTTCCTTTTGTCTTCTCTTCAAACTTTTTTTTTTGCTTATAAGATTCCTCAGGAAACTTAGTGACCGTTAAACTTCTCAACTAACCACACACATTGTTCAAATTTGTCAAAAGAAAGATTTTGTTAGCCACTGTAAACATAGGTTTTCGTCCGAAAGACCAACCACTTGTTGACACGAATCGGACAAGTACCTAAACTTTTAAAATATTTCAAATTCAGCATGCTTTTTACAGGTAGCTTTTCCCCGTAAGTGGACGTACGTTCTTTTGATTAAAAGGAACTGGTAGAGTTAAACAAATTTACACGTCATACGGGATGGTTTTTTTCTTTTCAGATTGAGCTGATAACTCAAATATTTGGCACCAACAGTTTTATTTGAATGTATTTGATATATTAATTATGTTTAAGTTGCTGAAGGCCTAGTTACCAAAAGGACCACAGGATAAATCATATTCTTCAAGATTCGCAGCATTTGTGAAAGCACATTTTTGGGCACGTTTTGTGCATACGAAAACATGCACAATATCTTTAAAAAGAATAATAAGCTAGATGAATTAGAAACAAAACTAAGCTCATATACATAAACACTCATAAAAATATGACATTTCAATACAACGACCTTAAATTTTTTTCCCCAAAAGTGTATGTAGCAGATAGAACTGTTCAAAACATGTGACGCATTCTTTCTTACTTACTCTACTGTAATAATCCTACATTTTATTGCATTTTTCAACAGAGATGTCGTAACGTTAGGACAGGCATAATAAGAACAAAACTGTGTATAGAAGACGAAATGTGATAAGAGAGAAGGTCGCCTTTACTGAAAAATTTCACATGTACCGTAGATTAGTTCCTTTAAGAAGTTTTCAATCTTTTTCCTACAATAATAGAACCTGACAATTTAGAATAACCTAATGCACCGTAGCCATCTTTATGCATTCTGTTGCAGTCCTTTCCTCTTCTTTTAAAGCCTCGTTGCCTCCGTATAATTCTCCAAGCTATTGCTATAATTATCTTTAGTCTATAGTATAATTTAGAACTAATATTGGATTGTTATCTTCTGTTTAAACGACATTGATTATGTACATAAAATTATTATCATTTTTTTTTTAAATTCCAGGAAAGCTACAACAACGGACAATGTGTGAGCTGTGGCAATGTCGGATGTAACACACCTGGCCTTTATGTAAGGAAGGACAGAAGTTTGGGAAATCAGTTCTTTGCTACTTCAGACACTGCGCCTTTCTGTGGTGAGTAAAGAAGCAATGATAACATTTATAATCTACGTCTAAAACTTTTATGAACTATTTTGGCAAGAAAAAATATACTGCTTAAGTCCTGGATCAATAAAAACAAATCAAAACAAAGCACGAAAACAAGATTACGCCAACTCTTTTAAGCCCTATAAAAAGTGGGAAGCGGAGCAAGAGAACTGTTGTTGTTGTAGTTGGTTTTGTTGTTTTTGCTGTTGTTGTAGTAGTATTAGACAGATTATAATCGAATAAACCATCATTCTAGAAGCACACATTTTGTGTCTACCTTCCTTTGATTTTATTTATATTTTGTTCACTTTGGGGAAATCACCTACGATAATAATCTTGTCTCAGGGAGCGTGGCATTGACAGTACAAGGTATTGTTGCTTGCGCTGAATCGTTACGAAGTTTGCAATCTTTATAACCAACGAGTTTCTTCGACTTACACATTTGTGAAGTTCACAGAATTTCCTTGTGCCAAATATTGTGTCTCACAGAGGATTGGCGAAAAAAATAAAAAAAACCGAATATGTTAGTTTTCTTATTCAACATTATTTTTTGAAAGTCATACCGTAATAAATAATATTTGTTCTTATTGATTACATTTACTTGTCACCAAGATGGCGGGTTGTCATCTGACCTAAATGCGAGTCGTTTATCTCCATTTAAAAAGCCGGTGGCTCATTGGCCCTGATGGTTAAGAATAAAGCTATAAAATATGCCAGTGAAGATTCCCTCGTCCAAGGTCTTCTTTCTGCTATGGACTCAGTCGACACAATTCCTTTGATCTAGTGACGCCTAGCTGGATCTTGAGGCACCGCAAGGGTTTGTTTGACCCGATTTCCATCAACTTAACGGATGATGGATTTCATGAAAAGCATTTTTTGTGGATAAAATTTTTACTCATATTTTATTTTTTAAACTTACTGTATTTACTAAAAAAAATTCGCTGACCAAAAGAGTGATTAAATATTCTTTTACTAAAACAATACCGGCATTCTCCAATAATTTACTTACAGCTCAGAACTATATGGTGACTATTCAGCTCGGCCAACAGTTACACTCGGTGAACGGAGAACTTAAAGTGTCTCTGAGGGGAGACCTAGGATATACTTCATGGGTTCAACTTGCTGACGGGTATTTATTTAGTGCACCCGAATATAGTGTTGAAATGAATACCTGTTGTAGCAATTGAAGAGATAAGAATAGCAGATGAACTCATTAAGTAGTTGTAACTGTTATCTAAGATATGGAAGGGGCAATAATGGTGAGAAGAAGAAAAGGTAGTTGTAGTAGTAGTAGTAGTAGTAGTAGTAGTAGTAGTAGTAGTAGTAGTAGTAGTAGTAGTAGTAGTAGTAGTAGTAGTAGTAGTAGTAGTAGTAGTAGTAGTAGTAGTAGTAGTAGTAGTAGGAGGAGGAGGAGGAGGAAGGGAAGGAGGAGGAGGAGGAGAAATAGTAGTGGTATAGGAGGAGGAGAAGGTATAACAGTAGTTTTTCTTTTGTCTACAAATCCATGTAGATCTAGTACCATGGTATCCTCTGAAACTTGATCTTACAGAAATCTACCCGCTCTAGGCGATGGTATCAGCCGCCGAAATGTTGCTTTCAAGGAGAATGTAGGCACAGTGAGAGCCGTTGTGGTTCTCTTCACGCCTGCGCCTACCCCGGATCCTGCTGCCACAACTGCACTGGCTTCGTCTCTGTTGGGTGGTGATTCTGATAACGATCTTGGATCTGTATTGGCTTCGTCTCTGTTGGGTGGTGGCGGCGGTGGCAGTTCGTCGTCTTCGTCTTTGTTAGGTGGTGGCGATCTTGGATCTGCTTTGGCTTCGTCCCTGTTGGGTGGCGGCGGCCAAGGACTTTCAGCTGGAGCGGGACTCGCAGCAGCGCTTCTGCCGGGGGTCTTGTCTCAGGGCGACGGAACAATCGAGGTCACAAAGGCCTGGGTCCAGCCAGTACCAGATGGGCGCCCGTAAGTTCAGTTAGATGATTAAAGCTGGGAAAAGAGGCAGAAGGGTGCGTGTTTTTTTGTTTTTTTTTGGTGCGGTTGGGGGTGGAGTTTGAAATTTTAAAAGGTATAACTTATGCCTCAATGCTGGTAATTCGGAAAAAGCTTTATCTCCCACAGTTTATTTTAAGTTTGAGATAAACAATATTCATAATTTACACAACTGCTACCGTTTACCACTTCTTCCTGTTTTTGTTTCGTTTTTGTCAGGATCGATTGAAAAAACAATTTAATTTCCCACTATGTTTCCGATTGCCTTTCAGAATCAGCACTTACTCCAGGAGCAAACTGACGCCCGGGCAATCTACGGAATTCATTTTGCAATAAATTTGACTGAACCCTTTGAGTGGGCCGCGTGTCTTTTTGTTCACCTTAACATCTTCAAGTGAGAGGGCGATGACTCATTGTTCCAACAACAAAGTTATCCTATACAAAGAGCGGCCAATTGTAAACATATTGTAAACGGATATTTCAAACACTGTCTTGGAATCTTAGACGGGACTAAATAGTGTTTAAAAAAAAAGACTAAAAAAAAATCCAAGTAAAATAAAATTCCTAGTCCTAGTTCAATCTGTAGAATACAGTAATGTAAAAATTAGTCTCAAGTGGTGCGATAGATAGGAAATAGGAGATATCGATATGACTTCTATGTTAACCGATAACCCTATTGTTTAACGTTAAATAATCGGTGCGTTATCGAATTTTCTGCAAAAGAACTAATTGACCAAAAAAAAAAAATTGAAGTCAATGAATGGAATTTTCTTTGGTCTAGATTGTGTGTCAACCTTAGTCGCTTGAAAATGATGAAACGGTAAAGAGGAACAATATCGTTCTTATATTAGCCACACATCCCAAACCATGCCAACTGGTAAAAATAATCTACGAACTGTCAGGTCAGGAGGGGGGAAAACACAATTAGAAAAAGTATCTTTTATTTATTGCAATGGCTTCTTGCCGCCAAAGTCAAGTTCAAAAGTGTAAATGTATTATTATGCTTCATTCTGTCTGTGCAATATGGCGGACGCAAACATACTCACAAGTCCCTGAGACCTGTTCTGGGAAACAGCCAAAGTTATTTTTTACATGTTTAATATCACTAATAATTATTTTTAAAATTTATTTAATCTCTCTCTCTCTCTCTCTCTCTCTCTCTCTCTCTCTCTCTCTCTCTCTCGTTCTCTCCCTGCTTTAGTGGCAAGCGGCGATAATTGTTTTTAGTTTAACTAAGGTGCATGCTTTTTAGGCATGAGAATCTTTCGAGCTTCATTTAACATAAAATCGTGTGCCATGTCACTTGGATGAATATCTTAACTGAATCAACGTGACGTGAGATGCCTTAACTAGGCATCCACAGTGAAAGTAATCTGGCAACAGGACCTAAAACTTCCGCATTTTGCATTTCACATTAAATTTCAACATAAAATCTTAAAAACTGACAGAAAAATATGCCAAAATACTGACCAAATTTTGTAAGGATTTACATCGATAAGTTCAAAATTTTTTAGGTTATTTCTTTTTTTCTACAAGATCCAAATTCTAGATCTAAAGAGTGATTAGGGGAGATTAAAAATAATGTTTTTGAAACGTTAAAGAAACATAGCATAACAAGACACCAAAAAGAATATAAAAAATTTGTTACAGATTAGAAAAAAACAACAACAAAAAACAATTCACTGTAGCTTTCACAGGAATTATATTACAGGCTAGAATCCCAAAATGTCCCACATGTTTTTTTGTTTTTTTTTTGATGGATTTAAGAATAAATTTAGAGGAAAAAAAAAGAAAGGAGGAAAGAAATAAGCGGATAAAGATGACGAAAATGAAAAATTGATATTCTTAGGTGTTTCAGAAGGAAAGAAAATATTGGCGAGTGAGCATTAAGAGTGAATGACGGGATATATATGGTTTATTTAATATACAACTGAAGTCATAAAGTATAACAAAAGAATAGGTATCATATTTCGTTACAATTTCAAAGTTCATATTTTAAGTACCGGTAGTCGCAAATTATAAAATAATTACAGAGAACTTCCGGATAAACACACGGTCTTCTGGAGGCCTGAATACCGTGCGTTTAGGAGATGCGAGTCTATAAAAAGTAATAAAATAATGGCCAATTACTTCCCTTATTACATTTAAAAAAATACTAAGTTACTTCCCTCGATTGCCCAAACCTTTTGCGAGGATGATAGGTCTTATGAGTACACATATCATGTATGTATATACATATATATATATTTTATATATATATATACTATTTCAGATCTAATGAGTACACATATCATGTATGTATATACACATATATATATTTTATATATATATATACTATTTCAGATCTTGGAATCTTTAAAAAAAATAGACTAGATTTAGATCTTGAAAAGACTGATTGAAGGACTCCAACATAACTGATAAAATCGCATTGTAATTTGTACGGACTGGACTAGGTCTACAGTCAACTAGATAATTGCCTGAGAAACTCTGGACTGGTGTGAGGCTTTCAACCGTGCAACTCCAAGAAGCGGGGGAAAAGGGAGAACAAATTAAGCTTGTGTAGTATCGTGTTGACCCGCACACGACAAGTATATCTTTTTAATGGAGTATCTTACCTGTGGCTTGCCCTAGTCCTCACATTCCCAAAGGGCCTACCTACCTGAACCTTCAATTCTCAAGGCCTACCGCCCATGTGAAACACTGTAGATAAAAACTAATACTAGCAGAGCTTGCAAAGAGACATAACTCCTTGCCGAGTTATAATTGAGAGTCATTCTTACACTAAGTGTGGCTATCTTTTCCTTTTCACTGGTAATAACTACTGATTTCAAAGCGTGTGTTTTGGAGGTATAGCTCGTGTTTAAAATTAGAGTATACTGATTGCTTTCTTTTATTTTTACGCTAGGAATGAAAGTTTGATATTGCAGTTGAACTCTCTCTCTCCTTCCTCCCCATCTCTCAGTCTCCAGCACTCTCTCGGCCGTCACAGATTTCAAGTCTCAAGACTAAAATTCCCGTGAAACCTGTTGGAATCTTGATCAACAAGATGGGAGCATTTCATTGCAAAGATCTTTTTGTTCTGGCAATACATAATATTACGACTTCTCATTCATCTATTAAGCAAACATGTCATATCAGTCTGTTTTTAATCCGCATTTTACATGTAGCTATAAAACCAACAGTCATTTACCAAATCACACTTCTGTAGCTGCTACTTCTGCATTACCTTTCTTTGCAATTTTTTTGGTATGAATTGTCGCAAAGAAGAATATAATAGAAGTCAGAAAGCAATTTTTTACTCAATGATCATGCATCAACTCTGCATAGCCCATTGATGGCTGAATATTTGGATGTCCTTTTACAGTGTCTTTACACTTAGGAAATTCGTGTTTTCATGGAAGAGTAGGGCTTAAATCCTGGTGTTTTTCAGCACCGTAAAAAAAAATTTGGATAGGCGCATGTTATGCATCTTCTGAATCTCAGCTTCTAATTGATTTAACAATCCCCCACCACCCAAAAACGCAAAATAAAGGCTAGGCAGAGAGTATACCCAGCTTGTATTAAGTATTGGCTTCTGGAACTTTTTTTTTACTTCACTGGAACTTAGAATTGACATTAACTTTATGGGCATCAAATAGGTCTCCAAAATATAAATTATTTTTTTCTCATATACTCAAGAATCCAAGGCTTTGCAATTGTGATGTTGAGCATTTCAAGATTTAAAATCGTCTACACCTGAAACTTAACTTCAGGCTCTAAAACCTTACTTTAAAAAGTTTTACAATAGTGACAATTGACAAAAGCACCATACCTCAAACTCTTGAGGCAAATTAAAAAAGTCAAATTTGGGAAAAGTGGAGTTTATCATCACAGTAGTTGTTTTCTAGAATTCTATGGTTCAACACAATAATCAAAGACTAAGCCTAAATTAACTAGTCATTAGAAACTCATTTGCATCCTTGCCTTGCCAATGAAATAAAACAAAAGCCAGAGAATTAAGTGTTCAGGTATTGTAATTTGCAACATTTAAAATCAACAGTATGTACAATTAAAGGTTCAGCATACCCATATCGTACCATGTATCTTAAAACATACTTGATTTTACAGGTAAAAATTATGCTTGTAGATCTAGTAACTGTCAACTGTTAACTCAAAACTTACCAATTTTGCCACTTAAAATTTACACATATACACAGCATACAATGGGCAACGTTTGTACATCTGGACCTCTGTTCTATACGTCAATAAGAAATCCATGTATGCTCTTTTAGCTAGTGTATACATTAATATAGCACGACCGTAAACACTTTATATCCTTTAATTTTGATTTCGCCGAGATTTTAACCAATCAGTCTGGCAATCAGAAACACTATGGACTAGATTTCCATAGTTGATTTGGAGTACATGTACAATCACAAAGTTATATACACCTTCCACGTCCGAGATATTGAAAGGCATTCACACAATTTCACAATGTTATAAAACAATTGCAGGATTTCAACAACACATATTTACTTAGAGACACTACATAAATACTTGTGAATATATCCATCATTAAAAAGTGCATTAAAAAATGGGTTTACATTCACTAAAGACTACGGTTTTAGAGGGTATTAAAAAAATAATCAAAGAAGGCGCTCCCTAAAATTTTCCTTGTCAACATTTTTACACATATTATAGACCTAAATAAGTACAAAAAGATGAAAAAAAAAACCCACAAAGGCATTACAGTACATTTTACTTTTTTTTTGTTTCTAAAATTGTGCTATATATAATTCGATGTTTGCCAAAACTTTTTAACACCATGAATTGTCAAATAAACCAAATAAAAAAAAAACTTGTACATTTTGCTTGTCTTTAGTGTTTGTTGTAAGTTCAATAAAGAATTTTCTTTTCTGTTCCTCTAGATTTGGATAAAGTTGTAGATCTGACTATTCCTCCTCCCTGTGCACTTTTTCATATTTGTAATGGGACTAAATCTAGTTGTTGATGGCTTCTTCAGGTTTCATTAAAATAACTCAAAATGTTATTGCCCTAATCTGGAAATACTTCACATGAAAAGAAACAAATGGTGGCAGCAGTTGTAATCACTGTAAAGTAAAAAAATATTATTCCATGTGCTCACTCTCACAGTGGTAAAAGATGGTGCAAACAACAGTCATGTGAAACACCTCCAGTGAGCTACTGCTCTCATTTAAAACCTGCATGAATTGTTTGTCAGACAATTTTTGAAAAACATGCTCCTCAAAGAAAATTTATAAAAGAAGAAATTTTGCATAGATTTCTTCAGAAGTTATACTTGCATAAATTAAATATTTTTGAGCCCCTATAGAGAGACAGTATTTAAAAAAACCAGACATTCTGTTTTTGACGCGTTTCTTCATGACCAAAACTGTATGACCTGAATCACAATACAAATTATTTGAATCTTAAACGATATCCTGATGGAAATCAATTTGAGATACAAAACAAATCGTATGTAAAGCTTGATGACATTAAAAAATAATGAACTTGAGCTGCTAGATTCCAATTTCCGCCCCAAAAATAAGACCCACACAAAACCAAACAGTAGGCTGTTAAAAGTGTTATTATGCTAAGGCTAAGGCTTATAAAAAAATGCTGCATTAGCATTCAAAACTGAAGTAAAAAGTAATTAATTTGCATCGTAAAGTTTGTATTATTTAAATTCAATATTATATAAAAAATGAAACCATTTGTTGGTTTACTGGGCTGGAAAATATTAATACAGATCACATCTGATTATGATTTGCTTTTATGAAAGCATGTTTGGAATCCCACTTGTTTCAATTTAGATAACTACAAATTCAAGAAACAACCACTGACATACAAAATGAAAAAGGCCATTAAAATCTTTCTTAATAGTTTCTGAGATGCTCATAAGGACTTAGCCAATGCAAATTATACATCTGTACAACTTAAAGGAAGATTTAAGGAAGCCCAATAGCTCATAATAAGTTTATTTATTGAGTGCCTTCCCTTGAAGAAGCTCAAAATGCTTTGTATAAACCACTAAATTTCAAAATAATGAAAATATGTTCCGCCAATAACCCTAGCCATTGTATGTCTACGTTTTGACAACTTATCATGCACTGTCATATAATACATATGATAAAACTATCTAGCAAATCAATGATTACCTTATTTTCAATAAACAAAGCATAATTTTCATCAAAGAATTATCTTAAAATAAAGAAAGGGGAGAAACACTCTCATGAGTAAATGATGATCATGTTGAAAGAGGTGAGAATGACAACTTTTTTCTTAAGTGCTGCAATTATCACTGCTGATCTGCACTTTATCCTGTTATTACTTGATGCTGATAAAAGGCATACAGAATATAATTTATGATTGCTCCATAATTTGACCATTCTGTGTGAAACTCTCAAAAATTACTTTTTTATTCAACTACATGTATAAGCTTTGGCTACAAGATTTGGTTAACAATGGTTTTTTTTTTAGATGAAAAAGGCCAAAATTTTGCATTCACACACACACACAAACAAACAAAAGCCTTTTCAACAGTTTTTTTCTCTCTCTAATCTTTGACATGCTTGACATGCCTTATACAGCAAAAAGACCTCCAACTTTTGTAAACTCAAGACACTGCATCAACATGTTTCAGGAACACCATTCAACCTTAATACACACAATACAAACAGAGAATCTAGAGCAAGGCAACAGCTAATGACAAAATATTTGATCAATGTTGGATGTGGTCCTGCCCTTTATGAATTTTATAACTACATGTACTTTCATTCAAACTATGAATTAAATTCACAGTTTACAGCTAAAACTTAGAAAAAAAAAATGCTAAGACTTGTGGCACTTAAAACTTACCTTTATAAAATAAAAAAAACCCTCTTCCTTTAAATATTTTAACTTCATTTACAATTGCTTTTCTTCAAAAGGAATTACCTCATACATGAAAAGTAATCACTACCGAATTTAAAGCATTCAGCTTTGAGTATATCGATAGTAAAAAATTGATCACACTGTAGTTCCATACAAGAATGTAATATCAGAGGAATTTTCCAGTTAAGTTAATAAAGAATTTTTTATATGTTCTTTCATATATTTTATTGTAGAGTTGGGGGAAAGGAATATTGTGCTGTTCTGGGAAAGTAAGTTTTTCTTCAATATATTTCCCCCCTGTAATAAATAATAAACGTTTGAAATTCTCTTCCTTGAGTCAACATTTTGGTCTTCCAAACACACATACAGACTTAAAGTTACATGATGCATGACCTTGCAACCTTTAACTCAAGATTGTTGAAATAAATATTTTCAAATAGCCCTCTTTTACAAGTTTTAATTTTCCTAATGCAACTCCCAAGGTCAAGTAAAAACTATTTAAGCCCTCAATCTAATTGAAAATTAATTCAGAGGAAAGCTATAGAGGAGCAAATCGTAAAGTGCAAATTGTAAATCACCAGACAATTTACAAGACAGAGCAAACTGCTTTAGATGAGCTCTATACAACTAAACAAGGCGCCAAGGAGCTCATTCTGTACAGCTTGGAGGAGAACTGTCCCATTTTAATTCTCGCCTGCCCTTCCCTTATAGATGTGGAATCAGATTTCATTTCCTAACAAGCTGTATTCCTTGCTTGATGGAAAGCCACCTAATCTGTATTACTATTAGATTTTTTTTTAGGAAAATACGAGTAACCAAAAGTAACTCTAGATCAAGAATCAGGATGAAAAGCTGTTTTACTTTAAAATCTAAAATTATTTTTAAAAGAAAAAAAATCCTTATGTCAGATGTAAAAATTTGACTTACACTAGCTACAGTTTAAAATCAATTCAAAAGGCTCGACTATACTGTACATAGGTATATATTCATTGATGCCCTGACCCTAGTATAACTAATATATTAATTATCACCTCATTAGCTTAGGAATAGGTTAGTATATATAAATGTCACTTAGAATCCTGATCTTTTTCATCTGAGCAAGTTATAGGTATATTCCGCAGCGAGTCACGAAATCCATAGTAGTTTGGGTGTGAGACCCCTGCTCTGCTCGTCCCTATTAAGTCCCTATCATAGTTCTCCAAAGACATGGCTACAGTCCCTAAAAAAATTAGAGCAGTGATGGCAACCAATAATGCCATGGGGTTCTGTTTCCTGTAGTAGAGATCCTCTCCTGCATTGCTCATTCTCCCTCTCATATTCTCTTGATGCCTTATAAATTCCTTGTACTCGTGGGCTCTTCGCTCACGGATTTCATTATAATGCTGGCGATAGAACTCATCAAAGTTGTATACATTGCTACGGCCTCTTGGTGGAGGAGGTCGATCGCCTCGCTCGAATGGTGAAGCTCTTGCTTTCTGCTGATATGCTGCAGTGTAGTCCATGCCAGTATCATCTTCCGTACTGCAGTTATGTAAAGAAATTATAGAAAAAAAATTTAAAGAGAAGTATAATATATATAAAGTTCAGATATTGTACATAATATTAACAGCCTGCAGCTGCATCTAATGGAAAAAAGATGGATAAAGAGGAAATATTTTAAATTTTTTCTTTAAGTTTAATTTTCATTTCACTCACAAATTTCTGTTGGCACAGCTCTCTACTCATCATTGATTAAGCTTTTGAATGCTCTTTTTGCAGACTCATACTTTCTGGTGATACTCAAAGTACAGTGGAATCCGCTTAAAGTCAACATCTCGGGCCCAAAAAAGAGTGTTGACTTTAAGCAAAGGTTGACTTTATCCTTTTCCAGGAAACAGTCCAATAATTCATTTTATAAAAAACAGGTTGTTTCTCTTTTGTTACTTATACTGTTACAGTGTGGTAAATTCATGCAAGTTATTTAGGCAAAGAGAATGCAATTGTATTGATAGATCACATTATTGTTTTTTTGCACATAGTATTGAGTCAGGAGAAAAACCACATTATGTTTCTGACTTGTCTATTGGCATCAAAAGTACTTGTTCTAAACTAATACAGTAGTTGAGACACAAGGCTAAGTAATTTTAAGTATTAAGCATAAATTCATTGACTTATCTAAGATATATTCAAGGTCATTTAATGCATTAAAACTAGTGTTTCTCTTTTTGAGTGACTCCCGAAATATATTGATAAAACAAAACAGAAAAACAAAAAAAATTTTAATCTTAACTTAAAAAAAGTATCATTTATAGTATGTTAGCTATACTGAAAACTGCAAATTCAAAACTTCTAGTCATGCTAAAGGACAAAAAACCTCCTGCAAAATTTCCTTTTCAGCAGCCTTTGGACAATTCACCGCAGAAGAAAAGCACACAACAGATCAGAACACACGTGTAGACGTTTTGGAAAATTTTTACTATACCACTTTCTATTGAAATGAAAAGCTTTTAGCTGTTTACTTCCATTAAAAAAAATAGTAGAGTAAAAAAAAAATGAATTTGCACGTTCATAATACTAAACTTATTAACTTGAGACAAAAACAAGCTTTGAATAAGAACAAGAAAGTGCACAGAAAAAAAAAACATCATTTGAAAGGCATTAGTGATTCGTCGATGTAAGGCTGATAAGTGATAATAAAGAGACCACCATTTTGACTCAGAGATGTCTGGAAACCTTAGCGTCATTCAGCTGCTCAACAAAATACGCAAAAGATTTACCATGAGAACTCAAATGTATAAAAAAACATTAAAAATATGCTGAGCAACTTTAAAGCTTGGTTGTTTGAGCACTGAAAAGCATTACAGTTAAAACTTACCTGTGCACTGTGCTATTTCTTGTGTATATTCCTCTGTCATACATTCTCCTTTTTCTTAAGTTGCCAAGTACCTCATATGCTTCTGTAATTTCTGTAAACATTGTGTGGTTTTTGGCACCCTTCGAAACGTCTGGGTGGTATAGCTTCGACATATTGTAATAAGCTGACTTTATCTGGTGTTGGGTGGCATTAGGGCTTAGACCAAGGATATCATAATATCGGGTTGGCGAACTTTTAGTGGAGTGTCCAGATATCTTCCTGATCTGTTGAAAAGCAGTGAGACCGGGTTTAATGTCTGAATGTCTTGCAGTCATATGAATATCACCAGCATATCGGCTGGGGTAAATGAATATTGTTGAGCGAGATGCCGGAACAGAGTGGATGCATGCAAACGCGCTAAAATTTGAAGATTTATTTCGAGCATGCCCTATATCACATATGTCAAAATTACAATCAGAAACTATTCTATCCTTATAAGAAATAAGAGATCTGGTTTTTATCAATAGTTTTGTAACAGAGGGGATTGACCCCTGACAGGAGGAGGCCATTTTGTTTACATGGATAGTCTGATTTTATTTCTTTATTAAATGAGTGATCAGTGAACTGATTTAAGGGAAGCTACTGGAACAAGTTAAAAAAAAAAAGAGTTCCTTCGGGAGATGAAAATCGCTACCTGTACCATTACTATAATGTGAAAATAATTTTTCTTGGCAATACTTCAGTCACACAATAAATAAATTTGAAAATTTCAATCTTTATTTTCAGTCCTATTCTTCAAAAGAGCTTATGGTTTTAAATCGTTTTGTCTTCAAAGAGTTAAATGATATGAATCTGCGAGTAATCGCAGTCTTTCAGAAGTACCAAATAGGAGAGGAATCGGGTTTAGAAGATGAATCACAAAACAAGCAGTTGTATGCTTAAAACTCTAGCTCTTATAATTTAATTATCGCATCTGTTCAATCTGGATTTGGGAAAAGGAAAGGACTGAAGGAGAACTATTGCTTAATAGTCTTCAAAAGTCCCTCATGACCATAATTTTTTATGGCAGCTTCATGTTCTTTTATTTTTTATTTATTTATTTTGTTTTTAAACTGTATAATTATAAAAATAATGCACCAAAAAGCACCAAGAATGTTGAAAAAAAAAGCATTCGGAAATATTTCGTCATAGAGGTCTTGGAAACGGATTGACAAAACTGAATCTGGATAAAACAGAACTTGATACCCAGCTTTCCACCAATTTTGGATTTTAGATCTTGGAACAGTAAGGAAAAAAGAATAAAATAAAATACGATAATATTACTGGCACCAGATCAATACAAAAGAACGCGTAAGCAATTCATTGAAAATGTTGTAAAATTTACTAAATTTTTTCTTTCAATCTAGATCTAGATCTAGATTCGGTAATATTATCTTGTTCCTCCTAGAAAATAATCTTAATTTCTATCTTGTTCAAGTTCTGAGGACAGCAATCATAGCTGGAAGAAACTAATTTTTAGCTATGCCCACCACTTTTTTTTAAAGCTTGCGCTTTATAGATAAAATATGCATTAGATATAGTACTGTGCCTCTCCCATCTTAATATTAGGTGCACCCGTAGGTCCACACTTCAAATTGCATTTTAATTCCGCCTTACTTAAATATTTCTTGGTATTTATAAACGCCTGCCATCTGAAGTTTATGGTAGACATATATGGTAATAGCTTACCAAAGTCTATAGTTACATGGTAGTACATGACAAAAGCGTTAGCTTTCGATGTTCGAAAAGCTTTATTTATTTTCTAAATACAACCCATAATTATTATCTTTTTGAATGTAGGATAGAATCTATTATTCTGTTCTAGACTAGATGCATTTGCTTCATTTCGACCGAGGTCCGAGGAAAGCATCATAGATAGGAGTAAACGAGACTGAATTACAGGCGGCAATATTTACTTAAAAAAGACACAAACCACCTCGCACTCTTCTCGTATCAAATAGACTTACAAATAAAACCTATTACGTTAGTTCTTTTTAATCCATGTATTTTTTTTCCTATCTTACACCTACCCTAGGGTTTGAAGGGTGAAACAGACGGTCGACAATAATTATGACAGCAATGTCTTCGGCACGAAATAGCTCGACTAGCATTTCTAAGAGGTCCCTTGGGAACTTGTCCTCAGCCACGGAGCACAATAATCAGGTCATTTGAACTAATAAGAGAAATTAGCTAATTCTGTGTTTTCCAAATCTATGTTAAGAAGATCATTTAGTTATAAAGGCTTTTTAGAAAGCTATAAATTCCTGTGGATTTGTAACTAAGCATTTATTTAAGCCTTATCGATAACGGGTGTTTTATAAATAGATTTCGATTTTAAGAATTAAGTTGACTATGCTTATTACATCGTTGACTGGTAAAGCTGTCTAATGGTCCACCCTCACAGAAAGCAACGGCAGCTTTTTAAACAGCCAACAAAAGGCTTCTATGTATTATCTTCAATATGGGCTACTGGTACCTCTGTAGTTGTTGCCTTTTTATAAGTTACTTGTCTTTGCTTTCTTCCTCTACTTTTCACCCTGTTTTCAGCCCTGTCATCGTCTGTATAGTCTCTCTTTTCCTCCTTGAGCCCCGTTAACTCATTGTTTAATAATCAACGCCTTCAAGTATCTATTACTGTCTAGTCTCTCCAACCATCTGATACTTCTACTGTCTAGTCTTTCCTATTGCTCCCTTTCCCAAGATAAGCAGTGCAACTGGCCTGTGTATTGACCAGACATTCGCTCTATGTCTTTTTGATACTTTTATAACTTAAATAGGAAAGGTAAAAAAATCAAACCATTTAACAATTTTTTTTCTCATCAATATTTTCATTCACTTTTGAAAAGATTTTAGCACACTTCGTTTTAAGGCGCGGAGACAGAGGAAATGGTCGGCCTACCGACTAGATCCAGTATCTTAGCTAGGTCCGAGCTTCCATATTTTGAAATAATTAGAGACCATGCAGTTCACTTGTCTATATTTTCATTCACTAATTTCTCGATGAATATCTCCTTGGTTCGGCTCTCACCCAATCAGATGATGGCTAAAGAGATGCGCGAGGAGAGAAGAGCTACCGTGATCAAAACTCACAAGTACTTGTTCGCTCTAGCCGGACACCACCTGGGCCTCTCCAATGAGGACATGGAGGAATTTACTTTGGACGACCCCGGGGTAAGTCATGGAACATCCTCCACTTAATTTTTAGGCACACCGTGGTCCTCATTTCTAACAAAAATTTCTAAAACTATCAGTAGTAGTAGTAGTAGTAGTAGTAGTAGTAGTAGTAGTAGTAGTAGTAGTAGTAGTAGTAGTAGTAGTAGTAGTAGTAGTAGTAGTAGTAGTAGTAGTAGTAGTAGTAGTAGTAGCAGTAGTAGTTGTGGTAGTAGTTGTAGTGGTAGTAGTATTGGTAGTAGTAGTAGTAGTAACAGTAGTAGTAGTAGTAGTAGTAGTAGTAGTAGTAGTAGTAGTAGTAGTAGTAGTAGTAGTAGTAGTAGTAGTAGTAGTAGTAGTAGTAGTAGTAGTAGTAGTAGTAGTAGTAGTAGTAGTAGTAGTAGTAGTAGTAGTAGTAGTAGTAGTAGTAGTAGTAGTAGTAGTAGTAGTAGTAGTAGTAGTAGTAGTAGTAGTAGTAGAAAAAGAACATACAAAAAATGAAACAGGAAAATACGTTTTTGAATTAAAATCGTGCATGAGAAGGAGTGATTTCAGAAAAGTCCATGAAAATTTTTAAAACGTTGTTATCGTAGTTATAACAGGTAGCTCATGTGAAATAACGCTTAATTTTCATGCAAAGTATAACTCAGAGTCTGAATATAATAACACATAAATAGTCTGAAAATACAAACTAGTACATTTGTTACATGTATGTTTAAATGAGAGTTTTATAAATCGAACACTTCCAATGCATCATAGAAAATGACGGCTCTTCTGTAAAACTTTACTATATTCTACATGCACTAGTATGTCACCTGGGTGACGATATATGTCTCTAAGAAGCATATAACTGTGTGAGAAAATAAAAAAACAAACCAAAACAAATTGACAGAAAAGCAAACAATACAAAAGAGGGGAAAAAAACCAACTAAATAGAAATGGACTGGAGGGTTGAATGTTAGAGAGGCAGCAAAAGAAAAACAGGAAGAGGGGAGAAAAGGAGGCAGAAAAACGTTATCTATCAAACAAGACCCGTCGGGCAGGGCGGGACTAAAAGGATGAGAACCTATACTCACCCACCGTGTACAAGTTGAAGCCGCGAAGGATGTCCCTACAGAAAAACTCATCGATCCTGAGAGAGAGAGAGAGAGAGAGAGAGAGAGAGAGAGAGAGAGAGAGAGAGAGAGAGAGAGAGAGAGAGAGAGAGAGAGAGAGAGAGAGAGAGAGAGAGAAAGAGAGAGATTGTGAGATATAAAAGAAATCTTATATTATTAAAGAGACTTTAAATTCTTGTCCATTGTTTCCTCCCTGCTACCCTTACCGTAATAAGCCTAGACTAGAATTTTGTTATTCGACTTGATTTTTTTACTAAACTTATTCTTTAGGCCCTTTATTCCGTATTTAGAGCTCTTGGGTATGATACAAGGGCCTGCGCCTATTGTTTTATTTGCAAACTTAAAAGTTTATCTTGTTTGATTTTCGCATGTAAATTAAAAAAAAATGCTGCATATTTATCCTTCGAAATGTTTTTCTTTTGCCTTGGATTTTTACCCAACTCTCTTGCTTGCGCGCTATTGAATCTTTCAGCTTATCCATGATGTATTTGTTTCTGTTCCAGTTCATCCGAATACTAATCAGGTTCATGTCAAAGGACGGGTATATGATGATGTTCCAACACCAGTGGGCTAAAGATTTGACTTTTGAAGGTAGCCTACCATTTTTAGCAGCAGTCCAGCATCGATTATCAATTTAATTATCAACAATTAACGTATTGAACATGTATCATTATCATCAAGAATTAATCGCAGTCAATATGATTATAATCAATATTCGTAATAATTATAATACCCTTAACATCAGTAATCGTAATCAATATTATCATCATCATCAGTAATATTGTAATCATAATTATTATCAATTATCAATGCTTTTTATCATCCTTGAGGTAAGAAGAAGAAGAAGAAGAAGAAGAAGAAGAAGAAGAAGAAGAAGAAGAAGAAGAAGAAGAAGAAGAAGAAGAAGAAGAAGAAGAAGAAGAAGAAGAAGAAGAAGAAGAAGAAGAAGAAGAAGAAGAAGAAGAAGAAGAAGAAGAAGAAGAAGAAGAAGAAGAAGGAGGAGGAGGAGGAGGAGGAGGAGGAGGAGGAGGAGGAAGAAGAAGAAGAAGAAGAAGAAGAAGAAGAAGAAGAAGAAGAAGAAGAAGAAGAAGAAGAAGAAGAAGAAGAAGAAGAAGAAGAAGAAGAAGAAGAAGAAGAACGAACGAACGAACGAACGAACGAACGAACGAACGAAAGAACGAATGAACGAAATCATTATGAAGCTGATTTGATAGAGGTTTTAGCACATTTTTCTTTTCTAAATTAATAAGTGAGGCAGCCATTAGTCTAGTTAACATTAGTGTTTTAGTCCTGATTTTCAAGGAAAATGACTAAAAAAATCACACAATGATAGACTAACCAAAAGGGCTAACTTCTTAGATCCAACCGCTCTTTATAAGATTCCTTCTTAATAACTTAATTATATATATATATCACGCTTTTTTATTGTTACATTTGAAAGAGATACCACGGTGTAACGAAAATATTAAAAACATTACTCTATACTTTGTTAGAATTCCTGCTATCTATGATACATGGTCAAAGACCCAATGAACAAAAACCGTTTACACCCAACACAATGAACTTCACATCTCATCACACGCCACTGCTTTCTTTGAATGGCAAATAGATAGGTGTCGACGCATCTAAGCTTATAAGTCGATGGTTCCAATCCTACGAAAGCAAAGATTTTTAGGTCATTTTCACTCAAACCCATTCCTACCCACAACTAAGCACTACTTTCGGTTCTAGCTATTTATAATTCTTCCTTAAAACTATTCCAGTGGTCTGGCTCCTCTAAATCTACTACTACTACTACTACTACTACTACTACTACTACTACTACTACTACTACTACTACTACTACTACTACTACTACTACTACTACTGCTGCTGCTGCTGCTGCTGCGGCTGCTGCTGCTCCTCCTCCTCCTGCTGCTGCTGCTGCTGCTACTACTACTACTACTACTACTACTACTACTACTACTACTACTACTACTACTACTACTGCTGCTGCTGCTGCTGCTCCTCCTCCTCCTCCTACTGCTGCTGCTGCTGCTGCTGCTGCTGCTGCTGCTGCTGCTGCTGCTGCTACTACTACTACTACTACTACTACTACTACCACTACTGCTACTACTACTACTATTGGTAGTTTTAGTTTTTATTCTGTCCTAACTCTCACCAATACTACTTTTATCAGATCAACCTATATTGTTTTACAGATTGCGGCCGCTCTTATGCTAACGTACCAAAGCAACAAAACAGAGTTATGAGGGTATTGGTCACCAAAGGCGACGCCTGGCCCATCATGGCGAAATGCGTGGTCCTGTTGAAACGGAACAAGATTGACCTTGACGACAAGAATGTGATGGAGGTATGGGATTTCATTCTGCTCAGGCTGAGGAAGAAGAAGATCGAGAAAAGAGAATAAAACCTTCAGGCTGCGTAGATCTGGTTGGAAAACTAGAAGAAGTAACAAGAAGAATTATAGGTTTAAACTCTAGCCAAAAAGTCTCACTGTTATCGAGTGAGAATTCACTTGTTTCTATGTTTCTCCTCACTGATCTCGAAGTCTTGATGCTGTCGATGCAGAGACCTTCTAGCGACAATGATATGTTTTGTTTTTAATTTTGTTGAGGTCAATAACTCATTAACACTGAAAAATAATGCCTATGTTTTCTCCACAAAATGCCCATTCTTGCTTGCCATTTCCAAACCATATCGTAAAATACTGTTCCATTTAACAGCGCATTCTAAAATTCTACGTTAAAACAAAATTTGCCAAAAAAGCTTTAGATTCAATTTAGGACAATGCTTACTTTTGAAAAAAAAAACCTATAAAAGCGTTTCGAATGGTAGAAAGAGAAAGAAGAATCAATAACACCCCCACCCTGCTTCTCCTTTGAGAGTTCTGCTTTTGTTTAACTTTCTCTCCAGTGTAGCGGATTGTCTTGGTTTTAAATATAATTAATACTCGACCTCAGAAAAGGTTTCCATTGTAGGGCTTATTTCATGTGTTGATTGGTGTAATTCGTTTAAAACAAGACGGCCTTAAGCATCTGAATACCAACAAGTCCCCTACAAGTAGAGCTGGGCATGGCAAGGTTCTATAAGGGGGTTCTCTCCCCTTGACGGCTATTGAACGTGCAGCGGGAATGTAAGAACCATCTAATCATAACGCTGGGTTTAATACTGACCCTGGCTCCATGGCCCCCACTTTCCTCCAGGAGGTCGCCTCCTGCTGCATCACCGTAAAGCCCAACGGCAGTCTACTGGGCGGGATAGCAGACATTGTGGCCACTGTCTACCAGCCGGCTTTGAAAAACTTAAAGAACTGGGGCGCCATCAAGCAGAAGTCGAGCTTGGATGAAACAAAGTGCGAATGCAACGACCTGTTTGTGGCCATAGAGAGCTTCCAACTGCATCTGGAATGTAAGTGAATACAAGGGATGGAATTTCATGAGATTGAGCAAGTGATGAGAAGGGAGGAAGGGCAGGAGGGTGAGGGCGAGTCTTTAGATTTCATGTGTTTCAGGTCCTCCGCATAATGATTGTACGAGGGCAGGCTGATAAATAAGGGCCGTTTTTGAATAACTTTTTTATTTGAAGGACTACAGAAGCAAGTTACACATCAAATGAAAGCTTAGAGTCTCACCTATCTGATGAACTATCATTTTTCAACATAGTCACCATCGCGTTCAATACAGAGGCGCCAGCGTTGTACAAGTTTTCGCATTCCGTCGGCGAAGAATTCTGGTGTCTGGGATCGGCACCAAGTGCGAACATCCGCCTCAACTTCTGCATCGGTTTCATAGTGATTTCCTGAGATGTTTCTTCAGCAAAGGAAATAAGAAAAAGTCAGACGGGGCCAAATCAGGACTGTATGGCGGATGTGGTATGGTAGGAAGTTCCAACTGCTGTAAAGCGCACTGGGTTTGGCGACTGGTGTGTGGCCGAGCATTATCGTGCTGGATGACAACGTCTTTGACTTTGTCCTGTCGAACCCGTCTGAGTCGGCCCTTCAATGCACGCAGAGTTGACACATATCTCTCTGAATTTATTGTTGTGCCTTGCTCCAAAAACTCAATATGGACGATACCTTCCATGTCCCAGAATATTGTCAGCAAACCTTTCGAGCTGATGCGACGACTTTGAACTTCTTCGGGGCTGGAGAGTTCTTGTGTCGGTACTGCATAGACTGCATCTTGCTCTCTGGGTCATAGTGATGCACCCAAGACTCGTCACCAGTGATGATGCTCCGCAGAAAACGCTCGCCGTCATGAGTGAATCTTTCCAACAGTTGTGTACAGATCGTTTTCCTCTGTGCTTTCATTTCCACAGTGAGCTGTCTCGGTACTCATCTTGCCGAGACTTTCCTGTAACCAAGGTGGGCTGTGATAATGTGATGAACTCGTTCTTTTGAAATGTCAAGCGCATTTGCAATGTCTTTTTGTTTCACTCTTCTATTTGCAACAATCATTTCGTCTACCTTATGTTTGTGCATAGTGTCAGTTGCAGAGACCGGCCGCCCGGGCCTTTTGCGATCACGAACTGTTGTTTCTTTAGGGTCTTCTCCTCGATAAAATCTCGCCCACTTTCGAACTTTACCTTCAGTAAGACAAGCATCACCGTATACAGCTTTCATTCTCTTGTGGATGACAACTGCAGAACATCCTTCTGCAGTAAGAAACTCGATAACAGAGCGTTGTTTCATAAGGTGGTCATTTCTAGAAGCCGCCATTTTCTCACCGACCGAGATCGCTGCACACATATTGCAACGTCACTGATTGTGAACGCAAATGACGTCACACAGATCTATTTTGTGAAGTGTGGTTAGACAATTGGTTCGAGTGTATGCATGCAATAGCGCGGTTATTTTTAAAGTTACAAGAAAACGGCCCTTTATTATCAGCCCGCCCTCGTATTTCAATACACTTTTGGAAACAAACTCGGAACATATCCCACCAATTCACCTAAAAAAGGAAAAAAATTGCAGGAGGAGGAGGAGGAGGGGAAGAAGAAGAAGAAGAAGAAGAAGAAGAAGAAGAAGAAGAAGAAGAAGAAGAAGAAGAAGAAGAAGAAGAAGAAGAAGAAGAAGAAGAAGAAGAAGAAGAAGAAGAAGAAGAAGAAGAAGAAGAAGAAGAAGAAGAAGAAGAAGAAGAAGAAGAAGAAGAAGAAGATGATGATGAAGATGAAGAAGAAGAAGAAGAAGATGATGAAGATGAAGAAGAAGAAATAAATTTGATCTAACCTATAAAACATGATCTATTCGAAGGACCAAATCCAGCTCTCAGTGCATAAGGTGTCACGAGATCAGGATGGACAAGAAAATGGTGTTAAATAAGAATTCAGGACCATCTCTTCCATGCTAACCTTTTCATTGCAACTTTTGAGGGAGGAAAAAAAATTGGATCGAGTAGGGGCTTACACTATTCTGACTGAACGGATGTAAACACACTAATCCTCTATTTATTTGCATTAAAATCCATCGAAACATCTGTCTAAGTGTATATCTGACTTTCAATTAATTACTCTCTCGGTCTGGTAACCTATCTATCTACTTAGCTATCTATCTATTTCTCTATTTACCTTTCTACCGACTTCTTTATTTATCTATTTTCCATTTTAAATATCCCCCCCCCCCAAAAAAAAAAAAAAAAAAAAAAAAAAAAAAATTCTTGGTATAACTTGAAATCTTTCTGTTTCTAACTCGACCTTAACATAACCGTTCGCTATAATTGTGATAAACGCGGAAACTCTGTCGGCATGTTTCGGATGATGTCCAGGGGCAGAGCAGCATGTGAAGGACGCCGTCCAGCTAGCTGTTCTCGACTCGGAGAAAATGTCTGTGATTGACAGCATCACCTCGGTGGCTGGCTGCCTCAGCGTCGCCCACAGCAAGACCCACGTCGCCATCTTTGAGGAGATTGGAGCTCTCTGGTGTCAGCAGATAGAAATGGTGGGCGTCCTTGGTTACAGGCACAGAGCCGTGTGCAGTGCTGACTGCATATGTATATATATATATATATATATATATATATATATATATATATGTATACATACATACATAGAGAGAGAGAGAGAGAGAGAGAGAGAGAGAGAGAGAGAGAGAGAGAGAGAGAGAGAGAGAGAGAGAGAGAGAGAGAGAGAGAGATAGAAAGAGAGAGAGAGAAAGAATGGGAGAAAGATTAAAAAAAAATCTATATATAGTAGTATTTAGCCTCAATAGAAACAATCATAGAATTGTTAGTTGTTTTTTTTTTTGTTTTTTTTTTGAGTATCGCATCAGATGCTGTAAGGTCAATCAACTGTGGCTACCATATTGATTTCATTCTAGAATCTCTCCATGAAAACATGAAGGAAACACCCTCTTATCGACGTAGTAACGACATCATCTTAGAGCCTAAGAGATCTTCATAGGGCGATAACCAAGCAGTTATCGATAAGACGGAAAGACATAATCGATTAATCATCGCCATCATAATTATTGATACCATTTTAGACTCAGATTTACGTAATGATCGCTGTTACATCGATTATAATTTTAGATTCTAACCGACCTAAAAACATAATTAGTTAATTATCACCATCATATCGATATGATTTTTAGGTTCTGACTGGCGTAGAGACACAAATAATAAACCATGACGATCATATCATATCGATATAATTTTAGATTCTGACTGATCTGAAGACACATTCGATTAAACATCGCTACAATATTCATATGATTTTAGATTGTAACTGATTTGAAGACACAATCGATTAAACATCGCCACAATATCGATATGATTTTAGATTCTGACAGACGCAGAGCGCATCAGGCGCGAGGACGACAACACGGGGCCGAAGAAAGAGCTGGAGTTCTGGCTGGCCACCACGTCCAAGTTCAACTACCTGGTCCAGCAGATCAGGGAGACCCGCGCCAAGATGGTCATTCATGTGCTACATATCGTCAAGTCTCCTGTTTTGACCAGGTGGCGGGTGGGTAACAATCGTGGTTCAAAATTTGTTTTAGTTGTAGATGGACAACTGAACCCCTGTGAAAACGTCCCAAAATGTTGTAAATGAACTACTGTCGTTTTTCTCGGGTTAATGATTTGGTGACTTAAAGGCAGTGATATTGATAATGTGGTACAAACCGTCGTCTGCCGTTCTGGGCAAGTCGCGGGTGGGTAAAACTCATAGGGTTAAGAAAGAGGTCGCGGCGTAGCATTGCATTGCCCATTGTGTCAAGTCTAATAATGGGGTCAAATTGCTGATGGGTGACTCTTCCAAGCTAAATATCCGCAGACATGACGGAAGTAAATTCGTCCACAGATAATGTTCCACGTAAGGTCGTTCTATCTGATAAGATAAAAAAAACTGATGGTTAAGAGAATGATGCTGTCAATTTTATATTGCTGTGTCACTTACTGTAGTCCTAAGACGGGTTGGAGGCAATTCCAGATAAAAGATTCAGCTATATAGAAGGGATGAGAGTCCGAGTATTGTTCTCATTATTGTGGTTAACTGAGGATTCATGAGAAGAGAAAGGGAGAGAGAGAAAGAAAGAGAGAGAGAGTGAAAGAGAGAGAGAGAGAGAGAGAGAGAGAGAGAGAGAGAGAGAGAGAGAGAGAGAGAGAGAGAGAGAGAGAGAGAGAGAGAGAGAGAGAGAGAGAGAGAGAGAGAGAGAGAGAGAAGATGTTACTTTGAGTACTACTGTTTATATTATCAAGTCTCCAACGCTGGACTGATGGTGTTTGAGGAAGAAGGATGAAAAAAGAAAAGGGTGGGGGATGGGGGTGGTTCTCTTTAAACGTTTAAGTCACTCTATTTTTGCTTCTATGTCTTTTATTCTGACCAGGCTCTAGATATGAAAGTGACGGACATGGCGAATGAGGCTCGGGACAACGCCAAATACCTGTACACTCTGGAGAAGTACTGCGAACCTCTCTACAGGTGCCAGCCGGTGGGTGCGCGCTTTGTACATGTGGATAGTTTCCCCATAACACGCCATAATAGATCCTTTTTATTCGTTAGTCTTACTTCTCCAGGTTTATAACTGTAAGGACAGTTTGCGACTTTGATCTTAAATATAAAAAAGAAACAATTTTTCAATGACCAATATTAATGTCTTCTCCTTTTTTTAAAAAATTATCTTTAAACCAATTTTCAATTGTTATTTGTTTTCTTTACTGATGTTTTTCAGCTGGCGATGATCGACAAGTTGGCGGGCTTGATTGGAACAATCCGCCTCATCTACAACTACTCTCACTACTATTATAGCACAGCCAAGGTCTCCAGCATCCTTGTCAAGGTTGGTGGTCTGGAAAATACCAGATAAAGGTGTACATTGAGAAGCTATAGACATGATCAATGGTCTGGAAAATACTAGCTCAGGCAGATAAAGGTGTACATTGAGAAGCTTTAGACATGATCAATGGTCTTGAAAATACTAGCTCAGGCAGATAAAGGTGTACATTGAGAAGCTATAGACACGGTCAATGGTCTGGAAAATACTAGCTCGGGCAGATAAAGGTGTACATTGAGAAGCTATAGACACGGTCAATGGTCTGGAAAAATACTCGGGCAGATAATGGGAGACATTGAGAAGTTATAGACATGATCAATGGTCTGGAAAATACTAGCTCAGGCAGATAAAGGTGTACATTGAGAAGCTATAGACATGATCAATGGTCTTGAAAATACTAGCTCAGGCAGATAAAGGTGTACATTGAGAAGCTATAGACACGGTCAATGGTCTGGAAAATACTAGCTCAGGCAGATCAAGGTGTACATTGAGAAGCTTTAGACATGGTCAATGGTCTGGAAAATACTAGCTCAGGCAGATCAAGGTGTACATTGAGAAGCTACAGACATGATCAATGGTCTGGAAAATAATGTGGCAGATAACGGTTAAAGACATGATCACGCATAATTTGACCGAATGTTTTTCCTAAACTTGGATTTTGTCTTTGGTCTCTGATATGATATAACTAAACGGCGCGGTCTAAAATTATTAATTTTCTGGATACTTTCAAGAGAAACAATTTTTTTTCAAAGACATGCATACAGTGCAAAGATAGCTTTCTTTTAATTCTGCTAATGAAGTATGACCCCCCCCCCCCCTAAAATATATATATATATATTGCAAAACTATACCACTTGTCCACATTGTCGCTCCAACTACTTCGCTCCCTTTATCTCTTCGGCGCCTTAATCCCCCCCCCCCCCCCCCCTCCCTCCCCCCATTCTCCGCGCAATTTTGGCGTCCGCTGTGGTCAGATCACCAGTCAGATAGTGACCACTTGCAAGAGCTACATCTCGGACAACGGCGAGTCTAACCTGTGGCTCATGCCCAAAGACATGCTCATGACCAGACTGCAGAACTGTATCAAGTAAGAGATGGCGTGTCGGGTCTTCCTTGTTGTCAATCATAGAAAAAATAGATTTGGACAGGGGAAAAAAAGTTTTCGTGCTTAATAAAGTTCAAAGATGTAAAAAACCATCTGTTTCATAGATTTTCTGTCTGTCTGTCTGCTATCTTTCTGCCTGTCTCTTTGTCATTGTCACTCTCTGTCTGTCTGTCTGTCTGTCTGTCTCTGTATATATATATATATATATATATATATATATATATATATATATATATATATATATATATAGTTTGAAGATAAGGTGGAATAATTGATGAGAGTGCTCAACTGATGGAGCAATACATAAATATAGAAGATCTTACCTTAAATTTCCATGCATACTAGTATGCATGGAAATTTAAGGTAAGATCTTCTATATTTATATATATATCTCGATAGATCACTATCCATATAAACTGTTTGAAACGGATGGCTTTTCTTATCTTGAAAGCACTAAAACTGATAAAATGATATTTCTGTGGATCAAACGCTGTTTGCTGGCCATTTTCAATTGAATCCATAAGCTGCAGCTATAGGTTTGTAAAGTAAGACTAAAAAGAAAGAAAAAGGAAAAACAAGAACAGGTTTGCATCGAAATGATTCTGTTTAAACTATCTTAAACAGAATGTTGTTGTTGTTGTTGTTGTTGTTGTTGTTGTTGTTGTTGTTGTTGTTGTTGTTGTCCTTGTCATCCCGGCTGTTGAGGGCCATTCTGGGGTCGACTTGCCACGCTTCTCCAAGTCACACGATCCTGGGCTGGCTTGATGTTCGTGTGGAGCTGGTTGCCATTCTTTGATGTCATCGTACCACTGACGTATGGGTCTGCCCCTTCCTCTTTTACCATCTATTCTACCTGTGATGACTGTTTTCTGCAGACTGGCATGCCTTGCAAAGTGGCCAAAATATGACAACTTGTGTGTTCTTGAGATAGCAGTCCCCTCTTAACACCAAGTCTACTCAAAACTTCCTCGTTTGTCATTTTATCTTTGTTGTTAACTCTTGCCAAGCCTTTGAATATCCACATCTATAGGGCTTCAAGTTTCTTGGTTGATTATACATAGAGAGTCCATGTTTCGTCGCCGTAGAGGAGTATTGAATATACATAGAGGTTGACGGCTCTTAGTCTGAGATCTAGTTAAATGTCTCTTGCCATAAAAATATCATTTAATTTGATGAACATTGATTTGGCTGGTGCATTGCGAATCTCAATTTCCTTGTTACTTTTTTGCCTTCGTTGGTAATTGTTTTAACTAGATGTTTAAATTATTGTACGTGTTCAAGTTGTTTTCCGTCAACTTTGATTTTTGCTCGCATATCTTCATTTTCAAACAGAATACCAAAAAACAATTGTTCTAAACCCCTAATCCAGAGCTTCACAATAAAACTATTTTGGTGATTCAAGAGTGTAATACAGTATTAGTACCTGGATCATAGCGGCGTTTATTTATTAATGTAATTTTTTTTCTCACCTTAAGAACTAGAGGGTCGTATTTTCTAAAGTTCAGAGAGATTCTCGCTTCAGCTGTGGAGTATGAGTTACGATTGATAGAAATTGTCATTAACATATTATATTTTTTCCAATTTTTTAAATATTTGTTTTTATCTATTTATAAGTGGTTTGGCTCATTTCGTTACGCAGCCTACGAGAATATTATGGTTATTATTATTATTATTATTATTATTATTATTATTATTATTATTATTATTATTATTATTATTATTATTATTATTATTATTATTATTATTATTATTATTATTATTATTATTATTATTATTATTATTATTATTATTATTATTATTATTATTATTATTATTATCATTATTATTATTATTATTATTATTATTCTTATTATTATTATTATTATTATTATTATTATTATTATTATTATTATTATTATTATTATTATTATTATTATTATTATTATTATTATTATTATTATTATTATCATTATTGTCATCATTATAAGTAATCCTCTTCCTGCTCCTCCTCCTCCTCTTCTTCTTCTTCTTCTTCTTCTTCTTCTTCTTCTTCTTCTTCTTCTTCTTCTTCTTCTTCTTCTTCTTCTTCTTCTTCTTCTTCTTCTTCTTCTTCTTCTTCTTCTTATTATTATTATTATTATTATTATTATTATTATTATTATTATTATTATTATTATTATTATTTTTATTATTATATATTATTACTATTAGTATTATTATAACTACTATTATTATTTTCTTTGACTTGCCTTGGCCTCTGGAAGTCGACCGATAACATGTTTACAAGTTTACGAGCTGAATGAACATTAAAAAGTGACTTTTAGCCTCATATGTACTTTCATTTTTAATTTTTACTTTATGTTAGTCTGTTTCGATGATAGTTTTAATCCCAAGACCCTCAAAGAGAGACCATCAGGGACCGCCCTTTGCTTCTGAACAATGTGGGTTAAGGTTTTTTTTTTAATATTGCTCTAATAGCTTGTTTCTTCAAATTTGTGCCTCGCAGTATTTACTTAACCAACAATTGTTAAAGAGTGCAAGTTGCTTATCACACTTTTATATCACAGGTTGTTTCAGACCTATATCAACCTCTATCAAATCACGAAAAAGAAGATAGCAGCTAAGAAGAATGAACGACCGTTTGACTTCTCTGAAATGTATATCTTCGGAAAAATCTTCACGTTCAGGACTCGACTAGAAAAGGTAGGACACTTGAACGGGAATATTCTGTACCTTTTCATTCTATTTTAAGAGCCGTCTAAACCCTCTTTTTGAAGGACCTGTTGATGTGAACGAATAGTGCCTAGAATAAGAATAGTTGGCCAATTATGAATAATTCAAAATTATTCATACCTTTTTTTAAAAAGTTGATTATCGTGTATGTTTAAATAAATGCGCAGCTATGAATTCCCGAAAAGCATTGCATTAGTATGTACTTTGTGCAGTAATCTCTTATAATTATGCGTTTAAAAAGATCTTAAAATAAATTTGGAAAGTACAGAATTTGTCGATTTCCTCTATTGTATTATTTAGCAGGTATATACGATATCCATAATAAATTTCAACGACAGTTATCCTCCTTGAACTCCTGACAAACGCAGCCTAAACCTAGGCTTGATAGTTAACTTTTAATGCAGAAACCATTGAGACGGAAAATAATAAATTTTATATCTTGGCTTGTAGTTTTTACTACCGTTACGAGAGTCAGAAAATCAAGGCGCGTGACTCTCGCTGAAAATTTTTTAAGGAACATCAAAAACTCCTACTTTTCGTCGTACAGCTATGATAATTGGTTGACAAAATTATTTAGATAATTATACTGTGACCTTCCTATTTCGGTCATCGGTATGTAAAGTGTGATTTGAGAGACGTAGACCTACTATGACTATTACTTGATTATGATATAGTCATAGACATCTTGTGTAAACGTTTACTTTATTATAGGCAAATTATTCGGATCAAATGGAGCCCATTTAGTGTGTAGGGAAAATTCTCTAGACTAAATTAGAGTATATCAGTGTAAGGAAATCGTGAGTAATTTCCTATAGACCTATAGTAAAGATCAATAATGCAGATCTTGTGAAGCTGACTGTGTGAAACAAGGAGTTTCAATAAAGTGTAGAGAAAAACACCAGACTTTGTTAAAAAGAGGCAGGTAGTTCAAATATGGGCAAAGGCACGCATTTCAGTCCCTCAACCAAAAGATAACTCTTGAGAAACGGTTTTGTAGGAAATCATGATAGTTCTGTGAAATAATAGGACCGAAAGCGCTGTCACCAATGTGTTTCAACAAATGCTTACACCGTACTATCTATGACCAAAATCACATTTATTGTCAGATCATCTTGATTTTAAAAGGTGATTGGTTCAAATCTAAGCAATGACATGCAGTTCAATCCTTAAACAAAAAGATAACTCATGGGAAATTGTATCAAACTGTGAGGAAAAATGATATGTTTTTTCAAGGGTCGAAATCACTGCCGATAATAATGTATCATCAAAGTTTTACACAGTAAAACTATTCAACAATCTGTTACGATCATCGTTAGATCA
>JAWDGP010005007.1:32500-35000 GCA_033675545.1 Elysia crispata | reverse complement strand
CATTACCATCTTATGTGACAAACGAACACGAAGCAAATAAGGTAAATCAGGCACAAGTCGGAGTTTTGTCGTAAATGTCTTTATTGTCATGTAAAATTAAATTTTCTGCTTAGTGATGGGTTAAACAGATTAAACAAGAAAAAAGACACGAAAACAAACAAAACAAAACTGCAAAAAAGAACAACATTTAGGCCTGATTCTAGACGTTCCAATTTTTAAATCTGTGGTTCAAAATATTATCTAATTTGAATTTTCTTAATCTAATAGATTACGACTCAAAACAACCCTTGGCGATTTGTGATTGAATTGTACTGCTAGCCTCTGATTCAAGTTTCGAATGTGTGGGGAATATAGGCTTTTTATAAGTTTAACTCAGTGAATTCAATGATATATTTCTTTGTTGTTTAACGTCATCATAATTTCTCTCAGTGTTTTAGGTGAAAACCCAACATTGGCGGTTTAACATCAGAATCACTGATAGGGGTACAATCACCTGACACATTCCCTCTTTTTTTTGTTAAAAAGTTCAAAATACTGTGTTCACATTTGAACATTTTAATAACTATAACTCCAGCCTTCATGGGACCCACCGGAACAGAAAGGACAAAGACATGACCTCTATGTTATATTTTATGAAAACCATTGAACTCCGTGCTAGAGTCACAGATCCACTTTGAGACGCGTACAAATCTATCGCCCTAGGGTGCTCAGTTTATGACCTCTACTTGACCTCGACATATTCATCTTCCTTCCTTGCAGATGATGCTGCACGAATATGATCAACTGAAGGCAGCGATTCCAGAAATGTTTTGGCCCCTCATGCAGCCCTCCATTTTCAAGGTTAGGATTTTTTTGTTGAAGAAGCGAAGGAAAGTCTTTTGTCTATGTACTTGTTACAACACCCTCAGGGTTAAAGCTTTATTCTACAACCCATACGGAACATCTTATCTGTAACACGCTTACTTATAATCTTCCAGGATAGTAGATGGCGGCTGCTATAGTGTTGTGATCCAAGAGAAGCACGCTTGTCGTTTCTTCCTTTACCAATATTCATCAATATACCAGATATACCTGCTAGCGCCGGTGGGTGCGGGGTTAGAACCTCCGTCCTGTTATCCACACGAAACTTCCCTCGCGAGTTCGAGTCCAACAAAGGTTAGTAAGTGCTTTTAGGGTCTCATCGTATCGCTTCTTACCTGAATTATGGGAGGCTCAAGTTTGATATGCTACCGGTACCCCGGAGATCAACGTATTGTGGACGGGCCATATCAAACAAGTAAAAAAAAATTTGCTTGAGGAATTTTGTAAAAATATGTTTTTCTAACGTTTCAGTCCACCATTCTGCTGCAGATTCACACACTAATGTGCATATTTTAACACAAGACCATCGGTGCGAAGATGATCCCCTTCTCCCCGTCAAGGTCTTTCTCCCGCCAAATAGAATTAAGAAGTAAATCTTCTTATAAAATCGATGATATAATCTATTTTTTTAAATGTAGCCAGTGCCCCTCAATTTTATATTTTGTCCACCAGATCGACGGCTTGTTTTATCCAGCATTCACCTCTATCACATGGACATCTGTGGAGATTCCCGCTTTCTTCAAGGAACTCGAGAAAGCTTTCCGAGAAATGGGTCTGTTCATCAAGACGGTAAGAAGGACGAGTGTCTTGAAACTGTACCATTAGATTTTTAGTGTTATGCAAAAGTAGAACGATGTAACTGCATTTTTCGCACTACTTTTTGTTTTGACAATCAACAAAATAATGCTTATATACGTCAATTTCCCTTGTTTGCATTATTCAAAATTTTGACACACCTCGAAAGACGGTTTTGCAATAAACCGCAAAGACAATGAAAGTATAATGTAAGAAAAAAGTAAACTTTTTAAAGCTCTAATAACCTTTTGTGTAGGTAAATGAGAGATTAAAATGTACAGCAAATAAACTTTGAAAGAACATTCGACATAAAGACGAAAGCCCACAGATCTCCTCGTGTGTGTGTGTGTGCTAGGCTTGTTCTTAAATCAACCAATCAATCAATCAAGCATAAAGAGTTATTTTTAACCCAAACTCAATGAGTCGAAAAGATCAATCAATTTGTCAGAAGATATTGTAACTCAATGAGTTAAAAAGGCCAATCAAATTAACAGTAGATATTGTAACGCAATAATATGAAAAGGTCAACAAATTTATTAGTGCATATTGTAACTCAGTGAGTTGAAAAGGTCAATCCATTTTGTCAGTAGATATTGTAACTCAATGAGTTAAAAAGGCCAATCAAATTAACAGTAGATATTGTAACTCAGTAATACACAAAGGTCAACAAATTTATCAGTAGATACTGTAACTCAATCAGTTGAAAAAGCAAATCAATTATGTAGATGATGTTTCAAGAGACTGATCGAGCCATTCTTAAACATTTTTTTCAAACCTGTGCAGGTATGCGATGTGAAGTACACCAGGATTGATGCTAAGCTGAACCAGATCGCAGACACCCAGA